>MCFH01000001.1:2142500-2625575 GCA_002104945.1 Piromyces finnis
TAATCCAGTAAATAAAAATTCAAAAAGAGAACAATTATTACTTACTAAGAAATTAATTATTCTTATTCTTCAAAATAGAAGCGAAGAAATTATATCACAATTTATTGAAACCTCGAGTGTAGATATAAATTATTTTAATAATGAATATAATCCTTTGTTTCAAGTATTAAAAAGATATCAATATAACGAAAGTGTAATTTTAAAATTAGTAAATATTTTAAATAATTTTGGTATTAATTATAACGCCGTATGGAAAGATGGCTATATACCATTATTTGAATTTTTAAAACTTGAAACCTTCACTTGTCTTAAATTATTAAAATTAGCAAGGAAGAGTGGTGCAAATATGTATCAATTGGATGGAAAAAAAAGAAATTTATTTATGTATTCTATTGAAATTAATGTCAATGTTATAATTATTAAATATTTATTGTCATTAAATTATAACATGAGCATTCAAGATATAAATGGAAATACAATTTATATGTATGCTACTCTTTATCATTATAATTTAAATAATTCGTATGGGAAGATATTACCTTACCTATTAGAGAATTTTATTTTTAATAATGATATTATTATATCACTTATTTTAATGGGAAAAAATAAACGACCTGCAAGTATTCAAAATATTATTAATATTATTAAAAGTAATAATGAATTAATTAACATTAAAAATAATGAAGGGGATAATACTTTATTTATTGCAATTAAAAATCATTTCCAACCCTATATTTTAACATATTTAATGCAATTAGGATCACGCATTGATGAAGTAGATAATAATGGCAATTCCCCATTAATTCTTGCTACTGCGCACAGAAATTTTAAATCAGTTAATTGTATTATGTATTTTCATCCAAATTTAAATTTAAAAAATAAAAATAATGATACTGCATTAACTATAGCTGTTAGAAACAATGACATAAATATAGTTAAATTATTATTGAATTTTTGTAGTGAAGTTAAGGAATCAGAACAAATAATTCGTAACAAAAAAACTATTTTTAGTTTTCGTTCAAAATCAATTGATGATTTTGAAGATGAAGATACTTTGAATGTTAAAAGTTTAGATAATACAAAAAATTTAAAGGTAAACGAACAAAATAATGATGGGGAAACAGCATTATCTCTTGCAATTAAAAATGAAAATAAAGAAATGGTTTATAATTTGTTAACTTGTGGAGCCGATCCATCTATCGTGAACAATAAAAAAGAAACAGCATTAATTAATGCTGTTCAAATTAATAACGAGAGAATTGTGGATTTAATTTTAAATGCCCAAGATGATATAAATGGAGTTGATGAAAATCACGATACAGCTATAATCATTGCCGTTAGAAATGGAAATTATGAAATTGTTAAAAAATTAGTTGAAAGGAATGCAGATATTACAATAAGAGATAAGGATCAAAACACACCATTAATGATTGCAGTATGTAATGAATGCAATTATATGATTGTTAAGAAATTACTAACTTTACCTGAAAATACTCTATATGAAATAGATAAAAATGGTAAAACTGCATTTTTATTAAGTATATTAAATAATTGTCCTAAAATAGCAGCTTTATTAATAGAATCTGGTGCTTCAATATCAGATATAGATACCGATTCAAAAAATAACAATGCTTTATTATTAGCAAGTAAATATGGAAATTATGAAATCGTTAGCTATCTTGTTAAAAATAAAAGTATTGATATTGACTCACAAAATAAAAATTTAAATACGTCCTTAATTAAAGCTTCCAAAAAAAATAATGTTGATATTGTTAGATTTCTTTTAAGAAAAGGCGCTAATCCAGAAACTAAAAATAAAAATGGTAATACAGCATTGATTGTGGCATGCCTTCAAAAAAATATGAATATAATTGAGTGCTTAATAACTTACGGTGCCAATATAGAGTGTTATAATAATGAAGGTTTTACTCCACTCATATTAGCATGTCAAAATAATGATGCGTCAATGGCGGATACTTTTATTAATAAATACAATGCAAAAATAAATTATACTAATCCCATTCTTAGAAAGGAAATGGATAAATGCTTTATTAAAGCAGTGGAAAGTGGTTATTTTAGAATTGTTAAATTATTATTAAAATGTGGATATATTATTGATATATCCAATAAAAACAATAACTATTATAAATTACTTGTTGCATTAATTAATGCAACTAATAGTGCTTTTTATAGAGTTTTGAATGAAATATTACCAAATCCTTATTTTGAAGAAGTATTAAAAGACTGGCGCAATTCAGAAATACTTATTTTTGCATGTAGAAATTCAAATAGGAGAATTATTGATTTATTACTTAAATACGAAGTAAATGTAAACGTACGGGATAAATATAATAATACTGCCTTAATTGAATTATCATCACAACCATATTTATTTAATTATATTAAAGAATTAATAAAAAGAAATGCCGAAATAAATGTAATTAATAATGAAGGTATATCTGCACTTTTAAATAGTTGTAAAGAATTAGATAGTAGAATATTTAAATATTTAATTAACAAAGGTGCAAATTTTTACTTATGTGATTTTTATGGAAATAACGCGTTAATGTATGCTTGCTCCTATGGGGATATTGATAAAATAAAATTTTTATTAAAAAGACACATTAATATTAATACCCAGAATAACGATGGAGAAACAGCATTAATGCAATCTGTTAGAGCAGGAAAAGCTTATATTGTAAAATTTCTTCTTAGATGTCGAGCAAATGTTAATATTTTAAATCGTAAAAATCAAAGTGCATTAATCATTGGTTTTTTAACATTTTATGAAAAAGATATTGTTGATAATAATGATATAGATATTATTAAGATGTTAATTTTAAAAAAAGCAGATCTCAATGTTCCAATAGATACTTCAGGAAATAGTATATTAATGTTTTTAATTATGAAAAATGATATTAGTACGATAAAATATTTATCGAAATTATACTTCCGTCAGATAGATTTCAGTCACAAAAATTATTTAGGACATAACGCCTTTACTTACGCCTTGAAATGTAATAATCAAAAAATTATAAATTTTTTAATTTCAACAAATAAAGTCAATGCTTTTGATGAAGACGATAATGGTAATGATATGATTATGTATACTATTTGTAATACGAATGTAGATTATTTCAAAAAACTTTCAGAATATCTTAATGGTAGTATGATCAATAAATGTAATTATAGTCGAGAATCTTATTTGATTATGGCTACAAAAGTCAATAATGAAAAGATCATTGATATTTTACTTGATAAGGGAATTGATGTTGATCATCAAGAATCTCAAGGTAACACCGCATTGCATTATGCAGCACTTCAAGATAACATGGCTACAATTGAAAAATTAATTAAATATGGGGCTAATTTAGAAATTCAGAATTATAAGGGAGAAACACCTCTTATGGTTGCATGTCGTTTTAAACAACAAAACGCAATTAAAACATTATTAGATAATGGAGCACAATCACTTTTTGTTGATAATGTAATATATAGTAAAGAAAAATCATTTGATTTTAAACAAAATCAAGATTTATATATCGAAATGATGATTGAATATTATAATGATATATCAGCAATTGTACCAGATAATTATATGTCAAATATTACATTACTTAAACGTATGGAAATATTTTATAAGCCAGCTTCATTCAAAAGTCGTTTTGAAGATGTGGAAGATATTATTAAGGATGGACTTGAAGAAATATTTGAAAATTGGGTTGATTCTTTTGTAAGTCCATAAAATTTATATATATATTTTAAAAAAACAAAACAAAACAAAAAAAAAAAAAAACGGGAAAATAGTTGAGTGATAATTAAATTAAGTTTACTTCTATCTTTTATAAAATAAATTTTATAATGTTATAAATTTATTTTCACCAAATTTTGATAAATGAATTTAAATATTCATTTTTTTTTTTTTTAGTTTATTCATAATAAACAAAATAAATATTATAATAATAACAGAATTATAATAGAAAAATAAAAATAGAATAAAAGTATATAAACCGTAGATTATGATATAGGGAATAGAAAAAACCATACACATGAATATAAAAATATTAAATTAAGTATTGAACCATTTTTTAAAATTTCTAAATTTTTTTAACTGGTTTGAATGTAATAAAAAAAAATACAAATTAAAAAAAGATAAAAAAAAAAAAAAATTACTATTATTATTAACAAAATTTAAATTATATAAATCTATAATATTTAATAATAAATTTCAAAGAAATTAAATATAACAATAAAAAATTAAAAAAATAAAATAATAAAATAATAATAATAATAATAATAAAAAAAAATCATTATATTAAAATACATCTTACCAACATTAATTAAAATGTATTTTAAATTGATTATTTTAAAGTATATGATTATATTCATACTTTATTATAAAATTTTTCAATTATATTATTTATTGTAATTTTTTTATTTTGTTTATATTTTTTAATGAATATGTCAATTAATAATAGTTTATGTATAATGTAGTAGTATTAAAAAGTAAACAAAAAACTTTAATTTCAGAAAAACTTTAATTGATATAATAAAAACTATAGAAATAAAATATAATCTAATGCTTAATATTTTTTTTGGAGTTAAAAAAGTAAAAAAAAAAAAAAAAAAAAATTAATTTTTATTTTAAAATAAAATAAAATTAGTGTGTTATTTTACAAATAGAATTAAAATTCAAATTGAATTTTTGTTTTTTATTTCAAAATAAAAAAAAAAAAAAAAAAAAAAAACAGTATCCAAAATAAAATTAAATTAAATAATATAGTATTAATAGAACTTCAATAATAATATAAAAAATAACCTTTAATAGAATAACAAATTTATTCGATTTTTTTTTTTTTATTAATAAATTCAATAAAAAAAAAAAAGGATGAAAATTTAGAAATAATAAAAAATTTAATATTAATTGTTATATACTATTTATAAATAAAAATAAAAAAATGTTAAAAGCAAAGTTTAGAAGAAATGATATTGAATTAAGCGACCCCGATATTAACGAAGGCGTTGGTAAATGTTTATTAAAAATAATAATTTAATATATATTAGTAAAGCTATCAATTTATACCTAATCTTATAATATAAAACAGCAAAAGAAACCGAACTTTTACGCCTTCAGAGACAATATCGCTTAATGGAGGGTGATAGAAAATCATACTGTGATAGTTCTAAATCATTATTAGCAAAACAAAGGTTAATAAAATAATATTATTTTAATACTAAAAATTTTAAAACAATATTATTAATATTTAAATATTATTTTAATACTAAAAATTTTAAAACAATATTATTATTAATATTTAAATATTATTTTAATTAGAGAATCAATTGTGAAATTACAAAAAGAAAACTCGATGCTTCATTTTCAATTAACTTTAGTTGAAAGAAGACTTGATTATCAAGAGAAAAATGGTATTCGTCATAAAAAAGCAAAAGAAACGATTAACAAAGGAGGTAAAAATTAAAGAGAAATGATAAATATTGTTATTTTCTTTCTTTTTTTTTTTTTTGAATAATAAAAGGAATAATTTTATAAATGAATATAATATTTATACTCTATCTAAAATAAAAAAAAAATTTATACACAAAAGAAATGTATGTAAAGAAATATAAAAGTTTACTTGAACAAATACAAGAAGTTGATTCAAAAATAAAAAATATGAAAAATGAAATAGAAAAAAAGAAGCATGAATGTACAAAAGCATCTTCTATAAAACAGACTCCAAAGTATAAACAACAAGTCATTGCTCAATTAGAAAATAAATTAAATAAAGTATATAACTTATTAATAAATTTAAATTAATTTAATGTTTGAACGAAAATAATATTAAATAAAAAATTAAAATATATATAACATCAATTTTTTATTAAAAAAAAAAAAAATGAAATAAAATTATTTTAAAATTAAATAATTGAATATAAAACATCTTTTAAATAAAATCCAAAAAGGCGTTAGTTAAATTCAATCAAACATTAGCTATTAATAAAAAAACAAGATTATTAATCGATGATTTAAGAGGGGAAAGAGCTTGTTTTGATAATTTATCAAGAAAATATGAAAAAGCAATTAATGAACAAAAAAAGAAAATGACAGAAGTAATTGAGGCTTCAACTTCAGCTTACGAAATGAGGTTAATAATAATTAATATATTTAATATTTTAATTTTAAAAAAAAGAAAAAATAACACAATATATACTTAATTTTTGAAATTTATATATCTGAATAAAACAAAGACTTGAAGCTCAAAATCGTATTTCTGTATTAAAAGAAAAAACTGAAAAAGAATGTCAAGCATTTACTCAAGAAATGAATGAAATTAATAGACAATTAGAACATGATCAAAAACTTAGACAATTCATGAATACTAAATCTCAAGAAAAATCATTAAAATCTAACAGTAAAAAAAAGAAGCAAGGTATATATTGTATATATATTATTTTAAAAAAAATTATTAATTATTATATACGAATGTATTTTATTTAATTATTGTAAAAATGAAATAAATGATAAGATACTATTTTTTAATGCTAATTATAATAAAATAAATTATTTCAATAATAATATAAAGGTCAATTTAATGAAGAAGAATCAATATATGAAATATATAATAATTCATTGAATAATTATGAAAATCTTTTCAATACTATTCGTAAGGTGACAGGAATAGAAGATATCAATGAATTTGTAAAAACATTTAATGATATAGAAGACAAAAACTTTTCATTATTTAATTATGTTAGTGAAGTTAGTAATGAAATCGAATATAGTGAAAATGAAATTAAGGCTTTAAAAGAAAAAATTGAATTACTCAAAAAAGAAGAAGAAGAAAATAAGGAAAAAAAGCAAAAAACCATTAAAAAGATGGAAGTAAGTATATTGAATATATTAAATTATATTAAAATTATTTTATTTAATATATATATTTATATATTATACATTAATATATAAATAGGAATGTTTAGAATCAAATAAAGAAAAAAATAAAAATTATATTAATGATACAAGAGAAAAACAAAATATTATTAATACTATATGTAATAATGTAATAAATATAATAAATCTTTTAATAGACTATAAACCACCACCAGGTGCTGAATTTTATTTAACACCTTCAACCTTTGTTACAAATGCTCAAGCTATTATAGAAAAACAAAATAAATTGAAAGCGCAAGATGATAATAATGAATCTTTAAACAACCAAAATCCAGAAAATGAAAAAACTAGTGAAAATAATGATCAAGGAGATGAAGGTATAAATGAAAATAAAAAACAAGAATCAACATTAACAGAAAATACAAATAATGACGAATTACAAAAAGCTGAAAATAAAGATTCAAATACAGTAGAGAATAATGAAGATGAAATAGCTAAGAAAGAAGAAGATAAAAATAAAAAAGAATCTGAAAATGAAATAGAGAAAAAGGAATCAGAAACCAATAATAAAGATAATATAAAAGAGGATGAATCAATTTCTGTAGATAATAATGAAGTTCAGGATGAATCTGATAATAATTCAAAACCAGGAGTTTCTTCGGATGAAGAAACAAAAAACAATACGAAACTTACTGAAGATGTTATAAACTTAATTCTTAGTAAACCTGAAACTAATAAAGTAATTGATTCTGAAACTGGTAAAAATGCTACAGTTATTAATCTTTTGGAAGATAAAAAAGTTAATGCAATTAATTTATTGGAGGTTTTAAGATATATTGAAGAAAAAATAAATGAATTGTTAGTATTCAATTACATGACACATTTACCAAAACGTAAAGATCCAGCTGATGAAGAAATCAAACCAACTGAGAAGATGTTTATGAGTAATGAGAATGTTGATTCTCAACAAAATATAACACTTCTTGGTCCAGGTCCAGAAGCTCCAATTACTAATTTGAATATTAAAATACCTGAGAGGTAATTTAAAATATTAATATAGTAATTTATTTAAATTTAATTAAATATAACAATAATAATAATTAAAAAAATAAACTTTTTTTTATTATAGCGAGGATTTACCAGATTATCTTAATAGTGGTGAAGAAGAAAAAAGATTATTTACTCGTGAAGAATTAACAAAAAGAACAATTATGAGTGTAAGTAGAGTATAAATAATAGTAATATATAATGTAGATGTATTTTTATAAAATGTTTTGTTTTTCATATTATTATCTTCATTTGTACTGATGTGCTGATGTAATTTAATATATATTCATATATCATTTATATAGTTCAATAATACATCAAAAGAAGAAAGTGATTCAAATAATTAGATTTTATAATGATAATATCACAAATCACAAATCTTTTACAATATTACATACAGTTAAATAATAATAATATATAAATTCATATTTATAATTTATTAAATATTATTTTTAAAAAATAGTATTTTTAATATATAGATATTATTAATATCATATTATAAATAAATATCAAAAATTATATTAGTATATTATTATTATTTATATTTATTTATTAATTAATTTACATTGAGATAATTATTTATTTTATGTAACTTTCATATTTCTTTTTTTTTTTTTAAAAAAAAAAATAAAATCGTTTACCAAAAGCTTTTTAATATTGATAATAATAAATTTTTGTGTTTTTTTTTTTTTTTTTTTTTTTTTTTTTTAATTTAATACCTTTAAAGTTAAATTTTATATAAGAATAAAATCGGCGTGTAAAACTTAAAATATTATTATTGTGTATAACTCATTATTGAATTGAAGGTTATTCTCAAAAAAGACTACTTATTATAATAGTTGTAGTATAGAATACCTATTTTATAATTTTTTTTATAAATAATATATAAAATAATAAAATAAAATAGTATATTCATTTATTTATTTTTATTATATTTCTGTAATAGAAGGTCATGTTAGTAGAAGTTGCCTATTTTATGTGGTTATAATTATATTATTTATTAAACTCTAATTTTTAATAATTTTGATAATCGTAATTTTTAATTATCTTTTTTATTATTATTATTATTTTTTTTTTAAAGTAAAAAAACTAAATTAAAATTTCCATATATATCTATCTCAACAAAAAAGTACCAAAAAATAAAATAATATATATATATAATATATATAATATATTATTTAATTAAATAGGATATAGATGAATAAATTAATTAAAAAATTTTAATTAAATTAAAATAATAATGTGTCATATGAGTGATAAAAAAGAAATGAATGATAGGAAATATTATTAAACTTATTATCACAAAATAAATATAATTTAATAATAAACATTTTAATAAAAAAGTTTATTTTTTTTTTGTGAATGGCATATGGCGTACGACATCTATAAAAGAAAAGTTTTTGCCTGTTTTTTTTTATTTATTTTAGAAAGTTTTAATTTTTTTTTCAAAAAACAAAAAAAAAAAAAAAAAAATAATAATAATAACAATAATAATAATTTATAATTAAAAAGAATTAAGAAAAAAAAAAAAAAAATTAAGTTTCAACAAATTATTTGATATAAAGATACTCATAAACCAATTTTATTATATATATTAAAAAGAATAAAAAAAGTAAGTCAAAAAGTAATATTTTTAATATAAAATGTATATTTTGAAAAAAAAAATAAAATAATTCAGAGTGTAATATTAACATTGAATGTGTATTTTTAATAAAAATAATACAAAATATTAAATAATTTTTAAATGTGTTTCAGCTCACTACATAAGTCAATAAAATTTAAATTTTAAAGAAAAAAAAAGCATAATAACAAGAACAAAATTAAAAAATAATTAATATAATAAAAAAGAAAATATAATAATAATAAAAGAATATACCAAGAGAAAATGTTGGAAATTCATAATGATAATATTATTACAAACAAAATCAATCAACCTAAATCAGGGGATTATTTAAAACAAACTTCTATTTTATACGCTTCAAATCCACCTACAATTATTCCTTTAGTTGATATTCCTTCAGATTCTAAGATAATTTATGAAGTAAATTTATCAGTACCAAAAGAAAAAGCTAATGAATTTGTAGAATGGTTGAATATTTACTCTAGAGTATTATGTCAAACCATACCAGGTATATATTTTAATTTGAGTAATAGTTAATTATTAAACTATTTATTATTTTTAATATAAAATATTAATTAAAAATAATGATTATTATAGGTTTTACAAACTGTAATGTTTTTAGTCAACCAAAACCATGTAAATAAATAGTTATTATTATTTTTATATATTAATATGTAAATAATATATACTAATTGTATCTAATATAATTTATATGTTATTATAGTTGGTTTACATTGGTTAAGCGAAGAAGGAGACTCTAAAGTAATTAATATAATAATAAGATGGAATATAATAAAAAAATAAATTATACTTTATATATTAATATTTATACTTTCTTAATATTATTTTAATCATAGTGTTATTTCTTAATTCAATATCATATCCGTTCTCAAGAGTATCTAAAAGAATATTTAAAGAATGGGCAGACTAAAGTTTCAGTTACTGAAATAGATCGTTTCAAATATAATATTATATCAAGGAGGGTTATAAGAAATTTATTTACTATATCAGCATAATTCTTTATCACATAATCGATTGTATATATATTATTTTTAACCATTATTATCTTTAGAGTGATTTTATTATAATACAATAAAAATAATAATAAAAACTCACATATATTAGTTAAATTTCATACTATATGATATTTGAAAATTTAAATTTTATAAAAAAATAATAATTTAAATTTTTTTAAAAATAATATGAATTCTTATAGTTTAAAAAAATTAATAAACTTTTAAATACAAAAATATTATTGCTTTTTAATTATGCTTCATTTGTTCTCAGTTATTTAAAAAAAAAAAAAGTAAAAAACTTTTTTTTTTAAATATTGTTATTATTTATTATGGTTAACGACAATTCAAAATTGTATAATTGTATATGATATTTTTAATTTTTAATTGGTGAAAAAAGATATAAAAAATTAATATATATTAATTTTTTTTTTTTTTTGGAATATTTCTTTTTAATAAAAGTAAATGTAACACAAAAAAATATGGATCTACAGAATATACAGAAAAAACTTTATTATAAAATATATTAAAAATATCAATTATAATAAAAAAAAAAACAATAAATATTAAAATTAAAATTTATATAATTTAAACTTTTTTTACCAAGAATTAAAAAATTTCATTCCATACTTTAAAAATATTATATTGGTGTATTAATAACCTTTTCTAGTTTATTTTTAAAAAAAAATAACGAAAATACTTTTTAAAAGTAACTTTAGTTATTAATTTTTTAACTATTGTATGTTTAAATAAAAAGTATTTAAATAGAATTTAAAATTAGTGATATATACAAGATAAAAAATTATATATTACAAATATCAAAATGAAATATAAAATATATTATATATATAATAAAAATAGTATGAAACAAATTTTATTTTATATTAAATAGTTATAGTTATTTCATGTATTTAAACAATATAATCTGCTATTTGTTTATGTCTTAAACCGAAATTAAATTAAGTATATATTTTTTTTTAAAAAAAAGTTAACAATAATTATTATTTGGTTTCTATGTATAATACATTTATACATCTTTTGATACATTATTAAATAATTACTACATTATTTACTATTAATGTAATTAAAAATTTATTTATATGTATTATTTTTGGAAATAATATTTCTTTTTTAAAAAATAAAAACAAAAAAGAATAAAAAATATTTGTTTTCTTAAATAATCAATATTAACATAATAAATTAGAGGTAATTGCAATTGCATCCAAGAAACTATTGTTTTTTTATTTATTATATAAAGATATAAGTATTTATTATATCTTTTATAATAAATAAATTTAATATTCTTATTCTAACTTTTTTATTTTGTTTTATAATATATACCTTTTATATATCCTTGCTATGCATATCTTTAAGTAGTTATCAAAAACTATTATCCATTTATATATATATGAAATAATAAAATTATTATTCATTTATTAATATTTTTTATTAATTTGTTATAACAAATTATTATTTAGAAAACAAATAATTATACTAAATAAGCAAAAAATAAAATAAAAAAAAAAAGTACTTTTAAATTAATTTAAACAAGAATATAAACTTTTAATTAAATTATAAAAATATGGCTTTTCACTGGACCTCGAAAACCAGTAGTAGTTCTTCAGCGGTAAAATATTTACATTGCATATAATAATATAATAATATATAATAAATATATATGTATGCCAAAGTCATTGTTTTTAAAATTAAATTTAGCTCGGTATTTATTGAGTTCGGTATTTATATCAATAACAAGTTAACTCGAATTTAATTTATTATATATATAAAAAATGTAAATAATAAATAAAATAATAGCAATAATAGCAATAATAGTTGATATATGAGTAAAGAATTTTAGTATATACAGTAATATATTATATAAAATGCAATTAATTTTATTATTTAAAACAAAAAATTAGTAGAAATTAAAAAAAAAAAAAAAAAAAAAAATGAAAAAAAATGAAAAACTAAATGATTAATATAATATATATTTATAATTTATATTGACATTGACATATATATTGTTTTTATATAAAATCCCAATGACACAATTAATTAACAAATTATATAAAATCTATATTTTTATATTTACAAATGATATATACTTAAATAAAAAAATAAAAATATTGATTATTTATAATAAAAAGGGTGTTGAAGATATGGTTTTACTTTCAAAAGTAACTGAAGAACAGATAGTAGACAATCTTCGTAAAAGGTATATAAATATTTTAAAAACTACATATTATGTTAATATTAATATTTTGATAATATGAAGATTATAGATTGCTTCGATAGTAATTATAATTGTAATTAATTTCATTTAATATATAATATAATAAATATTTAGATATCAAAATGATTTAATTTATACATATATTGGTCCAACTTTAGTAGCTGTTAATCCTTATAAGCAACTTCCATATTTCACTCAAAAGGAAATTGGTAAAATAATGCTATATTTATGCTATAATTATAATATAAATACAATATTTATTTTTTTTATTTTTTTTATTTTTTTTTAATATTATATAAAATCTATAAATAAAATAGATATGTATCGAGGAGCTGTAAGAATATATATCTATAATTGAAAATTCTAATTTTATTATAACATGATTTCATTAAATAAATTGGAATATAATAACTTAGGCATCCCATGAAAATGCACCACATATTTATGCAACAGCAGATACAATGTATATAATATTATTCATCAAGAATTTTATAATTATCAAAGAAATAAAAATTAAAGATATTACTATTATTTATTATTTATCATTTATCAAAATAATATAGGTTTCAGAATATGATGACAGATGAAGAAAATCAATGTGTTATTATTAGGTAATAAAGCAGCAATTTAATGTAATAATTATAAAGACATATTTCTAATTATTATAATATATATACAACAATAAAAATAATTATATGTTAATTAACAGTGGTGAAAGTGGTGCAGGTATACATTTTTTTTTTTATTTAAGATAAAGCCATATTTTATATTTATATATCCTTTTAAATTAATGATTTGTTTTATTTATAATTTGAAATAAATAGGAAAAACTGAATCAGCTAAATTAATTATGTAAAATAGATATACCAATAAAAAAACAAATATTAAATATCATGTAATTTTTATATTAATAATCATATAATTTTATTTTAAATTAATATCAATGTAAAAATAAATAATTTATATTATATAGGGTAAGTTAGTTTATAATTAATCATATTATTATTGATTATAAAAATATTGCTAATGATGGATTTATCTATAAATTGAATTAATAGAACTATATTGCTGCCGTATCAGATAGAGGAGGTTCTGGAAGTAATATTGTTGAACAAGTAAAAAATATTATTTTAGGTGTAAGCAATCTATAAGTATTATAAATAATCTTTTTGATATGAAAGACTTTTCATTATTAATATTATTAATATTTAAACTAACTAATTATCAATATATAAATGCTAAACAATTAAATTTAATAATAACCAAATTTTGATTAAAGTCTAATCCATTATTAGAATCTTTTGGTAATGCTAAAACATTAAGAAATAATAATTCATCTCGTTTTGGTAAATATTTTGAAATTCGTTTCTTAAGAGGTGGTCAACCAGTTGGTGGTAATATTTCAAATTTCTTATTAGAAAAGGTAATTTAAAATTTTATTCAAGATTATAGATAGTACTACGTATTTTAATATGATTCTTTAAAGTATAAATAAAATATTATAAATACTTAAACAATTTATTTTAATATAATTTATTATTAAATATATAAATTATATTTTTAAATCAATTAATAGTCTCGTGTTGTTTCTCCAGGAAAAGGTGAAAGAAATTTCCACATTTTTTACCAACTTACTAAAAATGTCACTGAAAAAGATAGAACTGAATTAGGATTAAGTGCTCCAAGTAATTTCAATTATTTAAATTGTAGTGGTACTTATGATGCTGATGGTATTGACGATACTAAGGAATATGCTGAAATGAAGAAATCATTAACAATTTGTGGTGTAAGTGAAGAAGACCAAAATTCTTTATTCCAAATTGTTGCTGGTATTTTACATTTAGGTAATATTGATTTCACCGAAGAAAATAATGAGGCCGTTGTAATTGATCCAAGAACTTTAGAATTTCCAGCCTATCTTTTAGGTGTTTCTGCAGACGCTCTTCATGATAAATTAGTTTCAAGATTAATGCAAACAGGTTTTATGAAAAAACGTCAATCTGATATTCGTATGACATTAAATCGTGAACAAGCTTGTAGTAGTCGTGATGCTTTAGCAAAGGCTCTCTACAGTCGTATGTTTGATTGGTTAGTTCAAGAAATTAATATTGCAATGAAAAAACTTCAAGGTAGTAACCAAGATCAAATTCTTAACCTTGGTGTATTAGATATTTACGGTTTTGAAATTTTTGAAAAGAATGGTTTTGAACAATTTTGTATTAATTATGTAAATGAACGTCTTCAACAAATTTTCATTGAATTAACCTTAAAATCAGAACAAGAAGAATACGTTCATGAAAATATTCAATGGGTACCAATTGAATTCTTTAACAACAAGGTTGTTGTAGATTTAATTGAATCTAAGAGACCACCAGGTATAATGTGTATTTTAGATGATGTTTGTGCTACAACACATGCTGTATCAAAGGGTTCTGATGAAGATTTTGTTAGAAAGATGGATTCTAATTGTGGTGATAGTAAGCATTACCAAGGTATGCAAACAAAATTCTTAATTCGTCACTATGCTGGTCCAGTTACTTACGATTGTGAAGGTTTCTGTGAAGCTAATAAGGATACTCTTTTCAAAGATTTAATTATTTTAATGCAAACCACCACTAAACCATTTATTCGTAATCTTTTCCCAGAAAATATTGATGCTGATGATAAGAAAAGACCAACTACCTTTTCTTTCAAGATTAAGTCTCAATGTCACGAATTGGTTGATACTTTAATGAAATGTACACCTTCCTACGTTAGATGTATTAAGCCAAATGAAAATAAGGTTCCAAAGGAATGGGATAGCAAACGTGTTGAACATCAAACACACTATTTGAACTTGAAGGAAAATATAAAGGTTAGAAGAGCAGGTTTTTGTTACCGTCAAACCTTTGAAAAGATGTTAAAACGTTACGCTATTCTTACCCCCGAAACTTATCCATCCTGGAATGGTAATCCAAAAGATGGTGTCAAACATATTTTGGAAGCTGTCGATATGGATAAGGATCAATGGCAATTTGGTCTCACCAAGGTCTTCATTAAGACTCCAGAATCTTTGTTTATTTTAGAAGAATTGCGTGACAGAAAATACCATGGTTATGCCAAGACCATTCAAACATGTTATAGAAAATGGAAATCAAGAAAATACTTCCTTGATTTAAAGAAGGAAGCCACAGATATTTTCTATAATAAGAAGCAAAGAAGAAGATTCTCTATTAATCGTGACTTTAATGGGGATTATATTAATTATTTAAGTAATCCAATATTAAAACAACTTGTTGGAAAGAATGAAAAGGTTTACTTTGCCTCGGAAATGAACAAATTTGATCGTAAATTTAAGAATGTTTCCATTTTTGATTTTATTATTGGTGAACAAACTGTTTACTTTATCGGAAAAGAAAAGGCCAAGAAAGGACCAAATAAGGGTAAATTTATTAAAGTTGTAAAACGTGCCGTTCCAATAGATCTAATAACCGGTGTTTCTACTAGTGCTCTTGCAGATGATATTATTGTATTCCATCTCCCAGAATATGATTATGTTTGTGAAAATGTATTCAAAACAGAATTGGTTACTATTCTTAACAATCAATATAAAAAGCACACCAATAGAACATTATCTATTACAATTAATAATACTATTAATTATACGGTTAAGAAGACCAAATGGTCTGGCGGTGGTGTATACAACCTTCAATTTATTGAAGATCCATCTATTCCAACCAATATTGAAGGTACCACCGGTATACCAAAAGCTGGTAAGGCAATGACAAAACCAAAGAATAAGGGTGCCGAAATTCGTATGCCACCTGGTCTTCCAGCAAGTACTAAACCTGTTCATAAGGAACCACCTGTTAATACATACCATGCACCAGAAAAGAAATATATTCAACCGGCTGCTGCTTCATCTACTCCAGCAGCAACTTACACACCAGCTGCTGCTCCAGTCAGTGCTACTCCTTCAGCACAAATTTCCAATCCAATTTCTTCTTCTATCCTAGCTAAAGCTCAAAGTATCAATACCAATTTAAGTAGTTTGGCTAATCCACCTGTTGCTCAACAAGTCAAGGTTACTAAAGCTGGTACTACTCCAAAATCAATTACTTCACCAGTGAATCCAAAGATTAGTCAAATCAAGAAACGTCCTCCACCAACACCACCACCAAAGAAGAAGTTACCAACTGTTAAAGCCATTTATGCCTATCAAGTAATTAATCTTTTTTTTTTTTTATTATTATTATTATTTATATTTTTATTCTTTCATTGTACTAATTAATTTTATTGCTTCCCCCCCCCTTTTTTTTTTTTATTCTTCTTTATTAATTCTTCATTTTATTATAGGCTAGTGAAGCTGATGAACTTTCCTTTAATGCTGGTGATATTATTTATGTAATTTCTAAAGATGAATCTGGATGGTGGACTGGTGTAAAACAAGGAGAACAAAAGAAGGGTTTAGTAAGTAGTATTATTATAATTAAATGATTATTATAATAAAAAGTTTAATTTTTTTTTTTTTTTTTCATACATTAAATTTTTAATATTACTAATTTATTTATTTTTTCTATTTATCCTAGTTCCCATCCAACTATGTACAGGAAAATTAAAAATAATAAAAATAATATTAAAAAAGAAATAAAGAAATTAAAAAAAAAAAAAAAAAAAAAATGTAGAGGGAATATATAATAAAGATGAAATAAAATATTAGAAAAAAAAAATAATAAATTATTTATTTAATAAAAAAAAAAAATAAAAAAAAAAAATAAAAAATTATACATTGATTAAAAAAACTACAATAAATAAAAAAAATATATAATAAAAAAATCTATCTATTTATAAATATTTAAAAAAAAAAAAAAAAGTCTTCCATAAATGAGAAATTTTATTATTATTATTTATTATTATTATTATTATTATTATTATTATGTTTATTATGTTTATTATTATGTTTATTATTATTATTATTATAACAGTATGATAAGTATACTATTTACTATCATGCTTAATTTATATGTATATACATATATATTTTAGAATCAAAATTTAAAACATAAGTAGAAGTAAGGTTTTTTTTACAAAAATTTTAATTTATACATAAAAAGATAAACCAAAATATTGACAAATAATATATAGATTTAAAAAAGTATTCTTTTTTTTTTTATTTATTTATTTTATTTATTTAATAATCTTTATTTTTTTGTTTTTTATTATTATTTTTTTTTTTTTTTTTTTTTTTTGGTTTAATTTTACAAATTATTTATTGGGGTTTTTTTTTTTTATTTATAATAAAATTTTTTTAAATAAATTAATATATAAATATGTTATATATGTATTTAAGATTAAAATAGACAACTTTTAAACTGTATATTTGTTTGGTAAACAACTTTATATATACACATTTTAATCATTGTTAATTCTATAATAAAAATACTATACCTTGAAAAGAGATAAAATAATAATGAAATATAATCACTTTAACCTTATTAATACATCATTAATAAAAAAAATAAATTTTATCTCTTATTTTCTTATTTTAATATCTATTATTATTGTTATTATTACTTCTATTAAACTTTTAAGAAACAGTAATCTTTAGATGATTTGCCTTTTAATTATATTTAAATTTTATTAAGTTAATGATTTTTAAATTAACATTATCACTAGATAGTAAATAATAATAGCTCTATTTAATTTTTGTAAAATAAAAAATATATATATTCTAAGGTATATTACTTATTGAACTGATAAATAATGATTAAACTCTTAAATTAAAACTTTGATAATATATATAATATTAAAACTAAAATGATACTTAAATATTTTTCTTGCTTTCTTTTTTTTTTTTTTTTTTTTTGTAATTAATAAGTTGTAGTAAAACTTTTTTTTTTTTCTATATTATTTTTTTTTACTACTACTAAATTTTGTATTTATGAAGAATTATATATATTTCATTTTTCATTTTTTTTTTTTTTTTTAGATAAAAAAAAATAATAATTTTATTATATTTTTAAATCTTTAAAGTCTATATTTAAATTGTTTAAAAAAAAATGGGTATAAAAATATATATAGTTTTTTTTTTTTCAGTTATTTATGTTATAATTTTTGAAAGCGATTTTTTGATAAATTCTATATATATATGTGATATTTGCTTAATGGAATATACGATCTCTAAATACTGTAAATAATGTAACAATAATGCCAATAATTACAATAAATGATACAACAGTAGCATAACGATTTATTTTTCTCCATTTAAATTCCTTTTCTGTTATTGGATGTAATGGAATGATTGAAGCAAACCACCAAAATGGGAATAATACAAACCTATTTATACATTTAAGAAAATATTCCAAAATGAAATAAAATGATTATTATTAATTTTTCCTAAAAAAAAAAATCAATAAATCATATTAATTAAATTTATATTATTGCATACCCTATTATAAAAAATATCATTCCAGGTACTAAGCATTCTTTGTTATTATCTACTATATAAGCATTGGCATTTTCTTCAGCTGTTGGAAGGGTATACATCATTTTATTTTTTGTAGTAGTTGTATTTGTTGTAGTCATTGGGGGTGATTGAAAAGAAGACAATATACGTGAATTAGAAGCTTCTGAAAAACCATATGATCTTGGTGGTTTTGGAATTCTAAAAAAATTTACAAAACTCTTTTCACTCTTTGAGTAATTTGAATTAAATTGTGATGAAACAACTGACATATTTGTTGAATCTCCACGTCTTACTTGTAAAGCGACTTGGTCATATATATTTCTAACTTCTTCTTCGATTGCACTTGAAGTTGTGCTATATCTTCTATTATTATTACTACTATATGCTCCAGTAGCCTATTATTATTACATCATATTACATCATTATTATATTATTATCATTTATATATATATTTATAATTTAAAATTATTTCATTTAGCATACCAATTCTTTCCAACATTTTTCTAATTGTTGGGACATTTGCCTATTATTCATTGTTGAACCATATGAACTACTGTATCCTGGTCTATAACTTGATCCATAATTTGAATCTGAATATATTTGTGGTGGATAACCCAATTTACTTTTATTTTTTGGATAATTTGTACTACTACTCATCTTAATAATTATTTAATGTTTAATTATTTTTTTATTATTAAATTTATTTTTCTTAAATTAATTATTGTTCAATTTTAACATTTATTAATTAAAAAAAAAACTTTAAATGGATTTATTAATTTAAAGTTTTTTTTTTCTTTGTAAATAAATAAATAAATAATTGACTTTTCGGTAAAAAGAATATAACTTTTTTTTAATGTTTTATTTATAATTTGTCTTTTTTTAAATAAATATGAATATATTTATTAGTATTTGTATTTTTTAAGAAGCTTTCCACTTTTTAATTTGATTTCTTTTATCAATGAATTTTTTAATGGAAAAATTATAGATGAAAAAAAAAAAAAGAAAAAAAGAAAAATTGACTAATAATAATAATAATAATAATAATAATAATAATAATAAAGATGACGGTTTGTAAAATTCATTCTAATTGAACAAAATAATAATTATTATAATTATTATTATTATTGTTACAATAACCACTTTTTCATAGTTAATTTAAATTGAAATTATTATATATTGGCAATAGTAATAGAATATATAATAATAATTCTTTTTTAATTATATATAAAACATTCAATATATTAATAATAAATTCATTGTTTACATCATTAAAAATTATTTATATTTATTTAATATATTGAATATGTCAATTTATAATTGAGTAACCATTTATTATTATTTAATTATAATATATGAAAATTTATTTAATTTCAAATTATTGTGTAATATTAAAAAAAAAGATTTTAAAAAATTTTTACGGCAAACTTTTAATAATAGGAAGAATAATAAAATTTTATTTTATATCAAAAGATTTTTTCAAACTCACTTGATCTAATATCAATTTTAATATAATTTTAAGTATATTATAATATATGTTCTATGATATCATTAATATATTTATGATTAATATATAATAATATTTTTATATATTATTATATATCATACTCATCCAAAAAAATTCAATCTAAAAAATATATAAATAAGGTTTTTTAAACTTTAAATATATTGAAATAGAATATAATATTTTTATATATTAATAGTTTATTTTAAAATAAACTATTTCTATAAAAGGAATTAATCTATAGAATATTTAAAAATTATAAAAGAAATATATAATAATTAATATATTTTAATTAAATGTAATATATATAATTTAATTTTAATTTTTTAATTATTAGAAATCAAATTGTCAACGTTTTTAAAATATAAAAGCATTTTAATAATAATTAATCCATTGATATTATAGAAAAGTGAAAGTGGAGAATGATAAAGGAAAAGAAAGCGCGTAATAATCATAATAAATAATAAATTAACGATTGGAAATACACGTCAACAATAACATTCTTAAATAATATTAACAAAAGAAAGAAGGAAAGAATTTTTTTTTTCATCTTTAGTTTTACTCTAACAGAAATAATCATCAATCAATATTGAATGTAATAAAATCAAACAGAAATAATTGTCTGTAATATAATATTAGTTATGATTAGTTATTTTGTCTGTAATATAATATTAGTTATGATTAGTTATTTTGTCTGTAATATAATATTAGTTATGATTAGTTATTTTGTCTGTAATATAATATTAGTTATGATTAGTTAGTTTAACACATTTTAATGTTAAAAGGGAATTTTTGTTAAAATTAGCTTTATTTAATATTTAAAGTATATATCATTTCAATGCTTCCATTTATATTTAGTAGAATTTAAGGTATAAAGATTATAATAATTAAATGAATAATTAATAATGATACCGAAAATATTTTGTAAATTAAAAATTCAAAATAATGAATATCTCTTTGATAAAATCAATTATATTTTTTTAAAAAAAAAATAAGTGTATAATGATTATTAACGGTTTTTTTTAAAAAAAAAAAAAAAAAACAGTAGACTTTAATCGTTAAATATTAAATAATTAACATTTTTATAAAAAAATATATATATAGAAAATAAATTTTAATTATTTTTTTATATAAAGATATTAATAACAATTTTAGAATAAAATGTTTATAAAGATGATTAAAAAATTACTTTCGTAAAAGAATGTTTTAATGCATAAAAATCAAAGTTGTAGCAATGTATATATAATTTTTAATAATAATTACTTTTATAGAATAACGAATACTATTGTAATTTCCATTTTCGATAATAACTAGATAAACTATATATAATCCAATAGTCATTACAATTTTATAATAATCACATTAAAAATTATTATAAAATAATAATATTATAATATTAATTTAATTTATATCAATTTTGAATTTTTTAAAAGAAAAAAAAATTAATTAAAGAATGAATTTTAATTAAAATCAATTTTAAAAATAAAAGATAAAGGATAAAATACTTCCTTAACATATTTACTAATTTTAAAGATTATTTTAAATTTTATAGTTTTTAACTAATAGTTTTCATATATATTTATAATAAAATCAATAGTAATAGTAATAATAATCTTCAAAAGGAAATATTAATAGTTTTTATATAATATTGATAAATTATTATGTCAACAATTATTCATGGTAGAGTATAATATTTCAAATTAATATTTCTCTAAATAAATTATATATAAAATTTCAACTAGTATAAATAGTTAGATGAGTCAGTAGAAACAATTTTATATATAAAATATAAAATATATAATTATATAAAAAACTAAAATAATAATAAAAAAAAAAAAAAAAAAAAAAAAGACAATTTATTATTAAATATAAACTAATTAAAAATATCTATATAAAAACACTCTATTTTAATTCGATAAAATTTACTTTATTTTATTACACCAATGGAACACTTGGATTTAATTCCTTTCTTTTTAATAAATACTAAATAATATTAATACTAAATTAACGAATTAACAATATCGAAATAAATAAATATATATAAACCAAAACTATTAAAATTATATTTAATTTCTAAATACTATTAATTTATAAAATTGGATAAAACATGTATTTGTCTTAACGGCCATTAATTATAATTTTAACTATTTAATTTATAAAAGTAATCTGTGTTGCATTTCATCATAGGTTTATATCTAATTCATTTTTTTATAACTAAAACTTAATATTATTAACATTATTATTATATAAAAGAAATTACATAAATAAATAAAACTGGTAGTTATAATTTCTTCTTTAATTATTAACCCAGTATTACTATACTATATTTTTTATTTTTATTTTTTTTCTTATATATATATATATATTTAAAGAAATGGACCAATAATAGAATATGTTTATCCGCCCTTCCCAGAACTAGATAATAATAGTACAGATAGTGAAGCTGGTGTAAAATTACCAATTGAATGGAAAGAATTACCTTTTTTCTGCTTACCAGATGGTGCACATAAAAATGTTGAAGATTTTGTTTGGTTTCATCTTCCACCAGTAACCCAATGGCCAGAATATTCCAAAACTTCATTTTTTGGTATTTCATGCTATCGTCAAATTTCCTCAGATGTAAATTTTTATTTTTATTTTTATTTTTTTTTAGTCTATAAACAATACTATACTTGTATTTATATATATAACTTAACAGGAAAATAATTAATAGGATAATAAAAATAATAAAAATTAATCATATTTTTACATTTTTATTTTTAATGTTAAAGGAATTAATTAATAAAACACCAGATATTACTCGTTCAACTGTTCAAAAAGCTGGTACATATTATAAATGATAAAGTATTTTATATTTTTTTATAATAATTTTAATAAAAATTATGCCTATCTTTTAATCTGATATTAATATGAAAAGTTCTTGTTATTACTCAAAAGGTATACTTATTAAATATATTTATTATATTATAATTATTGTCAAAGATGATTTTAATAAATATTATTACTTTTAACAAATATTAGCCATTATTTGGTTCAATAAGAGAAAAATTAAATGTGGTAACCCAAACTTTCTTTGAACAAAAAGATTTTTCAAAAATGGACATTTTTAAAGATTTTTATATGAATTTAAATGAACAACTTTCAAAACCATTAACAGATGCAGTTTTGTTCAATGGTTAGTGCTCGTATATTTTCAAATAAATGCTATTTATTTAATAATTCTATTGGTATATTTTCATTAAACTATATTATCATTAATTTATATTATTATTATTATTATTATTATTATTATTATTATTATTATTATTATTATTATTATTATTATTATTATTATTATTATTATTATTATTATTATTATTATTATTATTATTATTATTATTATTATTTTTATTATTATTATTTTTATTATTATTATTATTATTATTATTATTATTATTATTATTATTATTATTATTTAATTATTAAATGTATATGACTATAATGAACAACTAAAGGAACAAATTTAAAGTCATTAGTTCATTCTTTCCGTTTAAAAACATTATCGTTATATAAGCTTTTCTTCTTAGAAAAGCGTATTATTTTCTTTGGTAGTAAAGTTGAAACATTATGTTCATTCCAATATTCATTAATTTCGTTATTTCCAGGTATAAGATTAATTCTATTTTACCTTTATATTTTTAAAAATATTATTTATTAATAGCATTTTAATACTGTTTTCAAATAATGTTGAATTTTAAATTATCAACAATAGATTTGATAAGAAATTTAAGAAATGTTGCTACACCTGCTCTTCACTTTGACCATAATTCATTAGAAATAATTAATAGAGATAATAAAGAAAAGATTGAAAGATATGGAATGCCTCTATCTATTTTCGGAAAGGTAATAAATATGATTTTTTTAGAATATCCTATTCAATAAATATATATATAATTAAACATATATATAAATTATATAGGGATGCTTCTTCCAACCATATATTCCACTTCAACAAATTGATATGCTCATCTCTAAAGAAACTACATCATATATTGTCGGTACTTCAAACGCAATATTTTTACATAATAAAGAATGTAAACCAGATGTTATTGTTAATGTAAGTATATTGTTGAAATGCTATTGTTTTTCATTCCATCTAAACTTATAAATGTTTCATTTTAATATTTAAAGGTTGATGATTTCACAATTGAATATAGAAATAAAGAATTGGAGCATTTAGTCAGTTTAACACCTGCTGATAGAAAATTTATTGATGAAATTATAAAGATTGTAGACAATTCATGGGATGATGGTAGTAATGATATTTTATTTGATGGCAGTGATCCAAGTATACGCTCAAAATTTGAATTATACTTGTTCTCCCTTTTATATTCTATAAAATTATATATAACTTCTCCATCAGAATCAGCAATTCAAGATAAAATACAAGTTGATAATACAATAGAAACATTCGATCCAAATAAACTACAACCAATAACTCAAGAGTATATTAGTAAGTGTAAATTATTTATTTAAATGTATAAAAAAAAAAAAAAAAAAAAAAAAAACAGTAAAAAAAATATCAATTATAATTTGAATACTAAAATAATATTTATTGTAATAATAATTATAATAATAGAAAAAGAACTTTTATCAGATTTTAATGTTGATTGGTTAAAGGCATGGATAAACACTAAAAATTATAATTTATGGGATATGTCCGTTGGAGAAAAAGTCCTTGATGTTCCAATTGATGGACATCCATGTAAAGGTAGTTCTGCTTTAGATGGTGTTGAAATTAGTTTAAGAAAGTTGGTATATAATTTAAATAAATAAATATAAAAATAGAATTTCAACCCAATTATTAATTGAACTAAATTTCATTTAAAAAAAAAAAAAAAAAAAAAAAATATCAAAGTACATTTAAAGATTTAAATATTGATAAGAAAATGGAACCATTGAAGCAAGGATTTAATACTGTATTATCTTCAGCAGAAAGTACATTTGCTAAATTTGTTGGTAAGTTATATAATAAAATATTTATTTATATAAAATATATGTTATATTATTTTTTTGAATTATATTTATAATATTAAAATTTTTAAAGATTCAACAAAGAAAAAAGAGACACCTATAGCTGAGAAAACTACTACATCTGATAATAAAGTAAATTGAAAAAATAAATCAATAAAATAATAATAATAATTAAAAAAAAAAATACATGTTTATTATTTAAATTCTAATTTTATTCTCTTCTCGTTCTTTTTCCTTTTCTAACATTAGATAGCTTTAACAGCTAATGAAATATTTGGTAAACTTTAACAATTTATTTATACTTTAGCCAAATTAAATGTTAATATTTATATTTTTATAATTATTATATAGAAAATATTCAAACAAAATCATCTAGTTTTTTCAATAATGTATCCTCATTTATTAAACGTTATCAACCACAAACTACTGAAACAACACCACCGGCTGCTGCTGCTACAGGTACAATTCCACTTGATAAAACTCCAACTGCAGCTAATTTTACTCAAATCGCAGAACCAAAAGGTTTAAAAAAAATTAAAGAGCAAGTAAAAGAGTAAAATAATAAATTAAGCTTTGTATGATAAATGGTTTTAAATATTATAATATATAATATTTTTTATATTCTAATTTTTTTTTCCCAAAATATAACATGAAAAAAAGTCTTTTACTATAAAATAGATAATAAAAAAAGATATTTAAAAAGTACATATAAATATGTAAAAAAAAAAAAAAAAGATATCGAAAGTAATATTTATAAATTTTATAATAATAAATATTACAAACTATTATCATTATTAAATTAAACATTTTATATATTAGGTATATTTAATTGTTTAAAATATTTAGTATTCATTTTCCTTAATATTTTCCTTCGAATTTATTTTTTCTAATATTCTATTTCTTTGTTTATTTCTTTTACATTTTAAAAAAAATGATTTTTTTTATTATATAGATGACAATATAAAAAATTAATTTATCCTATTTAAATAATATTTAAATAATATATGAAAAGATAATATAAAATTTTATTCAATATATTCTAGTATATTAAAATAATTTTCTTTTTAATATATAAATATTATTATATATATAATATTTATATTATCAATATCAATATATAATATATCAATCTGTAAAAATGTAATTGATGGATGATACATTATTATCCTATCCATATATAAAAATAAAGAAAAAAACAATGTTATAAAAAAAATAAATAGATAAAAAATACATATAACTACAAAAAAAAAAAAAAAAAAAAAAAGAATTGAAATATATTATATATTAAAATAAATATTATTTAATGTGCAATTATATTTTAAATTTAAATATTTTTGACAGTATATATTTTAATTGAATTAATAGTTGAATATTAAATTTTATTTTGACATATAATTCTATAACACTTATCAAATTATATATTAAAACAGTCTAAATAAAATAATAAGTATTCATGGTATGTAGTTTTTGAAATTAGGAAACAACTCTATATATAATATAATAATAATTATATATCTTTTATTGTTATTATTTTTATTATATTTACTAGTTAATGGGGTTAGTTAGGGAAGGAAGGTTAAAACTTCAAATGAAAATATAATTTAATTGATATATATATATATATTGGAAAAAAGGATATTACTGAACAAAACTATAAATTTATAGTCTTTCATTACAACTTTTTTTATACTTAATATTGATTAATGTTATGTATCCATTAGTTTTTCTTTTTTTTTTTTTCAATAGCAAGAAAGTTTTTAAAATAAATAAAAATTAATCAAGCATTTTAAAGTTTCAATTCAATTAACTTGCTTTATTTAATGTGAATAATCTCAAATAAAAAAATATATTAATTTAATTAAATATTATATATAATATATATATTATAATAATAATATACTAAATTGATTACCAAATTTGTTAAAAATCAATATTTTGTTAAAAAGTTAAAATTTTATTTAATAATATATTAATATATATATTAATACATTGTTTATAAATCCTTTTTTATTGGCTATTTTTTGAATTATTGTATACAATACAGGATAGTAGAAAAAAAATAAATTAATTAAATCGATTATTGAAAGATAAAAAAAAAATCTCTTGTAAGATGGTGGTAGAAAGAATACAATAATAAAGTATACAAGTATATATAATAATTTAAAAAATTCTCGAAAAAATATTATTTTTACAGAGATGTAGTTAATACAAGGTAAAAAAAAAAAATTATAAATTTTTTAAAAATATAAAAATTAATTTTTCATACATAATATTTTATATTTTCAAACGTACAACGATCTTTATATTAAAATAATTTCAATTAAATATATTTATTTTATGTATAAATTTATTGTTTCTATTTATTAATTGATATATTAAATAAAGCATACATATATTATAATATATTGATTATATATTACTCTTAATATTTGCTTTGTTTTTTTTTTTTGTTGTAAATTTTTTATCATTATTTATTAGTAGTTATTAAAAAAAATTTTTTATTCTTATTTTATAAAATTATTTATAAAAGAGTAAAGATATATAACACCATATAATATAAAATATAAAAATATATAATTAAAATAGAAAAGATTTAAATTTTAATCTTTTTTCTTTTAATATAATATTTAACATATTTTTATATATGATAATATAATAAAAACTTAATCTTATATTAGAAATTCTTTATTATATAAGAAAAAGTAAATTTAAATATTTTTATTTATTTATTTATTATTTTAGATTATTACAAAATATCATAAATTTTTTAATCAAAATTAACAATCATTATGAATTGAAAAACAATTAATTTGTTGATATAAAAGGCTATAAATAGTATACAGAATAATATACAGAATACTCATTCTAAACAGAAACTTCAATTAATTAAATTATTTTTAATCAATCAATTAACAAAATTTTTTAAGTCTTGAGTATTAAATGAGTTGTTTATTAATTGGTACACTTTAAATCTAAATATAATACTAAACATTCAAATTAATATAAAAATTTAAAGTGAGAAGAAATAAGTAAATGTATAACGAAAATGAAAAATAAATGAAAATTAACAATAAATGTATACAAATGAAATTTAGTAGAAAATTATAACAATAATAAATAATAAATAATTATTAAGCTATAAATTCATAATATGCTGAATCAATGAAAATATTAAACACAACTTTGTTTATTATCACCATAATCTGTGAAACTAATAGAAAGGAAATATATAGTATTATAAATTTGACGAAATTTCAAAGCCTCTTTATAATAAAAAGAATATTATTATTATTATGATTATTATTATGATTTGATAATTCGATTTTTTGAAAAGAATAAGTAGATTCTTGATTTTTAATGAATGTTTATAGTCATATAAATTCAAATAATACTATATTTGCGTCATGAATATTATTTCTTTTTTCAATATATTAATAATATTGGTATTTTAAAAAAAAAATTCAAAAAGGTCATACAAAATTTTTATATAATGAAACAATATGGATATTATATAATTTAAAATATTTATCAAACACATTCTTTTTCTATAAAAAACAAATTCCATGTTTGTAAAGAAATATAAAAATTAAAATTACAATTGATTCAAAATAAATTTATTCATTTTTAAAAAATTTTTAAAGTTTAAAACAATAAAATATATTATTATTATAAAAATATTAATAAAATTTTTTTTATATCTTTATAAATAATTAAAGAAAAATAATATTCAACATGACATCTAATCAGGGATTTCTCATGCGCCACTTAGTGGATATGAGAGTTGGTAACAAGTACAAGATTGGAAAGAAATTAGGTAGTGGTAGTTTTGGTGAAATTCATTTAGGTAAAAGCATAATCAATATATATCATCTTTATATACATTCGTTATTATAAATTGTAAGCGGAATATGAAATTTATACTCTTTATTGCATGTATAATAATGATAAAATATGTAATAAAAAGGTACTAATCTTATTACTGGAGAAGATATTGCTATTAAGATTGAACCAGTTGCTACTAGACATCCACAATTAGAATATGAAACTAAAGTTTATAAATGTTTAGCCGGTGGTGGTAAATATATATTTTTTCAAAAAAAAAAGTTTTATTATACAGGAAATTTTAATTTTTAAATAATATATATTAATAATAGTTGGTATACCTTTTGTTCGTTGGTTCGGTACTGAATATGATCATAACTTTATGGTTATGGATTTACTTGGTCCAAGTTTAGAAGATCTTTTCAACTTTTGTCACCGTAAATTCACTCTTAAAACAGTTTTACTTTTAGCTGATCAATTAGTAAGTTTATAATTATATAAATTAGTATTTATTGGTTTAAGATAAATAATATTCTAACATTTATCATATTAGCTTTCCCGTATTGAATATATTCATTCTAAAAACTTTATTCATAGAGATATTAAGCCTGGTAAATAAATAAATTATAAAAAATAATTTTAGATTTATAATCAATTATTTTCATTACTAAAACAGAAACTATGATATATAAAATATATATAATCTATATAAATAAAAAGATAATTTCCTTATGGGTTTAGGAAAACGTTCAAATCAAGTTAATGTTATTGATTTCGGTTTAGCTAAAAGATACAGAGATCCAAAAACTCATTTACATATTCCATACAGAGAAAATAAGAATTTAACTGGTACTGCAAGATATGCTAGTGTAAATACACATCTTGGTGTTGGTGAGTATATTAGCATTTATTATATAGAAAATACGGTTATACTGCTTTAGCCTATATACAAGTAACATAAATAAATAATATTAATTTTGGTATATATATATTATTATTATAATTATTAAGAACAATCTCGTAGAGATGATCTTGAATCTCTTGGATATGTTTTAATGTACTTCTGCAGAGGTTCATTACCATGGCAAGGATTAAAGGCTATCAATAAGAAGCAAAAGTACGATCGTATTATGGAAAAGAAAATGACCACTCCAACTGAAATTTTATGTAGAGGATTCCCAAATGAATTCGCCATTTACTTAAATTATACCCGTTCTTTACGTTTCGATGATAAACCAGATTATGCCTATTTAAGAAAGTTATTCAGAGATCTTTTCGTAAGAAAAGGTTATTACTATGACTATGTTTTCGATTGGACTGTAGTAAAATACCAAAATATTGAAGGGTAAATAATAATTTTAAAATCATAATTTCTTATTAAATAATCATTTTTACAAAAATAAAAATAAAAATATATAAAAAAAATCACAAATACTTCTTATTAAAACTATATTTTTTTTTAAAAAAAAAAAAATAGAAATGAAGAAACGAGTTAATGAATCAATCTTATATTCATTATTAGTAAAGAATAATAAAAAAAATTTGTAAACCAAATTTTCAACAAGAAAAAAGTTCAATTCAAATCAAAATATATAAAAGAAATAAATAAACCAAATCAAATTAATACAAAATTTAAAACATTTTTAATACAAAAACAAAATAATAATCAAAAAATATAATAAAAAATAAAAATAAAAAAATTAAAAAAAAAAAAAAAAAAGAAAAGAAAAGAAAAAAATAAATAATAATAATATTTTTAAATTACTTCAATATTCTTTTATAATAAATTTATAAATAATTAATAAAATAAATAAAAAAAGAGAGAGAGAAAGAAAAAAAAAAAAAAGAAAGAAAGAAAAAGAAAAAGGAAGCGTGAGAAAAGATAAAAGAATATAATGATCTATATTTATCCATTGAATAATTACAAGAATAATATATTTATCCTTTTTTTATTCATTAATATTAAATTAAAAGTTAATTCTAAAATATCACAAAACATACAATTATCCTTTGTAATTTGTTCTGTAAACTTACAATTTATAAATATTATAAATACATTATTTTCTTTGTTCTTTTTTTTTTTTTTTTTTTTTTTTCTATCTATTTATTACATTTATTCATTTTTTTTTATTTGAATAATAAATAAAATAAATAAAATTTATAAATATCATATATAATAGATTTTAGATATCATTGTTGGGTGTAAAAGACATTTATAAATAGTGTATTGTTGGATACTCAACTAAAATTTTTAAAAAGTTTCTAAAGTCTTTTTTTCCTTTTTTTTTTTTTTTTTTTTTTTTTTTTTTGCTGCGCTATATCATTAAAAAATTTAAAACTGAATTTTTACCCTTAAGATAATATAGTTATTATAATGGTTAATTAATTAAATCTATATTTATTAAAATTAAATATATGTGTAATGTTTATTTATATTTTAATATAATATAAAATATATATTAAAATAAAAATTAACAAAAAATGTATATATAAAATTATTTATATTTCTAATTTAAATAAATGAATAGATGAAGAATTTATAAATAAAAAAAATTTATATATAATTTTTTTATATTAGATTTAATTTTATAATATTTTATTTTATTACTATTATTGTTATTATACTTTTGTTGTTTAATCCTATTTCATTTAAAATAAATAAAGGAAAAGATTGTAACTATTATAATAATTACATATCGAATTTCTTTATGTAAGTTAAATATATAATTAAAAAAAAATAAAATAAAATAAAATAAAAATACCATATATATACTAATAATATTTCATTATACATTTTTTTAAAAAAAAAAGTCTATCTTTTTAGCAATAGGCCAATAATAAAATTACATAATAAAATAAAAATACTACAAATAAACAACTTAATATAAAGAAAAAAAAATTAATAAAAAGAAAAAAAGAAAGAAAGAAAAATTAAAAAAAAAATATAAAAAAAAATAAATAAATAAATAAGAAAGGAAAGAAATACAGAGAGAATCGGAAAATTCAATAAAATATATAATATTAAATCTTTCATATTTTTCTATCCAACAATAAATTTATTCAATTGTATATAATCACTATCACTTTGCTAATATTTATGAAATTAAGATATTGACAATTTAATAAACAAAAAAGGGGGAAATATAAATCAATATAAATTATTAGAAAGTGTGTCTTTATATCATATCTATTAATAAACAAATAAAAATAAGAAATTGAAATTTAAGAGCAATATTTATCACTACATATAAATAATTATTAAAAATGAACAAGATAAACAGTAAAAAAAACAATACTGATGCTAAATACTTTCAAAGAGGTATATCATTATATTTATAAATATTTATGACTTAATATGTATAATATATCATTGGATGGATTGTTTTCAAAATATATTTATTGTGTAATTACTATGAATAAAAATATAATATAAAAATTATAAATATCTACTATTTACCTTTATTTCAAAAATAAAATAAAATGAATGTGAATGACAATCACTATATATTATACTCATTTCATTTCTTTAAATGTTTTTATCGAGGAATATTTTTTTCTAAAATTTTAAATAGTATAAATATAATAAATTTATGAACATTTCAATTTTTTTTATTTCAATTTTTCATTAAGATATGACAAAGAATATATAATTAAAAATAATAACAATAAATAAATAAAATAAAGAAAAAAAAAAATAAAAATTCAAAGTATAGAAATTAAAAAAAATATATAATTATGTGAATATAATTATAATTAAATATAGGTAAAATTCAGGAATTAAAAGCTGAATTAAAGTCAGAGAAGAAAGATCCAAAATTTGCAAGAAAGAAGAATGTTTTAAAGAAAATTGTTGCTAATATGACTATGGGAAATGACATGTCTCCACTTTTCTCAGATGTCTTAGTTTGTATGGATATTCCAGTTTTGGAAATCAAAAAAATGGTTTATTTATATTTAATTCATTACGCAAGAAATAAGCCAGAAATGATTTTAATGGCTTTAAAGTCTTTCACCAAAGTAATATAAATAATGATTAAAAAGAATTAAATGATTATAAAATAAATAATATCAATAAAATCAATATATTACAATAAATTATAAATTAGCTACTATTAATCTATTAATGTTTTTGTTTTTGTCTTTTTACAGGATGTTAATAGTAACAATCCATTAATTAGAGCTATGGCTATTAGAACTATGGGTTACATGCCAGCAGACAAAATTATAAATTGTTTAGGAAAACCATTACATGACTGCTTACAAGATCGTGACCCTTATGTTAGAAAAACAGCAGCTCTTTGTGTTCCAAAACTTTTTATGGATGATCCAATCCTTGTCGAAAAAGAAGGATATTTAAATCAATTAAAAGATTTACTTAATGATACAAATTCTACTGTAAATATTTCAATAAAATTAACTATATTGTTATGAAGTTCCTTTTCTAAAAAATATATATTTTATTAAAAATATATCAATAAATCATTATCACATTAATTTAGGTTGTCGCATCAGCTATCTCCGGTTTAATTGAAATTGCTGATAGATCAGAAAAATTTGATTTGTCTATAAACTTTAATTTAGCAAACAAACTTTTAACTGCTATGAATGATTGTAATGAGTATGTATATATTTATTATTTAAAAAAAAATGAATATTTTTTAAATTCCTAATTATATAAAAAATAATTAATGAAAAATAAATTTACTTCTCAAAAATTAAAAAAAAAAAAAAAAAAAAATAAGATGGGGACAAACATACATTCTTGAAGCCATGATGTTCCATGTTCCACAAGAACATCAAGATGCTGAATTACTTGCAGAAAGAATCGTTCCAAGATTACAACATGCTAACGCTGCTGTTGTCTTAACTTCGGTTAAAGTTATTCTTTATTTAATGAATTATATGAATAATGAAGAAGTTGTTAACGGTTTATTTGCAAAACTTGCACCACCAATGGGTAAATATTAATAAATTATTGTTTATTCATAATAATAAAAGTAATTCGAATACTTATTCATGGTCATTTAATTTTTTTGTTAAAAAAAAAAAAGTTACACTATTACACAGTGGTTATGAAATTCAATATGTTGCTTTAAGAAATATTTTATTAATTATTCAACGTAGACCGGATTTCTTAAAGAATGAACTTAAAGTTTTCTTCTGTAAATATAACGATCCAATTTATGTCAAATTAGCAAAATTAGAAATTATTATTCGTTTAACCACTATTTATAATGTCTCTCAAGTTCTCTCTGAATTAGAAGAGTAAGCTTAAAAGAATAAAAATAGTCATTATTATTAACTATGAAATAATTAATCATAAATTGACGATTTATAAATTGACAATTTATTTTAAAAATAAAAAAAAAAAAAAAAAAAAAATAGATATTCTTCTGAAGTCGATGTTGGATTTGTTAGAAAGTCAGTTCGTTCTATTGGTAGATGCGCCATTAAAATTCCAGAAGCTACTGATGAATGTATCGATGTTTTAGTTAGATTAATTCATACTAAGGTTGATTATGTTGTTCAAGAAGCTGTTGTAGTTATCAGAGTAAGTATAATGTAAAAATAAAAAAAAAGAAAAAATGTTTTAAAAAGAAAAAAATTAAGTTAATTAATAATAAAAACTATATTTATAATATTAGGATATTTTCAGAAAATATCCAAATAGATATGAAAGCACTATCGGAATTCTCTGTGAAAATTTGGATAGTTTAGATGAACCAGAAGCTAAAGCTTCCATGATTTGGATTATTGGACAATATTCTGACAGAATTCAAAATGCTGATGAATTATTAGATAATTTCTTAGAAACCTTCAAGGAAGAAACTACAGAAGTAAGAATGAATACTTTAATTTTTTAAAATACTATAAATTCTGTATTTATTTTAAAAATTTTTCTTATATATATTTTATTATATAATAAAACCAATAATTTATTTGAAATGAATTTTAAAAATAAATAAGGTTCAACTTTCACTTCTTACAGCAATTGTAAAATTATTCATTAAAAGACCAACTGTTGGTCAAGCCTTAGTCCCAAAGGTATTAAAATGGGCTACAGAAGATGTTGATAATCCAGATTTAAGAGATCGTGCTTACATTTACTGGAGATTATTATCTAGTGATCCAGTAGCCGCCAAGGTATTTATATAAAAAAAAAAAATATTTTTTATTACATTTTAAAAAAATTAATTATATTATTTTTATCATTATTATTATAACAATAAAACAATAACCATAGGCTATTGTTTTAAGTGAAAGACCAGCTATTACAACTGAAGTTGAAGATATGGATTGGAATTTATTAGATGATCTTTTATTAAATATTTCAAGCTTAGCTTCTATTTATCACAAACCACCAACTAACTTTATCAATGGTATTAAATCAAGAAAGTTAATTCAATCACCAGCCTTAAATCCAAATATTCATATGCAACAACAAAAAACATTCAACTTTGATGATGATGAAAAGTAATAATATAAATTAAACTATATTACTTTTAATATATAATAATAATGAAAATTTAAATACTAAATATTTAATAATTTTTAACATATTATATAATATATAAAATTAAACTTTTTTAAATAATTATAAATATTACATAATTATAAAAAGTCAAAATATCTATAATAATGTTAATAATCCATATTCTATGAATGATGTTGAACCAATGAATGCCAATCAAATTGATTTACTTGAGTTTGAAAATGCAGACCAAAATAATCAATTCCCTGAATCACCTCAAGTAGATACAACTGATATCTCATCTAAGGGTGAAAACGATATATTCGACGTAAAGGAAAATATGACTCCAACTAACTTTGGATCTAACACTTCCTTTAAGATTAATAATGATTTACTTGGATTAGATATGAATGTTACTGACCAAAATCAAAATATGAATAACAACAACCAATTTAACAACATGGGTTTCATGAACAACAACATGAATAACATGAATAATATGAATAATATGAATAATATGAATTTCATGAATAATAACATGAACAACATGAATAATATGAACAACATGAACAACATGAATAATATGAATAATATGAATAACATGAACAACATGAACAATATGAACAACATGAACAACATGAATAATATGAATAATATGAATAATATGAATAATAATATGAACTTTATGAATAATAATATGAATAACATGAATCCAAATATGAATCTTCTTACTGATGGTATGAATAATATTAACATTAATCAAAATAATACTACCAATGATGCCTATATTCCAAATAAATCTACCTTCTTATCATCACAGTCAGGTAATGGTATGCAAATTATTGGTACTTTTGCTAGAAGAAGCAACCAAATGCAAATGGATCTTACTTTCAATAACTTATCTCAACAAGTATTAAGTGGATTTGCCATCCAATTTAATAAAAACAGGTTAGTAAATATATTGATATAATAATGAAATGCTAAAGCATAAATATATAAATATAAATTAAATAAATAAAAAATTAAGATGAATGATAAATTAATTATTTGCACCTTTATATAAAGTTTTGGTATAACACCAGCCAATGATTTAAATATTAATACACCATTGAATCCAAATGATTCAACAGAAACAGTATTAAATTTAAGAAATAATGGACCAGTACAACAAATGACACCAATCAATAACTTACAAATTGCTGTTAAAAATAATACAGGTATTTACTATTTCCAAACTTTAATTCCAATTCACATTTTATTCGATGAATCTGGTAAATTAGAACAAGAAGAGTGGTTTAAATATTGGAAAGATAATTCATTAAGTGAATATAAATATAATATTACTAATTTGAATAAGTATGCTGATATTAAGGAAATTGTTGAAAAGCTTCAAATAAATAATGTATTCTGTATTGCCGAACGTTATGTTAATAATATGGTAAATATAAATATATATAGAATATAAATATAATTTTTACAGATATTAGCAATCTTGCTAATCATTTTTTTTTTTTTAAATATAGAATGTATTGTATTTATCTGTCAAATTAGAACAAAATATTGTATTTGTTATGGAAATGCTTATTGATCAACCATTAAGAAATGTCATTCTTTCTTCAAAGACTTCTGCCGCATCATTAGTTAGTCCATTCCAAAAAGCAATAGAAGATATTTTAAAATCATAAAATAGATTATATGAATGAAAACAAAAAAAAAAAAAAAAAAAAAAAAAAAATAAAAGTAAAATAAAATAAAAATAATAATAATAATAATAATAATAACACTAAAATAAATAAATATATTATTAAATAATAATTATAAAAATAAAATTATTAAATATAAATATATAAAAATAAACAAAAATAAAATAAAAAGCATTTCATAATAAAGAAATAAACTTTATCATTTATTAAATATAAAACTTTTATTTTAAAAAATATTTTATTATTGTGTTTTAAATATATTATGAATATTAATTACTTATGTAAATATTAATTTAATAAAAAAAAATGACTAAAAAATTATATTAGGATTTAATGAATATATTTATAATATTTTTCTATTACAAAAAAAAAAAAAATTAAAAATGGTAATAAATTAACAAAAAAAAAATAAAAAATAAAAAAATCTTAAGATGAAAAAATATATTATATGTAATTTTAATGAATATAAATTAAATTATTTAAAAAAAAAAAAAAAAGAGAGATGGGAATAATAAAATAAAAAAAATTTTTTTATTTTTTCTCCCCCATAAATTTAATCTTAATGTCTCTTCTTATAGCGACCAGAATCACCAGCTTCTTCTCTAGCTCTCTTTTTACCTTCAGCTCTATAAATTTCCTTACGCTTTTTGGTTTGTTTTTCTTCTCTAATCTTTTCTTCTTTGGCTTGCTTTTTAAGATATACTTCCTTACGTTCTTTAAGCTTTAACTTTCTCTTCTTATCTTTTTCATGCTTTAAGGTATTAATTTGTTGCATTAAAGTATAAATCTTTTTCTCCTTTGGTTCCAATACAACAGCACGACGAGCCATTAATGAAGGCTTCTTTTGTTTCTTTAACACTTTTGGTTTAGAAGCAAATGGAAGTTCTTGTTGAAGAGCCTTTGGTATTTTTAATGGGTTGAAACGACGAGTTTTTCTTTCAATTGGTTTATAAGAAGAATCTGGATTCATTGGAATTGGTAATTTATTTACTCTTCTAATTTCAGATACAGTCTTCATACCTTGCCATGAAGTCTTTTCTGATAATAATAATGAAGTAACAAGATTATAGAATTTCTTTGGTTTTACTGGATACCAAGCTCTTAAAAATACAATATCACTCATTAAAATCTTATCTTCAAAAGTTGCACGAAAAGCACCATCTGGTTTTGGTAAATGTTTTTTAATTTGACCACGAATACCACTAACAGTTCTAATTGCAACACCCTCGAATTTAGCAACTTCAAGTGAAGAGTTAAACATATCTCTAATGAAAGCAGTATTTTTAAAGATCTTAAATGGAGTACCGGTAAGCTTTAATTTTTTAACAATTTCAGTTGATTGATTAATATCTAATACAACACCAGTTGCTGCAATACGGAAAGCTTGAGTAGTTTCTGTCATGGTTCTAAAAGCACAGAAACCAGTATTTGGCTTGGTAACAGGACCATAGAATTGAGCCAAACAGTGCATATGTTCTGGAGTATATTTAAGCATTCTATTTCTAGTACCATCAATATTTAAAGAATAGATTGGAATAGATTGGAATCTTCTCCAACCAAGGGAGAAAATCAATGGATCATTAGTCTTTAAAACTTTTTGATGCCATCTATGTCTCTTAATTCTAACTTGCATAAAACCAAAGGCTTCTTCAGTAGAAAGAAGACCACCAACAATAACAGGATAGGCTGGATCAAAATGTTCAATAAATTCACATGGTAAATTCTTAATTAAAATTCTAACATATTGACCTGGACGATAACCTTCAATCTTAGCTCTTGTTTCTGGATCATCTTCTTCAAATTCAGCTCTATTTAGTTCTAATTGTTTACTAATACCACTTTTAATTTCTTCATAAAAGTTTTCATTTTCTTCTTCTTCACCATCATATTCAGCATCAAATTTCTTCTTTAATTCTTCCTTCTTTCTAGCTAATCTTTCTTCTTCAGTTAATCCATCATCTTCTTCATTTTCATTTTCTTCTTCATCATTATTTTCACCCTTAACAACTTCACCAGTTTCTAAATCTTCAAAATCACCATATACTTCATCATCTTCACCATTATTATTTTTATTACTATTGTCATCACCTGTAATAAAACGATATCTTAATGATTCAATTACTTCTTCATCTGACCAATTTTCCAATTCATCATTTAAAACAACTAATTTTGAAGTATCTATAGTATCGGTGCTAATTCTCTTCTTTGGTTTAACTTTAACAAATAAATCATCTTCGTCACCATTATTATTTTCTTCTTCTTCTTCTTCTTCTTCTTCTTCTGAATCAGAACCATCATAAACAATTTGCATTAAATTCTTTTTTCTCTTTACATCTTTAAAGTTTTCGGCAGCTTTTTCTGCCATACCAATCTTCCACTTTAATTCACCATCATCATCATCGTCTTCATCACCAAGTTCACTATCACTTTCAGCAAATGCAATTTCTTCATCATTTTGTTCTTCATTATCATATTTGTCAAATGCTCTTCTTCTTCTTCTAGAAGATTGATCTGCATCTTCCATTTCTTCATCATCATCATCTTCTTCTTCTTCTTCTTCATCGTCATCATCATCTTCTTCGTCTTCTTCTTCATCTTCATTTTCTTCATCTTCTTCATTTTCATCATCTTCATCTTCATCACCAAATACAGCCTTTCTACGAACATTACCATTCTCATCTATCTCTTCAGTATAAGAAACTTCTTTTCCTGATATAGTTTTAAGATCTGTAGCCTTTAATGGGGCAGAATTTTTGAACAATTGAAGTTCACTCTTTTCAATTTTATCAGCTAAAGTATCTTGAGCATCTTGAAGATCAATAACAAGCTTTTCACCTTCAGTTTTTTCTTCATCTAAAAATTATATAATTATTTAAGTTAATGCATTATAAATTAAATTAGCTTTATATAATTATAAAAATTTCATTTATTTTATTATTAATTATTTAAATATATAATAAAATTATATCATACCGTTGTTATCTTTATTAAAGTTTCCTGTTACATTAATATATACAGCATCTTTATCATATAAAATACCACCAACATCTGACATTGGAGCATAAATTAATTTTTGTTTGTCGTTTAATGATTTTTTAACTTTATCTGGAAGTGGACATGGATCCGGTAATAAACTTATATCGGAAATCCAATGATCTCCAGAACCTGGTATATGTACCTTTTTACCATTTTTAAAAAAAGTATTTAATGTTACATTTAAGTTTCAAAAGTTTCCGAGTTGTTTGAATTTTTTTATTGCAATAATTTTTTTAAATGATGATTAATAGTTAATATTTCATTTTATGTTGATGGTTAATGCCATTATAATATATAATAATAATATTATATTATAATTAATATATAAACAATTAGTTTTAACTCTATTTTATATCGATATAATACAATAAATATTAATTACACAATTTAATGAATAATTACCTTCATATTTGGCTTTAAATTGGTACCTCTCATATAACCATAAAGAGTTACATCTCTATCACATTTTGGATTTTTATGAATTAATTCTGGATCAGTCATATCTTCAGCTCTATCACATAAAACATATGGGTGAGTATTTCTCCAAATTAAAGGTCTAAATTTCATTACAGAAATAAAACGAGATAAGTTCATAACTTCATTTTTAGGGTATTTTCCATTAATAATACCAGAAAGATAGAAAAGTTTAGCACCTTGGTAAATTTCAGTCCAGAAACGATGCTTTAATTGTTTTTTGGTATTTCTTAATTTCTTATTATTTTTAAATTTATCTAAATGGGTTAAAACACCCATAATTTTTGGAAAACCATGAACTTGGAGGATATTTAAAAATTCAAAAGTTTCCATTTCAAAACCAAAATCAGCATCAATTAATAATAAAACTAAATCTGCAATTTTAGCTATATCAATCATTGAATTTATATCGTTTGCACATTCCATAAAAGTTAATCTCTTCTTTTTACCTATATAATCAAAATTTAAATTATAAGTTTATTAAAATATTATATATATTTAATTAGATAATATCTTCATTATTTATATTATTTTCACTGTTGTTTTTATTATAATAGCAATTATTATTAAGTTTTATAAATGGCATTATATTATACCTGAAACAACAGTAATTGGACCTTTTATTTCATTTAAATTGTATTTTGTGTATCTTTTTACTAATGAACGAATTAATGTAGTTTTACCACACTAAAGATTATTTTATTTTTATATTTTAAATCATTTATATTATATATATTCATATTTTATCATTAGATATTTAAAATGTAAATATAACTAATCATATTTAATAATGAAATACAGATAACTTACGCCTGGTGGACCAACTACCGCAACCATAATTGGAGGAGCTTCATCTGGTGTTCTATCAACTAATGGGACATGTAATCTTTTTTGTTCTATATCAGCATTTCTCATAGCATTTTTAAATGCTTTAACACCAGAATTTAAAGCGAAAGCCTAATGTGCGAATAAATAATTTAATAAAATATATTAATATATAAAATTTAAAAATTTTTATAATATATATTATGTTAAACTAAATATTTGTATATAATGGCATTATATTATTCTAAAAAAATTTATTTTAAATTATATAATAAAAATTTGATTAAACTTTTATATCATCAATATGTGTTATTGTCGTTATTATATATATTTTATTGTTTTACCAATAAATACAATAAATACTATATATGATTGATTATTTTTCTTAAAAAAATGAATATATTGAGATTTCTAATTAATTCCATTTTAAAATCTCAACTCTGTATCACTATATTTTAATGTAATGCTGTAATATAAATTACAATAATATCATATACAAATTTGAATATTGCTACCATTTAAAATCTTCAATATAATATTCATTCAATATTTGTCTTTACTTTAATTCACAGTATTTTAATTTCAAAAAACATTAACCTTTGGATTATTCTTTTCGCTATTTTTCCTTTGCTTTTTTTCAGCTTTTGGTCCAGCTTGTTTAGCTCTATGTGGTTTTCTTTGTTGTTCTTCCATTGTCTATATTTCTTTTATATATTTTAAATTGATTTTGAAATTGATTTTAATTTTGAAAATTGAAAACTGAAAGATATTTGAATCTAAAATATATAAATTACTAAACTAAGGAATTGTAAATATAATTAAAAAGAATTATAAATAAATTAATTAATAGTACAGTTTCATGAATTTTATTAAAAGAAAGTTTTATTTTAAATAATTAATTCTTTTTAATCTTCTTTTTCAATTCCTTTTTTTTTTTTTATTTGAAAACTTTCTTTAATAAGAATAGAGAAAATAAAATTTAAAAAAAAAAAAAAAAAAAAAAAAAAAAAGTTAAACACTCAATATATTATAATTATATTATATTATATTGATTTTAATACATTATTTAATAAATATATAAAATATATAAAAATATTATAAATTTATAAATTTTATAAATTTTTCAATTCTATAAAAATGATAGAATTTTTTTAGAATATTAATGGCTAATAATAAATCTTGAATTTTTGCCAATCATAATACTCGAAATTGTTTATAAAAATTAAAAATATGTATATTGTGGCTTGTATATTGTTATATTTCAATAATTATTATAATTCTTATTAATTTTTTTTTTGCTTTACGGCTTAATAAATTTTAAATTTTAATAGTAATCTAATGCGCCATAAATACCTTTTTTTTAATTATTTTTAATTTTATTATTAATTAATTTAATACCATAACAAATAATCTAACATAAAATATCATTTTCAATTATACTAATGAATACTTTTATAATTTAATTTAATTAAATATATAATTATATTAGAATAATAAAATATAAGGAAAATCTTTAAATATTCTTTTTTAAAGTCAAAAATATATATATATATATATATTAAAAAAAGTTGATAAAAAAGTAATACATTAAACATTAAAAAGATATTTATATAAAACATTATTTAAAATAATAATTGAATAATTATAAAAAATAGATTTTTTTATTAACATTAAAATCTTTTAACAAATAAAATACATATATAATAAATATAATAAAAAAAAAAAAAAAAAAAAGAAAAATGGAACAATTACACCAAAACTTTATAAGAAAAGCTGGGGAATTTGCTAGTCCACCAATGATAAATCGTTCTTCGTAAATATAAAATTATAATAAACTATTATACTATTATATAATACATTATACATTATACTCAAAAAAGAAAGATAAAATAGTTACCAAAGTAAATTATAAAAATATAAAAAGAATAAAGTATTTGAAATTACTTTTAAAACTACAAGTACATTGAAAAAGTATATATATTAACATTAAATAAAAAAATCAAAGATGAATTAACACTTGGATAATGAAAACTATTAACATGATATTTGATAATTTATAATTTATAAAAACTTTAAAACTTTAAAAAAAAAAATATTCATATACATAAAATTTTCATACATTTAAAAAGGAATTAATCAAGTATTAATATATTATTTATATTCAATATTTCAATTTCACTTATCATAATATAGATCTAACGTCTTTGAACCAACTTCACCAGATAAGTTCTTTGATAAGGTTCAAGGATTAAAAATTGAAGGAACTGAAGATATATCCTTTTTTTTAATAATAAATTTTAATTTTTTTATTATATTTATTTTAATTTTATTTTATTTTATTTTATTGTCAAATGAGTTATTATAACATTGGAAATGATAATAATAAATAAATAAAATAAAATTAATTGATAAAGTAATCATTAAATTCATGAAAAGATAGAATAAATAAAATACTGAAAAAAATAAGGAATTTACAATTCATTAAAAATTATAAACTAAATGTATCATCCCTAACCTTAATTATTATCTTCATTTATTCAATATTGAATAAATACGTCTTTCAAGTTTATCAAATTAACCCAGAAGAAAAGAAAACTGTTTTTGTTTTCCATCATGGTGCTGGTCTTTCTGGACTTTCATACGCTTTATTAACTCAATATTTAAGAGAATTCAATAAAAACCAATGTGGAATTTTATGTTATGATTGCCGTGGACATGGTAAATATTATATTTACAAAAAATATAAAATACAATATTATCAAAATAATTTATTAAGTAATTTATTATAATTTATATTTATGTAAAAAATGAATTGTTGTTGTATTGTTTATTTTTTAATATTGCCCACCTCCATTATTACACACTAAAATATTTCTATAATGAAAAATAAAAAAAAACGTACATTAATAATAAAAACAAAATAATAAATATTTATAAAAATAAAGGTCAAACTCACACTTCTAATGATGAAGATCTTTCTCTTGAAACTCTTAGTCAAGATTTAGTCAATATTTGTAATGCATTATACCCAGATCCAACAACCGAATTTGTTCTTGTTGGACACAGGTAATATAAACATTATCTATAAATTTAAAATATGTATTTTTTAATAAAATATAATTTATTTAATTCTAATATAAATTCTAAATTTTATAATAATAGTTTAGGTGGAGCTATTGTTTCAAATGTTGCAGCTAACCAAATGTTGAAAAAAATTTTTGGTTTAATTGTTATTGATGTTGTAGAAGGTACTGCTTTAGAATCTTTAGTTCATATGCAAAATGTTTTATTAAGTAGACCAACTTCCTTCAAAAGTGAAAAGGAAGCTATTGAATGGAGGTAAAAAAAAAAAAAAATAAATAAATAAATTATACTATTAAAATATTATTAATTATTTAATAATAATATCAATAATAATTTGTTAAAATATTACTATATTTCATTATAGTATTTTATCTCATACAATTAGAAATGTCGAATCTGCAAGAATTTCTGTTCCATCTCAATTAGCAAAAATTGAAGGAAAGACAGGTGTTAAATACATTTGGAGAACCAATCTTTCTGCTTCTGAAAAGTATTGGGAAAGTAATGAGATGAAAACTACTATTTTTTGTATTCTGAATATTTTTTTCTAATTTATATAAATAAATATTAATATATTAAATTAAATATTATTTTTATTATGTATAATGTATAATGATAGAATGGTACCAAGGATTATCCGAAAAATTCCTTTCTGCTAGAGCTCCAAAATTATTATTCATTGCTAGTAAAGATATTTAAAATATGTTGTGTTAATAAATATTTAATTTATTTGCTTATTTTACTAAAATAAATCTCTATGTATATATAATTCATCGTGGTAATAATTGTAATTATAATTAGGTCCAGATAGATTAGATAAACCATTAACTATTGGTCAAATGCAAGGTAATTATTCATAATCGACGTAGAATTATAATATATATAAAATAAAATAGTTCACCTATACATAAATGTAATTTGTTTAATTCTAAATTATGTATATATATATACTTAATTAGGTAAATTCCAAATGGAGATTTTCCCAGAATGTGGTCATTTAATGAATGAAGATGCACCAGATAAGCTTGCCTCTGTTTTAAATGACTTTTATAATCGTAATAAAGTTTTCATTCCAAAAAGATTTAATATTCCATTAAGACCAACCAACAGAGCTACTGCTCCAACAAGAAATTAAAAAATTAAAAACTTTATCAATCCAATGTTTTTTATTTTAATATGCAATATACAATATACATATAATACATAAATAATTTAAAAAAAAAAAATAAAAAAATAAAAAATAATTTTGGTGTCCTTTAATTAATATAATAACGACATGAATATATAACCATAAAAAGAAAAGGGAACTTACATAGTAATAAATAATTACGAATAATATATATCTTTTTTTTTTTTTTTTATTTTTTTTTTTTTTGTATACATTATTTCTGTACTAAATTAATTTCAAAAAGTTAAAAATTTGATAGTTTAAACAGATGTATTATAAATATTATATAATAGTATTTTCTTTTTTTTTTTCATTATTATTAAAACTATATATATTATATATGATTTTATGAATAAATATAAATTAATTTATATTTTTATCTTATTTTGATATTGAATTGTTTTTTAATAAATTCATTTTTTATTTATTTTTTATTATTTGTTTATTTATTTGAGTGCTTTGATATGTTATATTCGTATTTGAATGTTTATATTTAATATTTATATTATTTGTTGAATATTTTTTGTTATATTCAAACATTTTTTTTTTTCTTTATTTTTTAATATTATACTTTTATTAATTAAAAAAATATAAAAAAAATAAAATAAAATAAATGCATTGCGTTAATTTAATTGTTTTAATATTAATTAGATTTAATATTTTATATATTAATTATACTATATTCGTTATAGTTTTAATTCCAGATTTTTACTTGTAGCAGATTCAATTACTGGTTGTTCTTCAATAATTGATTGTTCAATAACCTCTTCAATAATTTCCTCAGCATTATAATTTATATTTTGCTCTTGAAAATTTTTTTATTTTTTTTTTTAAATTTTTTATATAAAATTGAATTTCTACTAGTCTTAAATTATTGAGTTTCTATTGAAAATTTATCTAATTAAAAAACTTAAATCATAAGGTGACACTTCACTAAGACTATTGTATGAAGGTTTGTTTAGTACAGTATCATTATAAGTATTACTATTACCATTAATGATATTATTATTGCCAACAGTAAGATAATTATTATTGCTATGATTTGTAATGTTTGAGCTATTATTTATGATAGTAGTGGTATGATTTTCTTCTTCGTTTGTACGATTATTATTGTTATCGAATGACGTTATACGAGTATCTGGTAATGGAGAAGCCATGATATTTCCTGTAAGAAGATTACTAGTTGTAGATGTAGAAAGAAAATTGATACCGTTGTGTCTACGAGGGTGTAAATGAGTCACTATTGGGTTAGCATCATCTGAATTTATAACAATTGATGGACTAATACGACCCTCACTATTTCCATTATTATTTGATTGTCTATGAGAAGAAAAAATGTGTTGTGAGTTACGATTAGCAGCAGGTGATGCATTTAAGAAGGAAGCGTAATGTCTAAATCTTTCTTCACGACCTGATGAAGAATATGGTGAAAAATATGGAAAGGGGTTATTAAGATGGTTATTACTATTTAATAGACTATTTTCTTCATTTATAACTGTGTTTATAATTGAGCTAGTATTAGCACTTGTTCTTTGATAATTATCATTATCACTTAAATTAGAATTACTACTCAATAAATCACCTAAAATTCTATTACCATTATTATTAACAGAAGATGAAATATTACCTGATTCCAATGCATCGGGTTCTTGAATAACATTAGTATGGAATGTATTACTAATATGTGGAACATCATTATAGGTAATTCCATCTTGATTAAAAATAGCATGACGACTGGATCTACGAATGTTATAAGTGTTATTTCCAGCTCTAAATGAACCTCTACGAACAATATTAGTACCATTTCTACTGTTATTATTATTGGTGGTGCTATTTTCATTTGAATTATTATTATTATTATTATTATTATTATTATTATTATTATTATTATTATTATTATTATTATTATTATTATTATTATTATTATTATTATTATTATTATTATTATTATTATTATTATTATTATTATTATTATTATTATTATTATTATTATTATTATTATTATTATTATTATTATTATTATTATTATTATTATTATTATTATTATTATTATTATTATTATTATTATTATTATTATTATTATTATTATTATTATTATTATTATTATTATTATTATTATTATTATTATTATTATTATTATTATTAAAAGGTTCTTGTTCAAATGAATTAATAACTGCGGAAGGAATAGGTGATCTAGTAATTGGACGATTACTTCCAAAAGGTAATAAATTGATTGATGGAACAGATGAAATATCTGAATGAGTATTATTAGTATTATTATTAGTTATAGTTGTACGTCTAATATGTCTACCACCATTGCCAATAAGTGTAAAGCTTTCTTCATCATATGGTTCATCATGTAATAAAGTATTAAAATTAGAATTAGATGAAGAGGCACCATTATTATTATTATTATTATTAAGGTAAGCCATCCTAGCAAGATCAGTAAAATTGTCATGAATATAAATATTTCTACGACGTCTTCGTCTACCATTCATTGGCATCAATGACTCATTGTTAGTAGTACTGACATTATAATTAAATGAATTATGATAATTTGGATCAGTTAAATTTAGATTTAACCGGTTTTGTTGACCTTGTTCAGAAGCTGTTACAGCAGCTTCATATAACGATACAGCAACATGAGATGGAATATGAGTTCTCCATTTATTTACTAAAGCTTCAGCTCGTTTATTAATATCATATTCTGATATATTTAAATGACTAATAATGCTTAAAATTTTTTCAATTTTTGATTCCTTTGTTTTGAATACAATAGCATAATAGCAATAAAAAAAAAATAAGTAATAGTTTATAATTAAATAGATGCATTTTAATAAGAATTTTAATTATTAATTATGAAGAAAAAAAAAATTATATATGTGAAATGATAAAGAACAAAAAAAAAATGTAATACCATTAAAATAAAGAAATTTATATTTAATGATTCTAATTCAGTAAGTAAAACATTAACTTTAGATAATGCATTTTCATCAACTACAGCATCGGGAGTTAAAATTAACTTTTGAAGTTTTACTCTAATTCGAAAAACTTTTCGAAGCTGGATAGTTTCTATTATATATTTATTTTATATTATACACGAATGAATAATATTTTAGGATTTAAATAATTTTTGCTTTTATATAAAATAATAATAAATTACCTTCACTTTCCCAAATTAATCCCATTTTTTTATTTATTTTTTATTTTATTTAATTTTTAAATGAAGCTATATTTATAATGATAATTATTAAAAGTGTGAAATTAGAATTAAAATAGATTTTTTCTAATATGTAAAAACCAAAATAAATAATATTAAGAATTTATTTCTTATTTGATTATTATATTATAAATTATTATAGTAATAAAAAAAGGGGGAATAATTTATATATTATCTCGATAAAAAAAAAAAAAAAAAAAAGAAAATTTCATTTTAATGTTAAAAATTTCAAACTAATTTATCAATTTGAATTTTTTTAAACTTTTTTTTTAAAGTATATGTTATATACATAAATTGCATTAAATTATTAATAATTTATTATAACTAAATATTTTATACGTTCAATGCTATTTATTTCAAAAAAAAAGAAGAGAAAAAAACGACAATATTTATTACCATTTATTATTATTGCTAGTAAGGGTATTTAAAAGAAATTAATAATCTCAAAATACTTGGGATTTTAAAAATATAAAATTGTTTTTTTTTAAGTATATACACTGAAAAAATTTACTGAAAATTTTACAAATCTCCGTCATATATAAAATTAATAAAGATTATTAAATATTTATAAACTTACTTTAATAATTCTTATGATAATATTCTTTATTATTACTGTTTCTTGATTTTAATATTCTGTTGAACATTAACTAATCAATTTCTACTTTTTTAAATTTTGATAAATTTAATTGATTTTAAATAAAAAATTAAAATTTAATTTGAATTTCAAATTAATTATTGATTTAAAGATATATTTATTAACCTTGGTTTTTTTATATAATATTTACATAAAATAAAAATAATGTGTTGATATTATTTATATATTATTTATACAACATATAAATTATTACTTTTCATTTAAAAATACTATGATAATAATGAAAAGAATAAGTTGAAAAAAAAAAATTCTTTTAATATTTTTATCATTGAAAAAAAAATTTTTTTTTTTAGATATACATTTTAATTTTATAAAAAAATTTTTTTTTGAATAAATAAATTTTAATGATATAAAGTTTAAAAAAAGTAATTTAAGATTACCACAATTTTTGTGTTAAAAAAATAAATTAAAAAAAATGAAAAAGATAAATAATAAAATATGAAAAAAAAAAAAAAAGATTAGTAATAATAAATATATATTATTTATTTCAATTGGAATTTCTAAATTTTTTTTTTGTAATGCAATAAAATTATGTAGAGTTAATAATAGAAAAATTAGTATTTATATCATACTTTTTATTCTATTTAAAACTAGGAATTATAACAGTAAAATTAAAATTTATTGAAGCTCATCGAAGTTTCTAACTATTAAATTTTTAACATCCTATTCTAACCTTTTAAGTTATTTTAATATTGTTCCAATATAAACAAATAATATTATAATTTATTATCCTTATTTTTTGTATATATATTACACCAATTAATATATTTTAATATATTAATAATATAACCTATTATAAGAACACTTAGTTTTAATTTATAGTAATAATAATATCAAGAGGTTCCCTTTCTTATTGCATTTAAATGTATATTATTAAAAATTAAACAAAAATATAATAATAATAATAAGGATTACAAATTATGAAAATACATAATATGATGGTTATACCAATATTAATTAAATAATTTTCCATCTTTTTACTTTGCTATATTATAAAATATAAAGAATATTGATAACCTTAAGGATATATATTGGGTATGATAAATTGAAGTTTTAAACCATATAAAAGTATAAAAGATGCTGTATAGCTTTTAATTAATTATTAAAATTCAGAAATATGGAATTGTCGAATGTGGCTTGATTGTGTTGATTTCTCACATGTTGAACAATAAAATCTATTTGTTCTTCCTTACATATATAATTTGAAATATAAAATAAAATTTTAATTTATAATATTCAAGATAAAAATTAATATGGTACATTATAAATATAGTAATCCATTTGTATAGTTGTATAATAAATCTAAATATGTTTTTCTATTTAGATTTATTATTTATGATTGCCAATAAAAAAAATAGATATTAATTTAAAAAAAAAATATTAAATTGAAGAGGTCGTCTACAACTCTAAAATGTTTTTTCATAGAATATTGACTTAAGTGTATATATTAATTATGTTATTAGTTTGCTTAATTTATTAATATAATAATAAAGTATCAATAATACAATTGTTACATTAATACGATGTTATTTATTATCATTAAATAGTATTATTATTTTATATATTAAATAATGTATATATATATATATACATATGCAAGTAATTTCCTAATAATTATTCTAAAAAAAAAAGAAAGAAATATAGTGTTTATAATGATAATTAATTGATCTTTTTGAAATTCCTTTATATTCACATACTCATATATAATATTATATAATATCATAATATATTATTTTAACTTGCTTTTGTTTTTGTTTTTTTTGTTTTTGATCATGTATCAATCATTTTCCTTTCTTAAATTTATGGGATGCTTTAACATTAATATATTATTATATTATTATAATATATTATTTGTATTTAGTAATTTTTTTAAAATATTTTTTATACCGAAATATCAAATAATATAATATTAATTTTTATCATGTGTATATGTTTGGGAATTCTCTTTTTAATTCTAGTAAATAAAAAATTGGTTTATATTTTTTATCATTATTATTTAAAGAAATTAAAATAACTTAAATAATTTAAATATCTCCTTATTAATAGAATAATTATAACATAATTACTATATATATTTAAAATTAAAGAAAATAAGTAATATGTTTTTTTTTATTAGGCATTATATAGCTAATAGGATTATAAATGATAGTTAAACTATTTATTTTTGCTAATTTTTTTTAATAAAAGGGTTTAATTTTGAGTTTTAAGTGGCAATTATATCCTATTATCCTACATTTCACCACGAAAAAAAATTATTTTCATTCTGTTAATCATTTATAATCTTAATATATGATATAATATATTATTATATAAATAATACAATATTTTTATTTAATAAAAAGATTTTCTTACAAACCTTAAATTGATTAAATTAACCAAAAAAGTAAATAAGCAAATGCATAAATAATAAAATAAATAAATTATTTAATTATAAATAAATGTATAAATAAATAAACGTTTAAATAAAATTAATAAAGTAAAAAAAAGATTACATTTTTATGTTTTTCATAATATATTAAATTTATTTGTTTATATATTTAGATGTTAAGTATTAATTCATAAATTTATATTATGAGTAATTTAAAAAATTTTTCCGTATATAAAATGTGAAGAAATATTCATTATTTATAATTTTTTTAATAAAAAAAAAACAAAAATAAAGAAAATATATATTAATAATACTTATTTATTAATATTAATAATTATTGTAAAAAGAAATAATATTATTTATTTTTTTTTTTGAAAAGTAATAATTAAAATGACTGACAACCATAATTTAAACGAAGTTTTAAGAGAATCTCACAAGCCAGCTTTAATTTTACCATACAGAGATGCTAATACTCAAAAAGCTGACCCAATTTACTTATACAGTACTGAATTAATTGAAATTATTGATAAGCTTACTCAAGAAGCTCCATTAAAAAATTTAAAACCAAACGATAGAGTTGTTTTCCTTTTCCCAAACTCTGTTGAATTCATTGCTGTTTTCTTTGCTATTTTAAAGGTTCAAGCTACTGCTTGTCCATTAAACCAAAATTACACAGTTGATGAACTTGACTTCTACTTAAATGATCTTTTACCAAAAGCCGTTATAATCCCAAAAGGTGGCTCTCCAGCTTCTCGTGAAGCATGTAATAAATTAGGTATTCCACTTTATGAAATTGAAACTAAGTTTGTTGAAAAGGATGATATTGGTAGAATTCCAATGTTAACTTCTCATCCAGTTGAATTAGAAAATAAAACATTAGCTTCTTGGATTGCTGAAGATGCTCCAATTGCTTCTGAAAAGAATATTGCATTATTTTTACACACTTCTGGTACTACTGGAAGACCAAAAGGTAAATATAAAAATTTTATTTTTTTTTAAACATAAATAATTAAAATATAGTTAGTGAAAATAAATAGTTTTAAAAAAGTCATATTTCTTCTTATGAAATTGATAATGCATAACAAAATATAGATATATAATAAATAAAGATAATAATTAATTGGAGTAATAGTTTATAAAAGCAAATAAATATAAATTTTTATATATTTTTTCTTTTTAAAAGTAAAGTTAATAACTAAAACATATTATAATAAATAGGTGTTCCATTAACCCACCACAATATCTTTGTTACTTTAAAGAACATTAAGGATTCTTTCCAATTAACTGAAAAGGATACTTACCTTTTAGTTATGCCACTCTTCCACGTACACGGTTTAATTGGTGTTCTTTTAACCACACTCTATGCTGGTGGTACAGTTGTTGTCCCACCAAAGTTCTCTGCCACTACTTTCTGGATGGATTTCGTTGAATTCGAAGCAACTTGTTATTCTGCTGTTCCAACTATTCATCAAATCTTATTATTAAAGAAGGAAGAAAACTACCCAGGAAAGGATAAGACTAGCAAATTAAGATTTATCAGAAGTTGCAGTTCAAGTTTAGCCCCAGCTACTCTTAAAGAATTAGAAGAATCTTTCAATGCTCCAGTTATTGAATCTTATGCTATGTCTGAAGCTGCTCATCAAATGACTTGTAACTTCTTACCACCAGGTATTCGTAAGGCTGGTTCTGTAGGTAAGGGAAGAGGTGTTGCTGTTGTTATTATGGATGATAATGGTAAGATCGTTGATAATGGTACTGTTGGTGAAGTTTGTGTTGCTGGTGAAAATGTTATTACTGAATATTACAATAACCCAACTGCTACTGCTAACTCCTTCTGGGATGATCCAACTGGTACTTTACCAAATGGTATAAGATGGTTCAGAACTGGTGATTTAGGTTACAAAGATCCAGATGAATTCATTTTCTTAACTGGTAGAATTAAGGAACAAATTAACCGTGGTGGTGAAAAAATTTCTCCAATTGAAATTGATCAATACATTCTTCAATTGGATAATGTTGCTGAAGTATGTACTTTCCCAGTAAGTAGTGAAATTTATGGTCAAGAAATCGAATGTGCTGTTGTTGCTAAAGACGAATCTTTAACTGAACAACAATTAACTGAACATTGTAAGGCTAAGTTAGCTTCCTTTAAGGTTCCAAAAAGATTCTGGATTGTTGAACAAATTCCAAAGACTGCTACTGGTAAGGTTCAACGTAGAATTGTTACTCAATACTTTGAAGAATTAGCTAAAAAAGAAGCTAAGTAAATTTATTAATGCATAGCATTCAGTTCAATTAATCATTAAACCAATGATAAAAAAATGCATTATTAAATCTTACAGCAATTATTATTTATTAAATATATATATATATTAAAATTGAAAAATAAAAACTTTATATATTTTTTAAAAAACAATTTTAAAAAGAAACATAACCATATTATATCATTTGTAAAATAAAAAAAAATGTAACTATATAAATTATAAATTATATTCAAAAAAAAAAAAAAAAAAAAAACCTAATAGCAAATAAATAAATAAAAAAATAAAATAAAAATCTTTAAATGAAAGGTTGTTGTTTTTTTAAAATAAGAGTAAATGAAAATTTAAAGTTTATCCTTCAAAATTTATGTTTTAGATAATTTTATAATTAAAATTCCTTATTTTTTTATAATTAATATTAATATATTACCAAAATAAAATGTTAAACCAACTAAAATCTTTATTTAATATATTAGTTTTTTATATTATTTGAAAATAAAAAAAAAAATTAATTTATTAAGAAAAAAAATTAAATTTTTTTTCTTTACTATTTTATTTTTGCAACCCTCTCGGGAACGTGCCTTCATTTATTTAATAAATGTAGTTTCTCAAGGGGGTCTACTCATGCTCATGGTACTGAGAGAGTAGAAAGAATCAAATCCAAGTATTGCGCAATGGATGCTTGGTGCCCTCTTGGGAACGTGCCTTCATTTATTTAATAAATGGAATTTCTCAAGGGGATCTACACATGCTCATGGTACTGAGAGAGTAGAAAGAATTAAATCCAAGTATTGCGCAATGGATGCTTGGTTAGTCTTTAAGGGAAAATTATTAGGACTAAGCTCATGGTACTGAGCGATTAAAAAACATTTTATTCATCGAATTTAAGTATTTGATGAATAAGTTGAATGTTTGATATTCAGGTAAGTTTGTATAGTATTTAATTAGAAGAGTAATACATTTTGTTGCTGTATTTTTTCTTTTATTCATGTATTCATGTAGTACTACTCTTCTCTTGTAAGAATCCAATGTAGTCAACTTTAGCATTTGCATTGTATTTTTATATTCATGTAGCTATTGTTGTATTGTTTCTTGTAAGAGACTGATTCACTCTACATCATGTAAAAATACTATTCACAAGCTTTCTGGTGTCGACATTCTTGATTCAAATTTTTTACCAATTTAAATATTTAATGAAAAGTAAAGTCAAACAAGTTTAGTGTCAAAAAGCGAATCGAATTTACTAACAACAAACCAAAACTAGAATTTTTAAAGAAAATTTACAACTAGAATTCAAAAAATAAGAAACTTTAAACAAAGCATCGTAACAATTTTTGTACTATCCAGTACTTTTAAGAAGAGAGAGAGAGACAGATTTTTTCCATATACGTTATATTTATAATTTTTATTAGTATTTATTTTATATTCAATATTTTTTAATTAGAATTTATTATCATGTCAGTCCTTTATATTAAAGATAAGAATTATATCAGACGTGGTACCCGGTCTTATGGTATCCCCTTAGATGATATTCGCTCCTTCTTTATCCGTGGTATTCGATCATGGTCAGTAAATATGCTATGGGAAAAACTCGAGGTTATTCTAGAAGATAAATTTAATTCAGTTATTAGTGTTAAATATTTTCAGACTTTCAATGATCACTTTTTCTTAGTCAAGGTTCATGGTTCATCGAAAGATTGTATTAAAATCTTACACATGTTAAAGAAGAAACTTTCAGTTACCTCAATTTCCTTTTCAGCTCGTAGTAGAAGGAATCACAAATACACTTTTTCCACACTCAAACGTAAAATTTTAGTTTCTAATAAACATCAACATTCTATTCAACAATCATTTCAACAATCAGTTCAACAATCTCATCAACAATCCGATCTTCAACAAGATCTTCAACAAGATCTTCAACAAGTTTCCCATCATGAAAATATTCCAGATCTACAGCAAACACAATTTCAATCTCAACATTCAACAATTAATTCTAATAGTTCTATCAACTCTGATAACAGTTCAATAGTTGATAGTTCTTCAGTTTCACAGCCATCTAGTAATAGTTCTACTTATTCCTCTGATGCATCATCCATTAATAACGATGACTTTAATAATAATAATAATAGCAACGATTCTTCCTCATCCAACAAGCCTGATAACTTTTCTTTTTGTCTTAGTTGGAACACCAATGGGTGGAATCACGAAAAGAGAGATAGTATTAGCTATTTCACAGCTATTTTCAAACCATTATTTTTATGTTTCCAAGAAACTGGTAATGGTTCTGGATCGAATACAGATTATCCTTGTCGTGTTACTTTGCGAAACTATAGACACTTTTTCAAGAAAGCTGATGAATCAGTTCCTGGAATGAGAGGTTTATATTTAGGTTTTCACAATTCGTGTCAAGCCTCACTTGAAAACTTCTCTGGAAAGTATATTATTTCTATTTATACTTTTAGTCTCTGGAATAGATTCAAATGCTCGATTGGTAATGTTTATATGCCTCATAGTCATCACAACATCTATGTTGATCATGCAAAGTTAGAAGTTCGCTTGTGGTTACAAACTCATTCATCCCATCCATCGATTCTTGTTGGTGATTTTAATATGTCTAAAGTAAAATTATCCAACTGGTTATCAACTAATGGATTAGGAGATTGGGAAATTCTTCCGCTTAGAGGGTCGGCTATCTCTTGGACTCGAGGTGATCAATCTTCCGACATTGACCATGCTCTTATCAATTCGAAGATGAAAGATCTTATTCACTCAGGATCATTTATAAATAATTTTTATCCTGTATCAGACCATAAGCCACTTCTTATTAATGGTAAAATTATTCCTATGGAAGATTTTTCTAATGACTTTAATGTTCCTAAGAAAATTCTGAAATGGAATAGATTAAAATGTATTGAGGAAAAGGAATCTATTCTCAGTCATAATAAATTCCAAATACTTTCAGCAAAATCCAACGATCCTAATGTTTCTACAGATGAACTTTCCAAAGAGTTTACTTCAACTGCTTTTTCAATTGCAGACGAGCTCAGTATTACTTCAGCAAATAATGTTATAAAGTCTTCATTTCATATTTCACAACAAATTTTTAATCTTCAAAAAATCAAAATGAAGTTGTATAAGAAATTTAAAAAAGAAAGAATTTATGATATAGATGAATTTATTAAAAGAATTAAAATCTACCATAAGCTCATTGATTACATCCACAAAAGATGTAATGAATTTAGGAAACAAGAATATCTTCATTGGATTAAAACAGGATGTGAGTATATGAAGAGTCATAATCCTAAGAAGGCCTGGAAATGGATCAAGAAAACTACAAAAATTGGAAAAGATTCTTTCTTTATTGCTCAACCAATTAAAAATAAAAATGGAGAATTAGTTGTTGCTACGGAAGAACAACTAGAAGTGTGGCATGATCATTTCGAAAACCTTGCATCAGATCCAAGTGGTATAAGTCTTGATTTGGAGCATTGGTATGAAGAACCAACGAATAAACGTTTTTCACTTCCTATGCTTGATGAGTGGGATATCAACCAAGATATTAGTATTGATGAAGTCAAGTCAGCTATCCTCTCTACTCCAAATTATAAAGCATCAGGTCCGGATGGTATTCCAATTGAATTTTACAAAGCATTAATTCCATCAAGTAATGATTCTAATAATGCTACAGATAATAATTCTTCTGGTAATACCACTTCAGATAATGATGCTCATGGTTTAAATTTTATTCTTAAATTATTCAACCGTATTTGGGATGGAGACTTCCCCAACTCATGGAATGAATCCAGTATTGTTTCTATTCCTAAGAAGGGAGATTTGACAGATTGTGATAACTATCGAGGTATATCACTTATCAATAATGGTATTAAGTTGATTTCAAAAATTGTCACCACTAGAATCTCAGAATATGGTTTAAAGAATAATTTCATTAGACCTGAACAATTTGGTTTTCGAAAAAAGGAAGAAAGTATCAGTCTTTTCATCTCAATCCAAGAAATATGCCGTAGACGTCAATTAGATAATAAAGAGACATATTTGGCCTTTTTAGATCTCAGGAAAGCATACGATTCAGTCCCAATCGGTAATATTCTCCATAAATTAGATTGTTTAGGAATCCGAGGTAAGAGTTTACAATTCATCAAAAATTTATATTTAACATCTAAGGCTAATGTCAAATTAGATGGACAATTCTCGAAATCTTTTGATGTGAAGAAAGGAGTCCGTCAAGGTTGCCCTCTTTCTCCTATTCTCTTTAATCTCTTTATTAATGATATATTTAGAGAGTGCGAAGATCTAGAAGTCAGTTTAGGTGACACTCGATGCTGTGGTGGACTTTTTTGCAGATGATATAGTTATTTGTGCTCCAACAAGAGGATGCTTAAAAAAGATGCTTAGAAGAGTTAATGAATGGGCCTTGTATAATGAAATGGAATTTGGTATCCAGAAATGTTCAATGATGGTGATCGTCCTGAATCAATAGAAAATCAGAACAAGAGAGATCCAACATTTTACTTAGCAGGACAACCCATTCCAACTACTGATTGTTATACTTATCTTGGTGTTCCATTTGATAAGAATCTGTCCCTTAAACCAGTTATTAAAGCTCTTAATAACAAGGTTTTGAAAGGACTTTTCTCAATCAGTAAATTCTTAAGAAATCCTAATATTCCTATTCCCTTCAAAAAGCTAGTACTTAACTCACAAGTGATTAGCAGAGTTTCATACTTTGCACCATTACTTGGATCCAACAAAGCTAGGTCTAGGATTGCTCAGAAGCATGTTAACAAAGGAATACGATGGGTTGCCGGAGTTCATAAAGCTGTATCGTTTATATCTTTATACTCTATCTCAAAAGATTTGAATATTCCTCCATTGTCAGCCAAATGTGCTTTAGCTCAGGTTAGATGTTTTAACAAATGGAAAAACTCAAATTGTATTATCTCACACCTTGTCAATTACATTCCTAAATTTAGAAAATACACGTGGTGCAAATCAAGTAGGACACTTGATAAAAAACTAAAGAAACATGGAGATGGTAAAGCAGTTAAAAACTTTTATTGGAAAGATCTCAAAGGGAATTCAATCAAAGCGCAATATTATGATGATAATAAATTTATTGAAACTAAAGATTTTATTAAATTATGTTATGAGTACCCAGAGTTTGCCTATGGCTTCTACTGGCTATTGAAAGCAAGAAGCGGATACAAGTTGGATGCTAGAGTTGCCAAAGCTGCTAAATTTGTTGATCCAGTTTGTCCTAACTACTGTCCATGTTGCAAGTGTGGAGATCAAAGTATTAAACATTGGTTATTAGATTGTCCAACATTTAGAGATATCCGTATTAAACATTATGATTCTATAGTCCATCTATTAAATTTTTTCAGTCAACGTAATTCCAATAGTCCTATCAATAATAATGAAAATGTTAATATCAGCAGAGATAGCAATAACAGTAATAGTAATAGTAATAATATTAATAATGACAATAGTAATAATAACAATAGTAGTAATAGAAATAATAATATTAGTAATGATAGCAATAGTGATGATAATAATTCTAATTTAGATAGTAATTTAGTTAATAATTGTAATAGTTCTAATAATCCGGTGAATATTAATGTGTATGATTATTCTAGTGTGTGCAGTAAAATATTTAAATTCCTTCTTGGGGGAAGAAGTTTTAACAATATTAATTACAATTCAAGGGAATGGAAAGAACTTTGTAAGCGTCAGATTCAATCTGGTACTAACGAAGGAACACCATTCTTGACGGTAACCGCGGAACTTCTAACCAAAATCATGCCTTTTGCTATTGGCCAGCAATGGTCAATGTTCAAAAGGTTTGAAGCAACATCCAAGAGCGTCAATGCTGAAGAAACAGTAAGACAGGCCAGGAGGACCAGCGCAACCAATGGAGATCATAATTTTGTTCCATGACAAAATTTTGATTTTTGGCTCGGTGTCCCATTGGAAGTCAAATACAATTATTATACTTTAGTATAATAGTGGCTTTCTTACTTTAATTAAAATTACTAGAATACATTATACCCAATTTTTATTCATTTGTGTTTATTTAAACATATTTTTTTTATTTTTATTTTTATTTTTAATTTTTTATTACATGTATTATAATTTTAATTAAATTAATAATAAAGTTTAAAATATTTGATGCCGTTAAAAAAAAAAAAAAAAAAAAATTTATTTTTGCAAATTATAAATTTTGCATGATTATTTAAAAATGATAATGATATGAAAATAAATTATATATTTTAAAATATATACTTTTATTATAGAAAAAAAAATAATAATAATTAAAAAGTTATTATTCTTTTTATCATTATAAGTATGTTTTAGAATAAAACAATTATCTCCTTCACCCGACAAGAAAAATTAGAAAATTATTTTAAATCTCAACAAATTCTAATTTCAATATGATTTCCGATGAAAATAAAAATAATAGTATAAAATCTATATTAGATCTACATTCAACTGTATTAAATAATTCCACTTTAAATGAAAATTGGATTGATAAGAAAAAGAAAAAAGAAGAATTAGAAACTGTTTATGCATCTGATTCATCCGAAATTTCAGTTAAAGATTCATTAACAGAAGGAATTATTTTACGAGCCCCTCCTGAAAAGAGTATAAGTAGAAAAAAAACAATTCAAAAACTATCAAAGAACAGCGGTAAAACAACTAAAAGAAAAAAATCTCAAAGTAAAACAACAAAGGAACCCTCCTCTGAAGCAAATTCAGTTAAATCTTTAAAAGATAGACCATTACCAATCTTATTTCACCAACTTAATGATTATAACAAATTTAATCAAAAAGATGATACAATTTTTAATTCTCATGTTACCAAAAAAAGTCAAGGTAAAAATAATATTCGTATTTATTATTATTATTGCTGTTGTTATTTGAGGAATGAAATCATAAAGTTAGATTTAATATTAATTAAAATATGTATATTTAAAAAATAAATATAATTTTAATGAAAATAAATTAACTTCAATTTTTATAATTAGTATATACACAAAAATTGGTTTTTATTGTAATTTTAAATAATATAAAAAATAGTTTATAAATAACTATACATTTTATTATTTCTTTTTTTCGAAAATAGAGAACATAAAATTAAATTTTAAAAAACTTTTATGTAACATTATTAACTATCTCAAATTATTTTATTTTTTTTTTTTTAATATTATTTCTTTTAACCTAAATATTATAGACGATGAAAAAGCTGTTAAAAAAATCAAATTAAGTCAAAATATTTCAGATATTGATCTCCAAGATAAATTACTGTTAGAAAATGGAAAAAAAGTTAAACAAAACAGTAATATTGATTCAAAAGTGGAAGAAGATAATAGTAATGAACATGAAAATGATTATGATTTTGATAGAAATACAAATGTTGATATTAAAAAAAACAAATTATTAATTAAAATTAAAATTAAAAAAAATGAAATTAAGGATCAAAATACACATCGTACTATTAATGACAACCCGGATAAATCATCAAATAATAATACTTCTTATTCATTAGAAACAAATGATAATAAAGTTACTAACGAAGAAAAAGTACATAATGATAATAATAATAAGGAACATATAGAAGACAAAAAGAGTATTAAAGTTTCGGAAGAAATAGAAAATTCAGAATTCAGTAATAATAAAAGTGATCAAGAAAATACAATTAATACGAACATAAGGGAAAGTTTTAATAAAAGTGCTTCAAAAACCAAAGATATAAATAAACTTTCAAAAGATACTATAAATAATGAAAAATTATTAGATAATAATGATAAAATAAATATTAAAAATGAATTCATGTCAACAGTTATTAGTAGTAAAGTTAATAATAATAACAATAACAATAATAATGATGATGATGATGATTTGAAGAAAGCTAAATCTTCTGATATTCATAATAAAACACAATATAATATTGATAATGAATTTAAACAATTATTAAATGGTATTCAAAAACTGAATAAAAGTGTAATAAATGATGAAATATCTACAGGTGCTAAAATATATAATAAATTATCAACAAATATTAACAACCAATTAGCAATAAGCGATTTATATAAATTGCCATCAAATGATCGTAATAGTAAAATATCATCGTTTACAACAAAAAATACTGTAAATATGAATAATTCAAATATTTGTAATGATAAAATAAAAACTGACAGCATACAAAATCTTAATAAAACACCAACTAATTTTTCAAATACTTCTAAAGGAAAAAATATTGATAGTAAATTAACTCTAAGTATTTTAAAATCAATTCAAGATAAATTACCAGCAAATTCCATAAGTATAAATAAAAATAAAAAGCAAACTAACGACATTACAAATAATTCACCGAAAAATAATACTATTGGTAACACATCAAATAAAGTCTCAGGCATCATAAATAATGATTTATCAGTTTCTAGCTTAAATGTTAATTTGAAAGAACCATTTAGTAATATAAATAATGTTGATGATAAATCATCTTTTAACAATTATTGTAATCCTAAATTGAATAATAATTTTATTGATAATATCAATGGTAAAACACTATCTTATTCATCAGGTTTTGCAGACTCAAAACTCCAAAAGAGTAACATAAATACAATTAATGAAATATTTCAAATCACCCCACCTAACGAATGTAAGCAAGTTCCAAATAGTTCATGTAATATAGTAACTTATCCTGTGAGGTTTTCAGATATAGATAATAATTTGATGTATAGTAATAATTTAAATAGAAATGAAAATGATGTGATATTTACACCCTCTTTAAATATAACTAATGTAAATCAAGATTATTTAAATACAGATAATACTAATATTTATCATAATAAGTTAGATACAAATGATAATGATAAATATAATGATTATTCCAATTTATTGATTAATAAAAATAATAAAAAATATTATGACGAATATTTTAATCTTCTAAATGCATCTAATAATGAAAAGTATCATGAATATATAAATATACTGAATACAGAAAAATGCAGAAAATATCATAATTATTATAATCATTATAGACATTTACATATTAACAATCGTACAAATTCTAATAATTCATTAAACATGATAAATAGAATAAATATAATCCCGAATAGCAACAATAATTTAACTAATAAAATATTAAAAAATCCAGATAATATAATCCAAAATAATTCTTTTAGTAATTCTCTAATGCATTCTAATGATTATTTACTTAATTCATTTAATAGTTATGGAAATAATATTTCTAATAATAAGAATCAAATACTTAATAATAATATAAAAAATAATAGTTTTGTTAAACCGAATGTTCAATTTGAAAACAATATGAGCAATAATAGTTTTTTGGATATCAAACAAAAAACTCAATTTAATAGTAATATTATTGATAAAAACCAATATAATTCCTTCGTTATTAATAATAATAATCCATTGTCTAGAAAAAATAATAATATAAATAATAATCCAGTACCTTATGGTTTCAATACTACCAACAATAGTAATTTACTTAACGATATTAATAAGGAATTAGAAATAATTAATGCTATGTTATCATCTAAATATAATAAAAAGCATTTGAATAATTCAAAATCCAAGATACCAATAATTAATGAAAAATCATTAAATGATGCCATTAACGAAGTATTTAAAAATAAAACGAAAAGCCATGGATATATTAATAATCAAGCATCCTCTAGTAACGTGAATATTAAAAAAGATGCTACGAAAAGTATTGTCAAAAATGAAAGAAAAGATTTAGATAATAATGGTGTATTATCGAAAATACCGCCTGAGAAATGTCAAAAACTTAATATTATAAATGTTGATGATAATATTGGTAGTAAGCCTTCTAAAAAAAGAAAGAGAACACATAAAAACACGACATCCCATAATGATATTACTAAAAATGATATTATTGAAGTAGAAGAAGCAATTAAAGCAGTGAATCATAAAAAACATAGTAAATTAACTAAAAAAGCTAAAAATAAAATTGATATTATTGATATTGAAAATTATTCTGACAATGAAATAAATAAAACAAATAGCGAAATCGATATTGATATTCTGAATAATAAGACATCCAAAAATAAAAAAGCAGCAAAACTTTCTAAATCAGAAAGACAAACAAAAATTAACGAGATATCTTCAACACCAAATGTTTCCATCGAAAATTCAGTTATTGAGATTGATGATAAAAATGAAAATGAAAATAAAACGGAATTAAACTCAAAAAAATATAAATCGCATTCAAAAAATAAGCATAAGCATACTTCTAAAAATAAAAGAAAAACTAATGTTAAAAATGAAATAGATATTGAAATTATATCAGATGGCTCTTTTGATACACCAAAATCTATCAATTCTAAACCTTCTACCTCCGCCATTAATATTATTGATGTTGACTCTATTCCAGAACCAAAGTTAAATAAAATAAAAATTAAAATAGAAAATAACCAAGCCTCTAAATCTTCAATAACCGACAACAGTAAATCATCAGTATTGGAAAATAAATTATTAGATAAATGGGAATCGAGATTAAGAGGTACTACCATTGCTAGTCGGTCAAAGCATCTTTATGTCTATCCAAAAAATATTTATTCTAATAAATACAACATTGAGAGCCAAAATTCTGTAAGGAAACCTGTGCTTGAAATAATTCATGATGATCAACAAAAATCCAAACATAAATATCAATATACATTCAGTAGCGATGAAGAAATTGAAATTGACATTACAAGCTCTTCATCGGAAAAAGATAAAATAGAAGAAGATAGTATAAAAATAAAAAAGGATAATACATCATCAAAATGTATCAATGAAAAAATGCCTATAGTGGATTCTAAATCATCTCCATTTTTGAGTACAAACAATACTACAGAAATTTCTTCAGGACCATCATCTCTAAGTGATGTTAAAACTGAATTTTTTGAAGATTCTAATAAAGTTTTGTTAATTGAAGATGAACCACCTATAAATAATGATAATACATCAGTAAATAAATCCGTTAATCCTTCGCATAAACCTAATTTCACTTTTTCTTCCGATATTTTCTATTCCAGCCATACTAAGCCTAATTATATACCTCTTGAATTAGATGAATCAACATCAGAATCATCTAAAATCAAATATGAGACTCGATCAAAGTCTCTTTTATCTATAATATCTTCTCCATCCCCCCATTCTTCTCCAATTTCAATTTCTAGCAATAAGTCAAAGTCAAAGAATTGTAAACAACAGCATGTTTCAAGATCTTCATCTTCATCATCCCTTATTCTTAAAGAACAAAAAAGATCAACTAGTTCTAAACCGAAATCCAAGAATCAAAGAGAAAGAAATAAAAATGATTTCATTGGTATTATAAGTAATAATATAGAAAAATTAAAGGAAGAAAAAAAGAAAAAGGAACAAGAATTATTATTATATTCAGAAAAATATATACCCTCTTCCAATAAGCTTTCTATAGATATATACCCCTCTACTGTTAAATTACAAACATTAAATTGTGTTCAAGAAATACTTAATCGTTCTCAGATTATGCAATGTATGAAGATTCTTTTTAAGAGTAAAAAATACCCTAAACGTAAACGATCTCCTCGATATTACCCACAAGGAGGTAAAATCCTTTTTTACACCAAGTGTAACCCTATAAATTTTCATTATCGCTGGAAACCTAGACGTTTTAATCTTTTAATCTCTAAGAGAGTTTTTATTACATTTATTCGACCTTTAGTTCGTCGAATCTCCTGGGAGCAAGCATGGTATTTAACAAATATCAGTATTCTCATGACCTTTTTAAGAACCCAACTTCAAAATCACTGTTATCTCCTTAACTCAAAATATAGTAATCCTTCTATTCAACATAATAATAATACCATTAGACTTGCTTTAGATAGAACAAAAGGTAAGAATAGAGACCAATATTATTGTGATGATTTCAGAAGGAATCACCCACGTCGTAGTCAACGTGATAAATTTTCTTCTGGCATTATGAAATTTAAATATTCGGATAAATTGCTTCTGAATAAGAAAAAAGGTAAAGAATTAGATAAGGAAGATTCAAATATCAAAAGTATTGAAGATTCAAATTCATTTTTAGATAATATTACCGATTCCTTTAAAACTAGAAAATACCCAAAAATTGAAAAGGTAAAAATAAAGAGAATTATTATAAATGAAGTTATATAGGAAAATTGATATTGTTTTCTAAATTTTCTAATTATATATATATATAAATATATTATTTTATAATGATCTTTTAAATCAATTAGATAAGTCTATTTAGTAATGCTTATAATAAACAATTAATGGAATTGCTTGATAAAAAAGATTATAATAGTTTAATGAAATATCTCTATTATGTAAACGATCCAAAAAATATTTCATTTAAATATGAAGCTATTAGATATTTAAAGAATTTTAATACTATGAAAAAAAATAGTTATAATAGAATTAATCGAAAGAAATTTAAAAATCCATCTTACTTTAAAGGAAAAGGTTTCTTTGAATGGAGTTGTCCGGTAGATCATTGTAATGAAAAGTACTCTTCATCTATCTATATTCCCAATATTAATAATATCTTGGAAAAAGAACAAATTTTCAGTAAACAATGGTATAAGCTTCATCCTTATAATAAGAATCGTCATGGCTATCTCCGTATGGTTCGCTTACTTGATGCTTTCCATCATTCATATAGATGTCATCAACAACATATTTTAAATATGCAAATTCTAGAGCATCTCTTAAACCATCGTAAGGTAATACGAAAGCAAATGAATGAAAAAATTGAAGAAAGTATGGATGTTGAAGAAGAATATGAAGAACCTGATTCTCTTCTTAAAGTACTTACATTCAATGGTAAACTCATTAATGCGTATAAACCATGTGCACCCTTTTACAAATACAATAAAAATGATCCACCTATATTTGGTCCACTAATTTCCATAAATAATGAGGTAAATTTCCTGTTTCATTATTCGAACAATTTATAAACTAAGAATGATATGTTTTTTTTTTTTAAATGGACATTTATTAATATATATTTCATAATTCATTTATTGTTAATAATCCTTCTCTATAGATAAGCACGGAAATGGGAAATCGTGTAAAGTAAGTTAATAAAAAGGAAAGAAGAATAAATTTTATATAATAAAAATAAAAATAATTATATTCATTTATTCACAAATCTTTATATCTACCTCATTTTATTTTTTTTTTTTCCATTATTATTTAAATATTGAAATAGTTCCTTTAAATCCAAATTGGTTAATCAAATCGAAGATCAAAAACGTAAAGAAACTGAAAGCCATTTTGTTATAAGTAAATTGAAAATAAAAAAAAAAAAAAAAAACTTTAATTGAATTATTATTGTATTAAATATTAACATTTTATTTTTATATTTAATATATAATATTCTTTATACGTCTATAGAAAGGGCTTTTAGTGAATTTAAGAATGCTAAACTTAAAAATTAATTATTTATTTATATATCATTATTTAAATTATTTTTTAAAGTAGTTCAATCCTTTATATATTAATATGAAAATAGACTTTTAAAAAAAAAAAAGTTTAATATCTATTTACTTTTTTTTTTATCTCATACATTATATATATACATATATATTATGATAAAAGTAATTGAATAAATAGATTTAAAAAATATGTATATATAATAGAATATAGAATTTCTATCACAAAATAACTAATATATCCACAGTAAAATATATCTTTTTTTTTATATATGAAATTTTTAGATCATAGATAAAAACAAAGCATAAAATATAAATAAATTTTTGGTATCAATAAAAATAGATATTAAACGGGAATGTAAATACAATATACCATATATAGAGTATTAATAAAATAATTATTTATATCAGTCAACATCAATTTTTTAAAACTTTTATTTTTATTAATAAATAAAATTAAAAACTATAGTGTAATTTTTCAAAGTTTTAAAAATATTATCTTTTTAAAAAAAAAAAAAGGATTAAATAGATTTTCATTTTCATAAAAAGAATATTAAAAGATTTTGTTTTCTATGAAAAGTAATACTTTTGGGTATACTATATATTTATATTTATTATTAGGGATGTGTGATATAATAAACATATTAGTTATTTAATTTATATTCGATAAAAACAATGTATCAAAAAAAGTCTGGCTAAGGTCAAATTTTGTCTGGCTACAAAATGTGGCTAAAATCCTGAAAAATGGGGGTACAAATACTAAATATCATTATTTTTATTTTTATTCTATCTATAGTTCTACACCTGGTAATAATTAACTAGAAAATTTTATCTTTAAAACTTTATATTCTGAAGGTTTATTGTTTATAATGGTTTATTTTTTAAGGGGAATAATTTAGTACCTCATTTCAAAAAGAAAAATACTTCAAATTTATTAAATAAAATTTATTGGATAACTATAATTATTTAGGGAAGAAGAACATCTTTTTATCTGCCATAATGACTCCAAAAAAATATATATAGTATTATTGGATACTTTTTTCATTATTGACTTTGTATATTCAAAGTTAAAGTTACAAAGATTTTAAGCTTTTAATTTCTTTTCAAAGATTTGTATTCAATTAAACTCTATAAGATTTTCTATTGAATAAATATAAACAATAATGATTAACTATTTATTATTCTTTTATATTCTCTTTTTAAAAAAATGGTTTAAATATAATATCTTTAAAATAAAAATTTAATCTAAACTTTTTAAATAATTTTTATTTTAGGGTGACATTTCTCCTATTATATTTTTTTCTTTTTTTTAATTAATATATTTTTGGAAAAAAAAAAATTTTTTTTCTATTATTTAATTAAAAAAAAGTTCTTTTAAATACAATTATTCTATATAAAATAGTATTATTTAATTCTTATGTTATATAATTTAAATAACTACAATAATATATAATTATTTCTAATTATTTAAACCTTTTAATTTAATATTAGAATAACCTATTCTTCTTAAAATACATTTAAGACGAAATAATATTATTTGGATATTCTTTTCAATGGCTTTAAAATTTAATTCATTAAAACTTTGCAAACTTTCATTATAAAGTATTTTATTTGGAATTTCAATATTATAAATATACTTTACAAAACCTTATTTATATTAAAGCTTATTAATTAATAAATGATTAAACAATGGAACATTTGTTTAAATTAAAATTGCTATTACATCATTAATGATTAATCGTATCATAGCATAGTGGTTCTATAGTGGTTATGTTATTTTATTATATTTTAGAATTTAAATAACAGAAAAATTTATATAATGTCACAAAGATTTTTAATTTATTTGTGTTTAATAGAATTTTTTTATTTCAAAAGATTTTGTAGACAATTTGTTATATATATCAGAGTATATTCATGTATATATAAATTTTTCTATATTAAATATAATAATTATATTACAATATCAATATATAATTTTATATATTAAAAAACAATAGATTAATTAAAAAATTCAACAATAAAAATAATCAAAATGAGTAATATATTTCATGTGTATTGTTGTTAGGGTTGGCTCTTTGAAATTAAGCATCACTATTATATTTAGAGATAGATTTTTATATTAATTGTTTGTCAACTTTATTGATATAATTTACCAGCCAACAAATTCTAAATAATAGATAAACATATTTATGAAATATGTATTTATTAAATTTAATATATTTAAGAAGCATGGCATACACGATCTATTGTTATCAATTACAATCCACTATTTCATTTTAATTAAGATTTACATACATAATAAGTATAATAAAAAGCATTAAAAAAAAAAAAAAGTAAAGAAAAAAGTATATAAAAATATAATTTTCTACCAAATTATATGCTTTTCAAAAAAAAAAAAAAAAAAAAAATTAAAAATAAAAAAAATATATATATATATATTTCATATAATACATAATAAGATTTAAATAATAAAAAATATAAATATATATATCAATTTTTTTTTAATTTTTTACATTAGTAAAAATATAAAAAAAAAAAAAAAAAAAAAAAAAAACTACTATAATAAATATTAGGAAATATATAATACAAAAATGGTAAATAATTATGCAGAATTAGCTGCATTAGATAAAGATAAATTTATTGAAAATGGAGCAGACGCTAGTTTTTTTCAGTGGTTAGAAAGTAAAGGAACAAACTATAGTTGCTATGAGCAGTTTTTAAAAGGACAAACAGAGCAACAAATGATAAATAAAAAAATTGATATAGTAAGAACAATAATATACTCACTACAATGTCCATTTACATTTATCTATTTTTATTGGACTTTATTGATTTTATTTCTACATAAATTTAATTTTAAAAAGCCGATTATGAAACTTATTTTACTTCATTATATATTAAGGTAGCATACAAAAATATTTAGCTATATAATTATATAATACATATATATATATATAAGATATTAAGATATATGAAAAAAAAAAAAACTAAAATATAGTTAATTTTATTATTTATTTGTTTTCCTTCATCAAAATAAAGAACTTTAGGAGATATATTCAATCAATTAGGTGAATTGTTTAATAATTATTACACTACTAATATTCATTATGAATTTTCTCCTCCAACTTATGATTGTAAAAACTATGCTATGCATCCATTCAAATGGTTCATGACTAGACAAATAAGTACAATTCTTTGGTACTCTGGTGAAATAATAGGTGATTGGTATCCATTACTTCGAACGCACGCTATTGTTAAGAATAATAGATTAATATTGTTAGTATATGCAACATGTGGTATATTTAATTTTTCAAAAATCCTATTAATATTATTACACCTTTCCTATAATCCAGCAAAAATGTACACAAACGAAGGGGCTTTTGATGACGATAAATCAATAAAATTTTATTCTTATTATTATATTATCCAATTTTTTATTATATTTACTTCAGTAATATATGATTTATCCGTCTACTTTGTTTTGAAAAAAGCTATATTTAAAAAGAAAAATTATGATATTGGATTCCTAAAAAAGTTTAAAAATCTTTCTGAATATAGAATACTTATTTCATGCTTTTTTAGTATAATATTTTTGCCAATTATAGCTGTAACCATAATAATTAAATTTTATACTTTATTAAAAAATAATTTAAGAGCATTAGATTTTTCATTTGAAGAAACAAGAATGATGATCACAAATATTCAATATTATATGATATTTATTGATCAAATTCTTTTAATATGCTATCGAGATCAAAGTATCCAATCTAACTCAAATCAAAATCAAAATCAAAATTCAAATTTCTATAGTTCTAATAGTAATGGAAATATGAATATATCTTCAAAAATAAAAAATAATTTTAGTAATGAAAATTTAGAAACAATGAACATTATTGATACAAATGAAAATATGTATACAAAAATAATCAATAATAATTATTCCTTGAATAAAAATAATAATAACAATTCTAATTATTATTTTAATGCATTAAATTCCAAAAATGAAAACCAAAAATTACAATATAATTATAACAGTGATAACCTTGGATGGATATGAAAAAAAAATAATAATAATAATAATAAAATAAAATGAAAATGTATAATTATCTTTGTAATATATAATAAATTTATATGTAATATAGTTATAAGTATTATAAATACTATTAAAAAAAAATAAAATAAAATTTATTTTATTTTCAATAGTTGTAAAAAGAGAAACTTGTAGTGCTAATAAATTGATCTTTATATTGTCAAATTAAAGTTTAGTATTTTAATGCCTGCCTATTAATTAGATAGTTATATTGTTAAATTATTATTTCAGTATTAATTAATTAATTAGATTTTATATTGTTATATATTATTTTAGACCAGTACTAATATTATAGTTAATAATATATATATTAGGGTTTATAAAAACTAATTTATGAAAGTAATTACAGTATAAAAAAATTTTTTTAAATAAAATTTTATTTAAAAATATAGTTTATAGAATTATAAAATTGTAAATATATATATGTTAAATATTATACTTGTATAAATTGATTATTACTAAAAATTTATACTTTTAATAAAATGAATCACTAATAAATTATGGTATAATAAATATATATAAGCAGTTATAAAAAAAAAAAGAAATTAATATAGCAATATAACATAAGCATCAAACCAATACATTACATATTATAATAGTTTTTTTAAATATATGTTGTTTTTTTTTGATCTTTTAAAGAAGATATTGTTGTAGGACATTAATAATTTAATTCGTTGAAATATTACATTACATTTCAAATGGAATACATAAAATTCCATAGATTATTTATCCTTGTATAATATTTGACAAGGGTAAATAAATATATAAAAAGTATAAATATTAGGATTATTACAATAGTTATTTATATTATAATATATTAATAATTTAATATATTTAATATTGTTTTTATCAATAGTTATTAAAATATATTATCCATTCAATACAATATATTATTTTTAGTTATTATAATATTAAATGATATGAATTGATAATTTATTCAAAACATTTTTTGAAATATTTAAAAACAATTTTTAAATTATTATATTATATTATTTTTATATGATATAATATATTTAATATATTATAGCAATGTTGTAATTCTTACTTTTGTTTATATTTTATTTTATTAAATATTTACATTATAAAATGAACAATTTTTTAAAAAAAAATATTATACAGAATATGAATTAAAATTAATAATATATTTTTAATAATATATCGATAAATAAATCTTAATATATTAAAATATACTTTATAATAAATTAAATTTCTATAATCATCCACAAAAAAAAGTTTTCATTATTCAATGATTTATTATTATTTTTTTTTTGGTATTATTATTATAATTAATAATTAATTATTATTATTATTCGATATATTAATACTATCAAAAACATATAAATAATTGATAATAATTATCACACCCATTAATAATACTAAATAATCAAGATTTCATTTTATACTTTTTATTATAGCTAAATTTAAGCATACTAAAAGGATCTCCTATGTAAATAGTTGTTTGTTTTTTATGAATAGTTTTAATTTATAAATTTTAAATGATGTATAGACTATTGATATTGGTATTAAAGGACTTTGACATCAATGTAGTCATATAATCCTTCTTTATTAATGCCCATTTATTCAATTACAATTTAATCAAAATTAAAAATCTTTATTAATATATATTACATTAAGAAAAATTACATTTTATTTTTAATATGATTTACAATTATTATGGCATACATTAATTATTTAGTCATTTATCTGTATATTCATTCATCAATTCTTTATTACAAAATCTCTATTATTGTTGTTATTAATGATGTTGTTGTTGTTGTTAATATATAATTCCACAGCTTCATTCCATCAATAATTAAAAATTATTTTTTTTTTTTTGGTTGAAATTTTTTAAATTTCTTGGTATAATTTTATTTTTCAACTACAATTATAAAGAAATTCTATTATTAAGAATTTTTAAATGTAACAAATAACGAAAATAATTATATATAAAATCAATATATTTCAATATATTGATTAAAAAAATTTTATATAAATATAAAATTTTAAAACGAAAATTACATTTTGAAAATAAAAATAAATTGACTTTTATAAAAGATTCCATTTATTATTCGTAAAAACTAAAAACTAATATTTATATATTAATGATACTTCTCGACTAAATATAACTATAAAATATTATTATTCATATTGTAAGTTTCTTATATTTTTAATAAATAAAAAAAGATAAAATGTTTTTTTTTTCCTAAATTGTTAAAATATAAAAAGTTTTTTTTTTTTTTTCAATAATGTTATTAACTTTTATATTTTCTTTTTTCTTTTAATATATAATAAAATGATAATAATATTTGGTATTCTTTTTAAATAAAAAAATATATTATAGTATTGTATTATTGGTAGTTTTCCAATTGTATATATAATAAATAATAAATATTGTATAAATATTAAGGTAAAAAAAAAAAGTCTTCATTGTCATTAATATTTATATATTGTGATAATTATAATAAAAGAAAATGTTTTATATATGTAATTATATTCAAAAAGATATATGAAAATATATATTTATAAAAAAGATGAATAAGGTTTATAATTTATACATATTTTATTTATAAACATTCTTTAAATAATATTAATGAGTAAAAAATAAATAAGTAAATAAATAGCTCTTATAATGTATTAACAATAAAAGTAACAATTCATGTTCACAAAAATAAAAGTCAATTTATAAAGATATATAGAGAAAAAAAAAGTTTATTTAGTAATTATAAATTTTAAAAGCAAAAAGTTAAACCCTATTAAAACAAACTCTCAATTATATAATATAAACTCGATAAACAAGTAAAGTAAATAATTATATATACATAATTGTTAAAGTAAATTATAATAATTTTTAAAAGTAAGCTATCAAAAGTAGCTAAATAAAATTAATAAATAAAATAAATCAAAAAAATATAAAAAAATAATTACTTTCGATATTTGGTATATATAATATATTAATACTATTTAAATTATAAATAGCAAACGATAACTTTATTATAATTAATATTCCATTTTAAGAAATATAGCTCTTTTTTTTTTAACATTCTTTAAAAAAAAAAAAAATAAATAAAATAAAATAAAAAATAATAAATTAACATTCTATTTATTAATATTTTTGTTTTATTATTACTATCGTAGATAACTCAATCCACAAAATTTTATTTTTAATTTATATTTCAAAATTGACCTCTTTAATATCAAAAAACTATCATAAACAAAAATTAAAATATATCAACTTAACTAGAATTTATATATAACAATTAATTTAATATATAGAAACGTCTTCTTTTTTTTTTTTTTAATATATCGGAAAATATAAAATCGCCATTTTTAAAAATTCTCATTTTTTAATACCTTTAAAAAAAATTAATAATAATTCCATATTTATATATATGATAAATAAAAGTTTTATACAAATAATAAAATCATACTTTACATAATATAAAAATGAATTCAAATTCAACAACAAAAGAAAATCCAACCGCACCAAATAATAAATTAACAGGTCGTATTCTTATGGCAAGTTTATTTTTGCCATATTCATACAGTACTGATGATTTTTCTATTTATAAAAATTTATGCCTTTCTAGTAGTATAAATGGTGCTAAGGGTTCTGTAAAAGCTTCAATATCAGCGTCAGCATCATTGAAAAAAGTCCTTTCAAATACATCACTTAGACAAACAAAACAACAACTAAGATTAAAAGCAAAATCAAGTCAAAAATTATTACGTCAACAACAACAACTAGAACAACAACAAAGAAAAGAACGTCTACAGGAGCGCCTCTTTTTAAAAAAAAATTCAAATTCTTCTCTTAGATCTAATTCTTCTGAAATTTCATCATCAAGTCTTAGATCTAATTATACCTCAACAGAAGATATGCATAAATCATTATCACATAGTAAATTAGGTTCTAGTGAATCACTTGTATTATCTGAAGAAGTTATTGAAGTTCCAAAACCAAATTTCGAAGAAATATTATCCATTAAGTCATCTATGCTTGGTAATGTTGGTTTACAAAACGCAATTGCCTCAGTGTCACTACAACAAAAATATCCGAGAAAATTAGAAGGTAAAACATAGAGGAGGAATGAAATATACATACATTAGAAATTCACTAAAATAGTTTATATACATATATATGTTTATTTATTTTATTTTAATAATAATATTTATTATTATCATTTTTATATACTCTCATTATTAAATTTAAAAAAAAAAAATTGAATTTAATTATTTTTAATATTAAAGAAGATGAACCACAAGAAGAGCCAATAAATAATGAACATACTACATCAATATTAACTAACGAAATTCAATTAAATAATGCAGATTTAATTCACGCACAAAAAATATGGTTTGGTTTGCCAGGAGAACAAAGTTTAACTTTAACCGATGATGCTAAAGAAGCATTAACCAGAAAATTATATAGATATGATTGTGTTCCAGTATTTGTTGAGCAAGAACAATTTAATGGACATTATAATCAAGTATGCAAACAAATTATATGGAAGGCATTCCATTATCAACTCCCGGAATATCCAAAATCAGCTAATAAAGAACAACAATGGTGGAATGATTATAAAGAAGTGAATGAAAAATTTGCAGAAGTTATTGCTAAAAATTATAAACCTGGGGATATTATTTGGGTAAATGATTATCACCTTATGTTTTTACCAAAAATACTAAGAAAACTAATTCCAAACGCTCCAATTGGATTCTTTCTTCATATTCCATTTCCAAGTTCCGAAATTATTCGTTGTTTATATGCTCGTGAACAAATTTTAGAAGGGTTGTTAGGTGCTGATCTAGTAGGTTTTCAAACTTATTCCTTTATGAGACATTTTATTTCAACGGTCTCTCGCTTATTAGGATATGAAGCAACACCAAATGGTATTCAATTAGAAAATTCTGTAGTATCAGTTGGAATTTTCCCAATTGGTATTGATCTTGATGCTATTAAGGAAAAAAGGTAAATATAATTATTAATTATAGTATATTATATTAAAAATTAATAATAATGAATATATTTTATTTATGATAAAATATGTATGTTTTCATTTTATGAATATTTTTAATTTTATTATTGTTAATAGAAAAGATAAAAAGGTTATTGATATAAAAAATAATCTTTTAGAAAAATATGCTGGTATGAAATTAATTATTGGTCGTGATAAGAATGATTATGTTAAAGGTGTAAGACATAAGCTTGCTTCTTTTGAAAAATTTTTAAAAACTTATCCAGAATGGATTGGCAAGGTAAATATATATATAAAAATAATAATTGAATAACAACAATAATAATCAATAAAATTTTATATTATCAAAATTATTAATTTGTTATTAAAAAAAAAAAAGGTTGTTTTAATTCAAGTTGCACTATCAACTGTTGAACAAAATGAATTAGAATGTCAAGTCAGTAACCTAGTAGCTCGTATAAATTCAAGATATGGTTCATTAGGTTATTCACCTGTTGTTTATCTACAACAAGATATTCCATATGAACAATATTTAGCATTACTTACTGTAAATTTTTATTTTTCAATAATAATATAAATAAATTTAATAGAGTATTAATTATAGGTATAAATAAAAATGAAAATTAATAATATATATTTGATAATTTTTATATCATGTATAAAATAGATCGCTGATGTTTTCCTTATTACATCAGTAAGAGACGGTATGAATTTAACATCACATGAATTTATTGCTTGTCAAAATGGACATCATTCACCATTAATTATTTCTGAATTTGCTGGTTCTTATGGTTCTTTTGGTACTTCAGTTATCCGCGTTAATCCATGGGATCATTGTCAAGTGGCTACAGCTATTAATGAATCTTTAACAATGTCAGAAGAAGAAAAAGAAATTCGTTGGAATGAACTTTTCACCTATATAAGAACTAATTCAGCTCAATTCTTTGTTGAAAGTTTTGTTAATGAACTTTTGCAAAAATATAATGATAATCAAAAAAGAAAAGCTACTATTTTACCTGAGCTTAAGCTTGATCTTATTTTAAATACTTGGACATCATCTAGAAAGAAATTATTAGTAAGTTTATTCTATAAAAATTTATATTATACCATTAGATTATATTTCAATTAAATTAATATATATTTAAACATTAATAAATGTTATATTTTTTTTTATCTTTTTTATTTCATAAAATAATTAATAGTTTTTGGGTATAAATGAAGCTAGAATAAAATCTAAATATGAAATGAAAGCAATGAATACTCTTATTTCTGAATTAATAAAAGATCCAATGAACCATATTTATATATTGAGTGATGCATTAAAAGAAGATATGAATGAATATTCTAAGGCCTTTTTACCACAATCTTTAAATCTAATTGCTGAGGATGGAGGTTACTTTAGAGCCTATGATCAAGAAGAATGGGATCTACAACCATCAAATGAAGATTTATCATGGAAAAAACATTTATTAAAGGTATAAAAAAAAAATAAATAATCATCATTTATTAACCAATATAAAATGCTATTTAATATTTCAGTAATAATAATTTAATTATTGATTAATGTTTTAAAATTATTATTTATATATATATATATACCTAATTAAATATTTTATATTTTATAATTTTTATAAATTAATATATACATATAATAAAACAGATTTTAAAATTCTATACAGAGTAAGTAGAATTAATATAATTAATATTATATATTATTACAAATTAAATCGAATTAATAATTATTTATTTATTTATTTATTTATTTATTTATTTATTTATTTATTTATTTATTTATTTATTTATTTATTTATTATTTATTTATTTATTTATTTATTTATTTATTTATTTATTTATTTATTTATTTATTTATTTATTTATTTATTTATTTGTTTGTTTGTTTGTTTGTTTGTTTGTTTGTTTACAATAGGAGAATACTTGGTTCATATATAGAAGAAAGAACCTATTCTGTTATATGGCATTATGAAAAAGCTAATTATCAAGAATAGTAAGTAGTATCTAAAATAATAATAATAATAATAATAATAATATATAAAGATAATTATACAAATATTAATTTATTCATTTAAATCATTAATATGAAAAAGCTCATGGCAAATTTCTGAAGTAGAAAACCATATTCGTTCAGTATTTACTACGAACTATTCTTTAAGAGTTCTTCATAAACATGATCAACACTGCTTTATTGTAAGATAGTTTAAAATATTTACTAATAATGATTTATAAATATATAAAAAGAAAAAAAAATGTTATAAAAAAATGTTATTTTATTATTATATTTCTTAATTATTAATGCAATTTTCAATTTTTTTTTAAAAAAAAAAAAAAAAAAATATTTCTAGATTTCACCCAAAAATGTTAATAAAGGTTCAATTGTTAGAAGAATTATTGAAAAAGATTATTATGATGCTGATTTAGTCTTATGTATTGGTGATGACGAAACAGATGAATCAGTGTTTGCCTATTGTAGATTATTACAAGATAAAATGAATTCTATGCAAGTTCCAAAGATTAATAGTCCATTAAATACCATTACTAATTATTATTATAATACAAATGGTAGTATTCATTCACCAATACTTAGTATGACTAGTAAAAGTTCATCACCAACTCAAGGTGGACTTTTCGGATTTTCATCTTCACCAAGTTCCTCATTTAAACGTTACAGTATTCGTAATCAACTTCGTCGTAAGATTATTACTTGTGCTATTAACCGCAAATTTACAAAGGCCAAATATGTTATTTCTGACATTAGTGACATTGAAAAAATTTTAGAAGTGTTATCGCAACAACATACAATGGTAACTTCATCGGATGAAGAAGATGTTGATGTTGAATTAGATGAAATCGGTTTAGATGTTAATCGTTTATCCATGAATGATATATCTAATGATAGGAATTATCACTCAGATTAGAAATAGAATGTATTTAAGTAAAATAGCATATTTTATAAAAACAAAAAATAATAATAATAATTTTTCAAATTTACAAATAACCAATATCCATTCAATTCATTAATAATATATTTATAGATTACTTATTTACTTATAATTAAAAATCAATTAAATAATTATTGATTTTTATTAATTTTCACTATTTATTTATTTATATATATATATATATATATTATTCATTATATATTATATATTAATTCTTTATTTTCAAATATATAAAAAAAAAAGAGATACCAAAGGATGAATCATTAAATTCCTAAAAAAAAGCATTAAAAGTTTTATTAAATAAAAAATAATAATAAAATATTTATTTATAATATTACGTAACTTAAAAAAGATATCTATTTATTTATTTATTTATTTATTTATTTATTTATTTATTTATTTATTTATTTATTTATTTATTTATAATTATTAGTACGTATATATTTAAATAAAAATTAAAAGAAATAGAATTATATACTTATTTATTTATTTATTTGTTTATTTATTTATTTATTTATTTATTTATTTATTTATTTATTTATTTATTTATTTATTTATTTATTTATAATTATTAGTAAGTATATATTTAAATAAAAATTAAAAGAAATAGAATTATATACTTATTTATTTATTTATTTATTTATTTACTTATTTACTTACTTATTTATTTATAATTATTAGTACGTATATATTTAAATAAAAATTAAAAGAAATAGAATTATATACAAATTCTATTTACTATTATTAAAATGAATTTATAGGAATGATTTTTGTTGTGTAATTTATGTAATTGGTATATTGATGTTCATAGATATAATTAGTTTGATTAAATTGGTTTAGATAAAAACTGGCATTGATTGATTAATTTTATTGATGAAAATTAATAATTAAAATATAATAAGCTTATGAGAAAATATTTTAATATTAAAATAATATTATGAATGATTTATTTTTAAAAGAAGATTTTACTAATAATTACATGAAAATACCAAAATAGAATGTTTTTTAATAATATTTCTTAATAATTTTATATATATATAATATGTCAATGTAATGTCAATACTTGGTAATTTAATATATTTGTTTAGGTTGGTGTCATTGAATTATTTAATATTCCAAGAATAAATAATAAAAAGAATTTCGAATTTCTATTATTGAAATTTAATTTAATATTTTGAAACAAAATTTTGATAAATTAAAAAAAAATCTTTTGATACAATAACAAATCTATAGAACAAAAATTATTTATATTATTAATAGTTATATAATCATTGTTATTCAGTTGTATATAACTATTTCTAATAAATAATTGTTCATTACCTTCATATCTATTTATTTATATTAAAAAGTATTAATGATAAATCAAAGTCTTCTTTATATACTTTTATAAAATATTTTATAATGATATATAAATTTGTTGAATTACTATTATTTTTTATTTTTAATATTAATATCAAATTTTTTTTATAAAAAGATTTTAACACTTTCATAACCCTCTTTATAAATTAATATTACTAATAACTAATAGCGAAATGTTAATTTTTTCATACTTTTAATTGATACTGGGGAAATATTTAAATAATAATTTTTTATTCATCCTTTTCATATAGCTATTTTAAGCAAATATTTTTTATTAATTTATAATATAATCAATATATGTATTATATGGTATTGGTAAATTATATATTTACTATTTTGCTTTAGATATGTTAACATAAAAATTAAATAAGCTATATCACATAATGCCATTAACATGTCTTTTTTTTTTTTTTTTACAAAATTTATCTATTGATATCAATATCAATAGATAAATTTTCAATTAAGGCAAATTTAAATTACAAAAATTTTATTATGTGAATAATAAACTTTTTATAACTAAATTTTTTAATTGTCATTATTACATTATTATACAATTATACAATACTTTATTATCTTTTTTTATTTTAATTTGTTTGAATATCATTAAAAAAAAAATATTTTAAATAAAAATGAAATTTAAACTTTTTTATATTTTTTTTTTTCAAATAGATAAAATGGTTTAACCTAATTTTATAATTTAATTATTTCTATATATGTATCATTGTAAAAAAAAGAAATTTTTGTAATTTTTTTAAAATATATTTCTTTATTCTAATAAATTAAAATTACATGTAGTTTAAAAGTATGATGGAAAATGCATTTCATTAATAAAATTAAAAAAAAAAACAACCTTGTCTAATAAAATTTGAATAAAAAATATTTTTTACAATTTTAAATATTTCATTTATCTAACCCTTTAAAATTATTTAATCTAACCGATAAATTTATAAAGAAAAATTAATACCAAGAAAAAAAACAATTTTATTTAAAATGTAACCCACATAATATTACATAAATATTACCATTATGAATAAAAAAGTAAATAAATAAATAAATAAATAAATAATTATAACTTTTTTTAAATAATTAATAGGAACTAATTAGTGAATCAGTCATTATAACCATTGAATTAAAAATTTTAAAACTTTTCCAATATAATAAAGAAAATACTATCTAAATAAAAAAAAGAAAAGCCCTTTTTTTTATGATATTTTAAAACAAATTTAAATATTATTCATAATCTAACCACTAATATCAAATTAAAAAAAATAAGAATTTGTTATTAAATAAGATTAATAAATTTCCTCCTTTTTTTTGTGGACATGATACAAATGTTTTAGTAAAATAAAATATATTATTTTAATATATCATTTTCTACTTTCTATATAAATTCAATAATTTTTAATAAAAAAAATATAAAAAGAGATATCGTCCGTACAAAGTATAATATTTAATAATAGAAGATAAAATTCTATTTATAATTAATAGGATCTTTAGTAACTTTATTTGATTGGTCTATTTTTTGTTACATTATTTCTTTTATTGATTAATCAATAAAAATTTAATTATTACTTTAAAACAGATCTTTCCCCAATTTAACAGTTTAAAAACAATGTAGAGGTATAGAAAATTTATTTTTTTTTATAATATATAAGTTTTTTAGTTTATATATTCTGTGATAAAATAGTTTAATACTTGTATTACTAGTGTATTTTACTATTTACGTATTTTTTTCTTCTTTTTAATAATGATTTATATATGGTTGAACTTTTTTATTTTATTGTTATTAGAGTATTAATTAAATTTAAATATTAATATAATAAATAATATAAATTTTAATTTATCATTGTATATATTGTGTATATTTGCAATAATATATTTTATAATATATTCAACTATATAAAATAAAATACAATTTATTAATTGTATAATATATTCAATATAATTATGTAATCAATTATTACATTTCAAATAATATTTTTAATATACATTTATAATTAATGTACATTACATTTAAATGTAATATAATTATTATACTTTTTTAGAAATTCAACAACATACATTGTATTGGTATAAACATAAATAAGTAAATAAATAAAATTATTAATATATATTAATATATATTATTATATATTGAATAAAACAATAAATTATATTAAATAATAATATTTTTATGTGATAATATTAATAAATAATATTAAATACTGATGAGATATATTAAAATAAAAGATAACCCTTTGAAATGTAAATTAATAGATTAATAATAAATTAAATAAATTTTTAGAATGGAAATTATAATAATTATATATAATATATAAATGAATAAATCAACATTTAGATAAAATTTATAATTTTTACCACAATACTAAAATTTGATGGTAAAAAATTAAAAATTTATTATATTTTAACATTCATATGGTGAACTTATTGATATATTATAAATCATATTAAAAATAGTTATAATACCTAATAATTAAAAAAAGAAAATTAATCATTATATATAAAGATTAAGGTTTCCTATATTTCACTTTTTTATTCAAAAAAAAAAAAAAAAAAAAAGAAGTAAATAATAAACATAAACGAAAATAATTGATACAACTACTTATATAGTTATTGTTAACTATTTTTATATTATTATTCCAGAAGAAACAAACATTAATCATTAATACTATAATAATAAAAACAATAACAATAAAGATAACAACATAACAATAATAATCAAAATTAGGGATATATAAAATATTAAAATTAGTATAAAGTATATTTTTTTAAAAAAAAAAAACTAAATATTTTTACTTTAAAAGATATATTGTAATAATAAAACGTGAAAAGTAAGTGAAGAATAAAAATAAAATAAGTAATATTTTTTTTATAATTATATAATTATATTTTGGAATTATTTTGACAAACTAATTATATTTAATTTAATAAATTGAAAAAAAATTTTATAAAGATTAAGAAAATATTTAACATTAAGAGATAGAAATATTATAACTTAAGAAGCTTAAATTAATAATATTTAAACTAAAATAAGATGCAAAAATTTTATTAAAAGGTTTATTAAATAAATATTATTACCAAAAGGTAAAAAAAAAAAAAAAAAAAGAAAAGAATAATATATTAAGTGTTTTAAATTCCTTTTTTATTTTTTTACTAATGGATAATATTTTTTTAATAATATTTTTTTAATAATTCAATTATTATATAAGATAATAATTTATAATAAGCAACTACTTTTTTTTTTTTAAATAAAACCAATAAAGACAACCATATTTCACATAAATATAAATCAAAATTAAAATATCATATTTAAATACCTCAGTTAAAGCATTTTAATATATATAAAATAAATTTTAAAATATCCTTATCAAAAATTAACATTTTTTTAATAAAAAGTAACAATGAGTACAAATATAAGTAGAAGGCCACCACCACCACCAAAGCGTATATCATCTGTATTTCAGGAAGGTCCAAAACATCCAGAACCAAAAAATCAAAATCCATTAAAAAATGAAATAGAAATAGGAGGTAGTGATGATGATAATTCAATTGATTCTCTTATGAAAGATTTATCGACTTTAAGCTTCGATGATTTAGTTGAAAAACACTCTGAAAATTCAAAAAAATCAAATAGTCCATTAAAAACAGCTCTTCAAAATAATTCTAATAAAAAAAATGATACGAATAATATCTTAGATGGTTTAAATGATTCAAGTTCAAGTTCTTTAAAGTTAGAGTTAACAGCAGAAAACAGTGAAAAAGAAAATTCAATTTTAGATGTTAAAATTAGTTCTTCACCTGTATTAAAAGATTTAAACATTTCAGATGATAATTCGTTAGAAAAGAAAGCTCATTCACCTGAAAAGGAAGCTAGTTCATTTAAAGAAGAAAAGTCTAAAGAAGAAAAATCCGAAAAGGAAAAATCTCATAAAAAGGATAAAAAGTCCAAAAAAGATAAACATAAATCAAAAAATAAATCACCATCATCATCTAATAAAAGTCCTCTAAGCTCAGCTATAAATCCTACTAACTCAATGATGGGTTCACCAAATGGTAATGTTATAAGCCCAATTTTACCACAAGTTATTTCTCCTATAGTTAGCCCAAATCAACCTATATCACCAAATTTGAATCTAAGTTTTGATCAAGTAAGTGTTCAACTTCAGCAATTACAACAAGTACTTGTACCAAGTATTGTTCAAAGAACTCAGCAGTTAACTCAACAAAGAATAGCTTATGCTAACCAATTAAGTTTCATTCAAACTCAACCAGCCACTCCAGAAAATCAACAAACATCTATACAACTTTATCAAATGGTTAATAACATTAATCAACAATTAATTATAAATCAAAATCAATTTAACTTGGCTCAACAACAAATAAGACAATTTCAACAAATTCAACAAGATTTAATTCAAAATGTTCCACAGCCTGGAGCTTTATTAACAAGTCCGGCAAGTAATGTAAGTCCAACAAATTCACAACTTCCAAAATCTTCAACCCCACAACGAACTTATTCAATAAATAAAAATAAGAATTCTTCAGAAGTTCCAGAAATGTCACCAACTGAATCCCTCATACTTAGTACTGACTCAGATGAGCCAGAAATTAAAAATAAAGAAAACAAAATAAATATTGAATCAGTTAATCTTGATGATTTAGCAAAGGTTGCATTAATAGAAGGTGAAGAAGAAAAATCAACAAAAAGTGTATTTGACGATAAAAGCGAATCAGAAAAAATTTCTATTGATAGTAATAAGCATTCAAAAATAACAGAAAAAGAAGAAAAAGAAGTCACTCGTTCCAGATCAAGAAGTTCAATAAAATCTTCAAGTTCTAGAAAACATCATTCAAGATCTAGATCTAGATCAATAACAAGAAGTATTTCTAATGAAAACAATGAAGTTAAGGAAGGTTCCAAACTTCGTAATGATATTAGTAATGAAGTTAAACAAGATATTAATAATGAAGTACATGAAGATGTCAATCCTACAAAGACTATAAAAGCTTCTACAGTTAGTGTTCCTATAAATCCATCAAATGCTCAACCACCTCCACTCCCTAAACGTCAAGTTTTTATTAATAATGTTCAACCAATACAGGTTCAACCAATACAAAAACAACAATCTTTAGATAATAATCAATTTAACAATTTAACTTCAATGCAAATACAAACCTTAAATAGAATAAATCAACCAAATAATCATATACAACAAGGCAGAACAATGTCTTATATAGGAAATTCTCCATCCTTTATGCATGGTCAGCCTGTTGTTGCTTCTAATTCAAATTCTCCACCAATAATTAATGGTCAAATGCCATTACCAATTAACAATATGAACTCTCCAAAACATGAATCTCTTTTAATGATTGGAAAACCAAATGGTTCAATTGTTAATAATAGAATGAGTGTTCCTCCACCTTATATGAATCAAAACCAACCAGTCATTCCAGTCATTCCAACAAGAGGAGCAAGTGTTATTCAAAATCAGTCACCACCAGTCGTTCCAAATAGAGTCATATCTCCAGTTCAACAAAATCCTCCTCCAGTTATTCCAAATAGAGTCACATCTCCAGTTCAACAAAATCCTCCTCCAGTTATTCCAAATAGAGTCACATCTCCAGTTCAACAAAACCCTCCTCCAGTTATTCCAGCTAGAATGATAAGTAATCCAGTTCAAAATATGTCACCAAATGGTATGGCTCCTCAACAAAGACTTCCAGTACAAGGTATGCCACCACAAGGTATAATACAAAAACCAATTCAACCAGGTATGAATCAAAATAGAATATCACTTTCTTCTTCACCAAGACCAGGAAGTGCAATAATAAATAATATACCACCACAAATAAATAAAACAAATTCACCAAGACCAAGTAGTGCAATAATAAATAATGTCCCACCACAAATAAATAAAACAAATTCACCAAGACCAAATAGTGCAATAATAAATAATGTTCCATCACAAATAAATAAAACAAATTCACCAAGGCCAGGTAGCGCAATAATAAACAATATTCCACCACAACCACAAATTCCATTAAATAAAGTAAGTCGCTTAGATTCTTCTTCTTCAGTTTCATTCGATACTGAGGGAGATGATTCTATTAATGCTGATTCTGTTGATAATATTAACTTAAACAGAAGACCAACATTTAAGAAAGTCAATAGTAGTCTTAATTCTACAATTCGTTTAGGTGGATCTGATCTTACTGCTTTCCAAAAAACTATGGATGCTTATCGTCAAAATGTAAAAAAGACTTCTGATCCAGGCCTTCAATTTAACTATGCTAAATTCTTAGTTAATGCTGCAAATAATGAATTCCAAAATGATAAAGTGGTTAGAGAAGATTTATTAGAAGAAGGTTACCGTTTCCTTAAAAAATTAAGTAATAACGGATATCCAGAAGCTCAAAATTATCTTGCTTCCTTCTATATTAATGATAATGATTGGGATAAAGCATTACCATTATTAGTTCAAGCTGCAAAACACAATCATGGTCCATCATGTTTTGAAGTTGGTCAATACTATGAACGTAAGCGTGATAATGTAAAAGCAAATCAATATTATAAAAAAGCAACTTCTAATAATTCTACTGCTGGTATGTATCGTCTTGGTAAAGCAAGCTTAAATGGTGAATTAGGACATCGTAAAGATTTAAAAACAGCTGTTAAATGGTTTAAACGTGCTCTTAATACTAATGAATCTGATGCCTCGACTGGAAAATGTGCTTTTGAAATGGCTCAGCTTTATGAAATCGGTTATCCACCAGTTATTTATCAAGATGATAATTATGCTCTTGAACTTTATGTTCAAGGTGCAGAATTACAAGATGTTAAATCTCAATACAAACTTGGTGAATGTTTTGAAAGAGGTTATTTAGGTTGTCCGGTAGATGCTGCCCAATCTATACATTGGTACACTGTATCAGCTGAAGCTGGTGATCCTATGGCTCAATTTGCTTTAGCAGGTTGGTTCTTAACTGGTGCTCAAGGTATTATGGATGCTAATGATCAAGAAGCCTACCGTTTATCTGTTCTTTCTGCTAAACAAGGCTACCCAAAAGCAGAATATGCTCTTGGTTATGTAAGTATTTTTTTTTAATATATAAAGTTGAAAAATATGACATTAAATTGGCGATATTAATATTTCTATATTCATTTTTAGTTCTTTGAAATGGGAGTTGGTGTTCAAGCTAATAAAACTGAATCCCATAAATGGTATAAGAAAGCTGCAGACCATGGTGATAAGAGGTATAGTTTTAATTTAATAATTTTTTTTTATAAAATTTTGAATAATTAAGAAATATTATTATATCACATTTAAATTAATTTATTATTAATATTCTTATATAAAATATAACAGGGCCCAAGATAAAATTAATGGTATTTTAATTTCAAGGAAACCTTCTTCTAATAGTAAGGAAAGAAGAAAATATATGGATGAACATCAACAAGAATGTGTAATATCCTAAGAAAAACAAACAAGGCAAAAAACAAAACAAAAAAATAATATTAAAATTATTAAATATTATCGAAATATCAATTAAAAATATAATTTAAAAAGATAAACATATAATATATATTTTATATGTTTTCATTCATTAACATATTTATCCATTTTAACTTTAAATAGAATATATTTGCTTATTATGAATATAATATAGAATAAATGTAATATATATTATATATATTATGTATTTATTTGATAATTATATTCTGTCTTTTTTTTTTTTATTATAATCTTAATGTCATTAAATATTTTTTCTTTAATTTACTAATATGCTTAAATATATTATTAATAATAATTAGCACCTTTTTAATTTTTTAGAATTATCTTTTATATAACCTAATTAATAATAATAATAGTAAAAATAATAATAATAAAAATAATAATATAACAATAACAATAATAACAACAATAATAACAAGAAAACAAAAACAAAACAAAAAAACAAAAAACAAAAAACAAACAAACAAACAAACAAACAAAAATAAAAACAAGCAAAATAATTTAAAAACATTATTATAGTAATATAAAATTATAATGATAATAAATAGTATTATAAAATAGAATAATAATCATAATAATTTTATATTAAAAAAAAAAAATAAACGTTTTTATTTTTAATTTATTATTTCTTTCAATTATAATTTTTAATATTATCATATCATAAGAATATTATTTTAATTATACTTTGAAATAAAATATATAAAGATATTATTTAAGCTATAATTTACTTTTTGATAATTAAATTATTAGTAAATTTTAGTTTTAAATATTTAACAATTAATAAAAATTATTTAAAATATTTAATATAATAATTGATAGAAAAGTATTTGAGATAATAATGTTTTTCTTTTTTTTTTTTTTTTTTTCTTCTTCTTCTTCTTCTTTAATTCATGTTTATAACAAATTCTTTCAATTTAAATAATAATAATAGTTATAAAATTTTATTTAAAATATATATAATTTGATAAAAATTAAGAAAAACTCTACTGTATAACATGTTTTTATAATTATTTTTTTTTTTTTTTAACTTCCGAGTGCATTTCTCCCATCGATCAGAGTTAGCTCCAATGGTGGTTCTTAGAGAAACGTTGGCTCATTCCTATTGCTAGGTGGTTGTGACCCTCCTGGTCTGTCATACTGTTTCTTCAGCTTCGACGCTCACTTAATCCATGTACATTAGATGCATGTCGTTGTACGATATTTCACAACTACAATGCTAAGCCTCTTATAGTCAATTTGATCACGTGTCAACCGCCCCCTAATGTTTACACTTAAATTGATTAAGGAATATTATGTGTTTTTGGCATAGCCTAAGTCACCACTTATTAAGTTCTAATTTGGAATGTACCATGTACACTAGACCCTCTCAGGCCGGCTAGACGAGTGTTATTATCATAGTAGTAAATTAGAAAGTTCATTTATACTTACCTGAATATCATAACCCAACCCATGGCAAACCCAGTGGGAAAATCCACAGGCACTGACATCTGCGGGGTCGAACCAGAAGCCTTATGTATGCTAAGGAAACGCCTTAACAACCAGGATAAAAACTGGAACGATGTTTTTATAATTATTATATGCAAAAATTGTATATAATGAAAATTAATTTTATTTTACTTATTCTAATTTTTTGTGAAATACACTTTAATGAATTATTGGTTAAATTTTAATATTTTTGAAAAATTCATAAATTAAATAATAAATTAAATTTTGAAGTTTATTAAATTTTTAATTTTAATATAGTAAAAATAAAAAGCATAAAATAAAGTAAAAAAAAAAAAGTAAAAGAAAAAATAAAAAAAAACAGCAATTTTAATTAAAGGCTTAAAATATAAAAAAATCAAACAAACAAATAAACAAAAAAAAAACAAAAAACAAAAAACTAAAAAAAAAACAATATAAATATTAAACAATAACATTAATAATAATAAAAATAAAAATTAAAACATAAAAAAGCAATTCATTTACTTTTTTCATAATGTCAAATTAAAACATTTGATATACAGTAATGATTTATCTATAAAATTGAAATTCATAAAATCGTTTATTTCAAAATACTGAAATAAATAAATAAAAAGAAAAAAATAAATAAAACAAAATAAAGCAATATAATATTAAATAAATAAATAAGCAAAAAATAAACAAGTAAATAATATTAAAAGACCTCAATTTTAATGAAGGCTTTTTTAGATATTATAAAACTTTGAATAACATTTATATTAATAAAAATAATAACATATTATTATTATTATAAGCAATAATAATAATAAAAAATAAATAAAAAAAAAAACAAAAAACAAAACAAAGCAATTTATTCAATTTTTACTAATAATATAATAATATATTAAAACAATTTAATTATTATTTGACAAAAACAAGAAATTATTCATTATTCTATATAAAACCAACATTAATTTATTTATTTATTAATTTATTTTCGTTCTATATTTTCATTTTCATCTCACTTTCATTTCATTTTCGTTTTAATTTATCATCCAATATGTTATTAAATTTTTTTTTATATTTGCCATCTCTTATTTTTCAAAGTATTAGACTAGCTAGTATAAATATCTATCCATTGAATTGGAATATCAAGTTCTTAAGCATTTTACATGCTATTAATGGAGCATACATATACAGAAAAAATTCAATAAATGAAAATGTAAAAATTCCGTTTATTCAAGGATTTGGTAAGTAGTATATATATTTCCAGAAAAATAGTTATGAAATTGAAGTTTTTTTATAATAGTAAAATTATTAACACTATTAATTATTCATTTGTTATTTAAAAAAAAAAAAATATAAATATAGTTAGTTACATTTTAATGTCTTTAGGTGGTACCTTAAGCGCTGGTAAATATTAAAATTTTGTTTAAACTATATATATATGTATATATATATTAAGAAATAAATAAATATATAAAAAAATAAAATAAAATAATCTTTCAAATTTCTTTGAAAGAATGAATTTATTTAATGGAATATAAATAATAATAATAGTAATAAAATAAATAAATAAATAAATAAATAAATAAATAAATATTAATAAGTGTAATATTAAATAATATTTTAGGTATTTTGATCGGTATAGCTCCAGGTTGGATAATAAATGATAATGTATTACCATTATATTTCTTAATATATTGTATCTTCTTCTTAGACAAAGAAGGATGCATTACCAAATTCATATCTAAAGGTGGTATTGCTATTGAATTCATTTCAGCTTTTATTAATGTCACTTCTAGAACTAGTACTCTTTGTGGAAACATCAACATGATTCGTGATTACAAAGATCCATATATTACTAATTCTATTGTATGCCTTTTAATTTGTGGTACTCTTTCAGGATGTGGTGGTGGTATTCTTGATCATACTTTTAGTCTTTCTAAAAGAGAATGGAAGTACAATACACCATCCTGTCTAAAGGGAGAAAATAGTTTTTCTTTAAAGTCAACTATTGCTGCTACTCTTCACTATATCATCTTATCAAATCCATTAAATGAAGATATGGTTGGTTTATTCGGATTTATTATTAAATGTCGTCAATTTTTCATTGGTAATCCAACTAGAATTCAAGCAATGACTATGACTTGGATCTTTTTCATTATTATTTATTTTATTTATACTTACATTAATAGTGTAAAATATTCAATGCCACAATTTTTACCACCACCTATTGTTAAATTCTTTGGTACATATAATCTTGACATTAAGTCTTCTGCCAATACAAAAAATATCAAAGAATCAATTCCAGAAGAAAAAGAAAATAAAATTGATAATGAAAAAAAGAATGAATAGTTTTTTTTATTTACAAACATATTTTAATATATAATTTATTCTATTTAAAAAAATAAAGATAAAGATTGAATTCAAAAATTCAACAATAATAGTAACAACAACAGCAACAATAATAAAGCAATAATAATAAGATAAATACTTTTAAGTTTCATATATAATGAATATATGAAATTATCAAATGTAGGAATTATTTATATATACATATGATTAATTCATGTAATTTTATTAAAACTAAATAAATAAAAAAAAGAACATTTAATTATTTATACCTATTTTTTGAATTTATATTATTTTGTGTAAATATAATGATAATATTCTTTTTATATTTGTTTTTAATTATATAAGTGTATTTAGAATAAAAATATTTAAGAGATATATAGCATTTGATAGTAAAAACATAATAATATAAAAGTACTAATAATAAAAATCCAATTCTAATAATATCACACCATCACTAAAATCATCAAAATAAAAATATTTTTACAAAAATAATATAAAACACTAAATTAAAAATAAAAATAAACAATATTTAATTTTTTATATTTTTGTTTATTGTTTATTAATTATTATTTATTAATAAATACATTCATTTTTTATGTTATATATGAAATAAGTATTAAATATGAAAAAAAAAAAAATAAGTTATGAATCGATAGTATATGATATTAAGGTATTTTAATGAAAAAAAATAATTATGATAATTTGTTTAACTATTTATATACATATGAATTAAATATAATGCTGTGTAAATGTTTATCTTTTTATAATTTTTAAATTTAATAATTATTAATATATTAATTAAATATACTAACAATTATTAATTTATAACTTTTCAAAAGCTTGAATGAAATCAGCCTTAATATCATCAATATGTTCAATACCAACACTAACTCTTAAAAGTTCTGGTATAATACCACAAGCTTTCTTTTCTTCATCACTAAGTTGTTCATGAGTAGTTGAGTATGGATGAACAATAAGTGATTTGGCATCACCAACATTAGCTAAATTTGAAACAAGTTTAAGATTCTCAACAAATACACCTGCTCCTTTAGCTCCACTCTTTAAACCAAAAGTAAGAACACCACCATATCCGTTTCTTAAGTATTTCTTAGCGTTAGCATAGGATGGATGATCTGGAAGACCTGCATATGAAACCCATGAAACTTCTTCACGTGTCTTTAACCATTGTGCAAGTTCTAAAGCATTGTCAACATGTCTTTGAGCTCTTAATGACAAACTTTCTAATCCAAGAAGATTAATAAAAGTACTGAATGGATTTTGACATGGTCCAATATCACGAAGAAGTTCAGCTCTGCAACGGAAAATGAAAGCAAGATTGCCGAAAGCTTCTGCAAACTTTAATCCGTGGTATGATGGACTTGGTTCTGAAAATTGTGGGAATTTACCATTATTCCAATCAAATTTACCACCATCAATAATAGCACCACCAATAACTGTACCATGTCCATTAATCCATTTTGTGGTGGAATGAATAACAATATCAGCTCCATATTTAATTGGTTGGACTAAATAACCTCCCATACCAAAAGTATTATCAACAATTAAAGGAATGCCGTGCTTGTGAGCAACAGCAGCAAATGCTTCAAAGTCTGGAACAGCATGAGTTGGATTACCAATAGATTCGAGATAAATGGCTTTGGTTTTATCATCAATTAAAGCTTCATAATCTTGTGGATTGAGATTGTCGACAAACTTGAAAGTAATTCCGAAATCTCTGAAAATGTTTTGGAATAAGTTGTGAGTACCACCGTAAATAAAACTGGAAGTGATAATATTATCACCATTCTTAGCAATAGCAGCAATAGTAGTGAATTCAGCAGATTGACCACTAGCAGTAACAAGACCAGCAGCACCACCTTCTAAAGCTGCAAGTCTTTCTTCAGCAACTGCATTGGTTGGATTAGTTAATCTTGAATAAATATTTCCAACCTTCTTTAAACCAAATAAATCAGCACCATCCTTAAGATCGGTGAAAACGTATGAAGAAGTAGCGTAGATTGGAACAGCTCTTGCATGAGTAGTTGGATCAACAGTTTGACCAGCGTGGACTTGTAAAGTTTCAAAATGATATTCTTGTGAAGACATTTTTATTTTGTATATATTTAATTTTAAATGTGTAAATTTGTAAAGGTTTTAATATATATTCCTTTTTTTTTTTTGTATTATCGAAATTAGAAAAAATTAAAGTATTTTAATTATTTTATAAATTTAAAAATTTCACTTTTATTAAAATTACAAGGTTATTTTAATATTAATTAAATATTAATAAACTAAATAAAAATTATGATTTTTTTGAGAATTTTTTGTTCTTTTATAATAATAATTTTATTTTTATTTTATTATTTATTTTTTTTTTTTTTTTAATTTTTAATTTTTTTATTATTTAATAATGATTTTAAGTAGTCGCCTATATTATTGGTTATAATTTAACAAATGTTAACAATTTTTAAAATATTTTAAAATTAAAAAAATTTGTCAACATTTGTTAATTTTTAAACAATGATTTTTCTCAGATTAATATTTGAAAAATTAAAAAAAAAAAATTAATTTTAAAATTTCAATACAGAAATAATTAAAATAATTAAAATAATAATAATAATAATAATCCGACAGATGTTATTTTTACCCAGAATAACTGTAAAAACAAATATTTTATTTCAAAACATTTTCTATCAATGCATAATAAATATATAAGTACAATTTTAATTATTAATACTATATAATAAAAGCAATTAAAAAATTTATCCGCTATTTTTGCTAAGTAAATTTATATTTATTTTTATTTATTCGGTACTCTATATATAATAACCTTATTATTACTGTTAGCTTCTGTCATTGTAATTCAAATTTATTTTTAAATATCTTGTATAGATAATAATAATAATAATAATAATAATAATAATAATAATAATAATAATAATAATAATAATAATAATAATAATAATATAATAATAATAATAATAATATAATCTATCTACTTTTATTTCTATAAAATATTTTTAAAAATTTAGTAAAGGTTCATTTATTGTTCATTATTTATTTGAGCTATATTCATATCTATATATATACATATCGTCATAATATTTGTTAATAAGTAATATAAACTAATGTTCACTATAATTACATATTTTTATATTATTATATTAAAATTTGCAAAAGTATTAATATTTAGTACATTTATGCGGATAATTTCTAAATATATATTCATAGAAACTTCTTTATCCATCTTTTAAAATTGCATAAACTTTTAGATTTTCTTTCCTTTTTTTCATTCTTTATTGTTAATAAGTAAAATATAGATATAGGTATAGATATAGATATAGATATAGATATAGATATAGATATAGATAGATAGATAAATCGTGATAAAATAGCTATTTTGTCTTTATTATAATTCATTACTATAGTTATAGTTTTTCCATTATTTCATTTATTAGAATTTAAACTTGTGTAACATTGTTTTTAAAAAATTAAGATGAAATCACGATTTATATTAAAATATATTAAATATATTATTGGTTAAAAGTAAACAAATATTAGCATAATATCTGAAATAATAAATTTTAATATTATAGGTTATAAATTAACAAAAATATAGAAATATCAAGATTATTCATAAATGTTCATAAATTCAAATTATTAAAATAAGAAAAAAAAAAAAAAAAAAGTATATAAAAATAGGAATTTTTTCTTTATTTAATTCATCAGTTAACAAATAATTACTTTATATTTTTTAAGAATAAATAATAATTAATTAATAATTATCAAACAAAGTTTAATTATATAATAATAATAGTAGTAATTTAAATATAATAATAATCCTAAATATAATAATAATTAAAAATGTCTTCACAAGAATATCATTTTGAAACTTTACAAGTCCACGCTGGTCAAACTGTTGATCCAACTACTCATGCAAGAGCTGTTCCAATCTATGCTACTTCTTCATACGTTTTCACCGATCTTAAGGATGGTGCTGATTTATTTGGTTTAAAGAAGGTTGGAAATATTTATTCAAGATTAACTAATCCAACCAATGCAGTTGCTGAAGAAAGACTTGCAGCTTTAGAAGGTGGTGCTGCTGGTCTTGTTACTGCTAGTGGTCAATCTGCTGAATTCACTACTATTGCTGCTATTGCTAAGAACGGTGATAATATTATCACTTCCAGTTTTATTTACGGTGGTACTCACAACTTATTCCAAAACATTTTCAGAGATTTCGGAATTACTTTCAAGTTTGTCGACAATCTCAATCCACAAGATTATGAAGCTTTAATTGATGATAAAACCAAAGCCATTTATCTCGAATCTATTGGTAATCCAACTCATGCTGTTCCAGACTTTGAAGCATTTGCTGCTGTTGCTCACAAGCACGGCATTCCTTTAATTGTTGATAATACTTTTGGTATGGGAGGTTATTTAGTCCAACCAATTAAATATGGAGCTGATATTGTTATTCATTCCACCACAAAATGGATTAATGGACATGGTACAGTTATTGGTGGTGCTATTATTGATGGTGGTAAATTTGATTGGAATAATGGTAAATTCCCACAATTTTCAGAACCAAGTCCATCATACCACGGATTAAAGTTTGCAGAAGCTTTCGGCAATCTTGCTTTCATTTTCCGTTGCAGAGCTGAACTTCTTCGTGATATTGGACCATGTCAAAATCCATTCAGTACTTTTATTAATCTTCTTGGATTAGAAAGTTTGTCATTAAGAGCTCAAAGACATGTTGACAATGCTTTAGAACTTGCACAATGGTTAAAGACACGTGAAGAAGTTTCATGGGTTTCATATGCAGGTCTTCCAGATCATCCATCCTATGCTAACGCTAAGAAATACTTAAGAAACGGATATGGTGGTGTTCTTACTTTTGGTTTAAAGAGTGGAGCTAAAGGAGCAGGTGTATTTGTTGAGAATCTTAAACTTGTTTCAAATTTAGCTAATGTTGGTGATGCCAAATCACTTATTGTTCATCCATACTCAACTACTCATGAACAACTTAGTGATGAAGAAAAGAAAGCTTGTGGTATTATACCAGAACTTTTAAGAGTTAGTGCTGGTATTGAACATATTGATGATATTAAGGCTGATTTCATTCAAGCTTTTGAAAAAGTTAATGATGAAAATTTAATTCAATCTTTCAATAAGTTATAATTTCATTAATTATTTAGTTTTAGAATAAATTAATTGCTTATTTTAAATTATAATTTAAAATAATAGTATTACATGTAAATATAATTATTTAAGAAAACAAAATTGTCATTAATTAATAATTAATAGATTAATAGTCATATTTAATAATCATATTTAATAATAATATTTAATAATCATATTTTATTATCATCATAGTCATTAAACTAAATTCTATCTTCTATTATATTTTTATATTTTTAATTATTTATTTCATATAATTTTTTTTTTTTTTTTTTTTTCAATTTTTAAATTAAAATAAATCAAATTATTATCTGCTTAAATTACAAATATAAAATTGTTAAAGCATAATAAATATTAAATATCAAATAAATTAAAAAATATTTTATTTTGTTTTGTTTTTATTCCCATTTTGAAAAAAAAAAGAAATGTTTAACTAAAAAGAATAGAAATGAAAAGGTTTTTACATTATAAAATTATAATATTTTTATTTTAACTGAAAATTTAATTGGTGTAAAAAGAAAATTTAAAATTAATACAATTAGAAATTTTTAGATTTAATTGTATATTAGTATTTATTTTATATTATTTCATTATTTTATTTTATCTATTATTTATTTAATTTATTTCATCAATATTTTATATTTATAAATATTAATATATGTATATAATAGTTATTTCATATTATTTATAGATCATATAAAAGCAAATGATCTTTCAAATCAACTAATGGTCTACTTATCATTGGTAATATTTACTTCCCACAAACTAGATGGCCGGATGCTAGATTAATTGCCTTAGATGAACTTGATAAGTGATTAAGAACACATAATAAATTCAACCACCCGTTTATCCTTGTAGGAGACCTCAATATGTCAGTTATTAAGATCAAATTTTATATTTCATAACACTTACCTGATTGAATTATGACAGAGTTAACTGAATTTCACTGGAAAAAGAAACTAAATCTTCATGTATCAACCATATTGTATATAACAAAGCTATGGCAAAACACATCAGCAAATCTTTAGTTTGTAAAGTCTTCTATGATGTGTCTTCATTCTCTTTTAAGAGCTTTCCCACCAACAGTTGTGTTACTTTTAGCTTAATAAATATAGTCATTAATTTCTATATTTTAAGTAAAGTCTCATAATATGCCATTACTTGGTTTCGACAAAAATAGAACTCGTAGAGTTCAATCATTAATCAATATTTCTATATTATGGAGTATCAATAACTTTTATAATAAAAGTCAAAATATCGATGGTTTTGTATATGAGCGAAATTTATTTATTAGTCTATATACTCTTACAAGAAATTTGAGGATACCTATTATTGCAGGTATTTTTGCTGCACAATAAGTGAAATGTTTTATTAAATGGAGAAAATCAAAATGTATTACCAAAGATCCCGCCCAACTTATTTTTCCCATGTCTCATTACTTTTGAACCAAAAAACTTTGTTCATTGAATATAAGAAACTTTTTTAATTTAAAATTAATTGATACTAAAATAGTAAGATTTACTCCTGTCTGACTGTCTTTGTGTCTGTCTATGTTACAAATATGATAAACAATCTTTTCATCATTGGATATTAGTATTTTCTGAATACAGAATTTCTTCACTTATCCTTTTTTATAATAAATATAAGTATCAATTCATTACTTACTTACTCCCCGAAATGTATATAAGAAAAACTATTTATAACTAAATTTCTATGTTCCTTCTTGGTGGAGCTTTAGCGTATAACAAGTTACAAATATATAATAAAGTGGAACAAAGATATTTGAATGAACATTTTTACAGTTCATAAGAGCGTCGACATCGTACCGATATAGCAAAGAAACATTATAAATGTTCTGTACACAGAGTCAAATGTTAATATTTCTTCGAATGAAAACATTATGAACTCATGGGAGAGTTTGGTAAACACCATACTATCATACCTGATGCTAATTCTCTTTTTATTTCATTTAATTTATTAGTTAGGGACCAATCCCACACAATGCAAATTGCATGAGTTTATTAAACTTTCATAAGACTTAAATAATTATTTTATTTTATATTTTTATCTTTATATATTATTATTATTATTATTATTATTATTATTATTATTATTATTATTATTATTATTATTATTATTATTGTTATTATTATTATTATTATTATTATTATTATTATTATTATTATTATTATTATTATTATTATTATTATTATTATTTATTATCATTTGTTATATCAATATATATTATTACCTAATATAATGAAAATTAAATAAATAAATACAAGAAGAAATGTATTCTCTTAGGATAAAAAAAAATTATATTATTTTTTTGTGAAACACATTTACCATCTACATTACTTATATTTATATTTATATGTTGATATTTTTATTGATTATTAAATTTTATAATATATTAAAACCTTTCATTATATATTCATATAAAATATAAATATTTATAATCTATATTTTTATATATATTAATTCTATGTATTTTAAAAAAAAACTAAGTCTTTTTAAAAATAATTTAACATCAAGTATATTAAATTTTTTTCAAAATGGAAATAAAAACAAAACAAAATAAAATATTTTTTAATTTATTTGATATTTAATATTTATTATGCTTTAACAATTTTATATTTGTAATTTAAGCAGATAATAATTTGATTTATTTTAATTTAAAAATTGAAAAAAAAAAAAAAAAAAATTATATGAAATAAATAATTAAAAATATAAAAATATAATTGAAGATAGAATTTAGTTTAATGACTATGATGATAATAAAATATGATTATTAAATATTATTATTAAATATGATTATTAAATATGACTATTAATCTATTAATTATTAATTAATGACAATTTTGTTTTCTTAAATAATTATATTTACATGTAATACTATTATTTTAAATTATAATTTAAAATAAGCAATTAATTTATTCTAAATCTAAATAATTAATGAAATTATAACTTATTGAAAGATTGAATTAAATTTTCATCATTAACTTTTTCAAAAGCTTGAATGAAATCAGCCTTAATATCATCAATATGTTCAATACCAGCACTAACTCTTAAAAGTTCTGGTGTAATACCACAAGCTTTCTTTTCTTCATCACTAAGTTGTTCATGAGTAGTTGAGTATGGATGAACAATAAGTGATTTGGCATCACCAACATTAGCTAAATTTGAAACAAGTTTAAGATTCTCAACAAATACACCTGCTCCTTTAGCTCCACTCTTTAAACCAAAAGTAAGAACACCACCATATCCGTTTCTTAAGTATTTCTTAGCGTTAGCATAGGATGGATGATCTGGAAGACCTGCATATGAAACCCATGAAACTTCTTCACGTGTCTTTAACCATTGTGCAAGTTCTAAAGCATTGTCAACATGTCTTTGAGCTCTTAATGACAAACTTTCTAATCCAAGAAGATTAATAAAAGTACTGAATGGATTTTGACATGGTCCAATATCACGAAGAAGTTCAGCTCTGCAACGGAAAATGAAAGCAAGATTGCCGAAAGCTTCTGCAAACTTTAATCCGTGGTATGATGGACTTGGTTCTGAAAATTGTGGGAATTTACCATTATTCCAATCAAATTTACCACCATCAATAATAGCACCACCAATAACTGTACCATGTCCATTAATCCATTTTGTGGTGGAATGAATAACAATATCAGCTCCATATTTAATTGGTTGGACTAAATAACCTCCCATACCAAAAGTATTATCAACAATTAAAGGAATGCCGTGCTTGTGAGCAACAGCAGCAAATGCTTCAAAGTCTGGAACAGCATGAGTTGGATTACCAATAGATTCGAGATAAATGGCTTTGGTTTTATCATCAATTAAAGCTTCATAATCTTGTGGATTGAGATTGTCGACAAACTTGAAAGTAATTCCGAAATCTCTGAAAATGTTTTGGAATAAGTTGTGAGTACCACCGTAAATAAAACTGGAAGTGATAATATTATCACCATTCTTAGCAATAGCAGCAATAGTAGTGAATTCAGCAGATTGACCACTAGCAGTAACAAGACCAGCAGCACCACCTTCTAAAGCTGCAAGTCTTTCTTCAGCAACTGCATTGGTTGGATTAGTTAATCTTGAATAAATATTTCCAACCTTCTTTAAACCAAATAAATCAGCACCATCCTTAAGATCGGTGAAAACGTATGAAGAAGTAGCGTAGATTGGAACAGCTCTTGCATGAGTAGTTGGATCAACAGTTTGACCAGCGTGGACTTGTAAAGTTTCAAAATGATATTCTTGTGAAGACATTTTTAATTATTATTATATTTAGGATTATTATTATATTTAAATTACTACTATTATTATTATATAATTAAACTTTGTTTGATAATTATTAATTAATTATTATTTATTCTTAAAAAATATAAAGTAATTATTTGTTAACTGATGAATTAAATAAAGAAAAAATTCCTATTTTTATATACTTTTTTTTTTTTTTTTTTCTTATTTTAATAATTTGAATTTATGAACATTTATGAATAATCTTGATATTTCTATATTTTTGTTAATTTATAACCTATAATATTAAAATTTATTATTTCAGATATTATGTTAATATTTGTTTACTTTTAACCAATAATATATTTAATATATTTTAATATAAATCGTGATTTCATCTTAATTTTTTAAAAACAATGTTACACAAGTTTAAATTCTAATAAATGAAATAATGGAAAAACTATAACTATAGTAATGAATTATAATAAAGACAAAATAGCTATTTTATCACGATTTATCTATCTATCTATATCTATATCTATATCTATATTTTACTTATTAACAATAAAGAATGAAAAAAAGGAAAGAAAATCTAAAAGTTTATGCAATTTTAAAAGATGGATAAAGAAGTTTCTATGAATATATATTTAGAAATTATCCGCATAAATGTACTAAATATTAATACTTTTGCAAATTTTAATATAATAATATAAAAATATGTAATTATAGTGAACATTAGTTTATATTACTTATTAACAAATATTATGACGATATGTATATATATAGATATGAATATAGCTCAAATAAATAATGAACAATAAATGAACCTTTACTAAATTTTTAAAAATATTTTATAGAAATAAAAGTAGATAGATTATGTTATTATTATTATTATTATTATTGTTATTATTATTATTATCTATACAAGGTATTTAAAAATAAATTTGAATTACAATGACAGAAGCTAACAGTAATAATAAGGTTATTATATATAGAGTACCGAATAAATAAAAATAAATATAAATTTACTTAGCAAAAATAGCGGATAAATTTTTTAATTGCTTTTATTATATAGTATTAATAATTAAAATTGTACTTATATATTTATTATGCATTGATAGAAAATGTTTTGAAATAAAATATTTGTTTTTACAGTTATTCTGGGTAAAAATAACATCTGTCGGATTATTATTATTATTATTATTTTAATTATTTTAATTATTTCTGTATTGAAATTTTAAAATTAATTTTTTTTTTTTAATTTTTCAAATATTAATCTAAGAAAAATCATTGTTTAAAAATTAACAAATGTTGACAAATAGGCGACTACTTAAAATCATTATTAAATAATAAAAAAATTAAAAATTAAAAAAAAAAAAAAAATAAATAATAAAATAAAAATAAAATTATTATTATAAAAGAACAAAAAATTCTCAAAAAAATCATAATTTTTATTTAGTTTATTAATATTTAATTAATATTAAAATAACCTTGTAATTTTAATAAAAGTGAAATTTTTAAATTTATAAAATAATTAAAATACTTTAATTTTTTCTAATTTCGATAATACAAAAAAAAAAAAGGAATATATATTAAAACCTTTACAAATTTACACATTTAAAATTAAATATATACAAAATAAAAATGTCTTCACAAGAATATCATTTTGAAACTTTACAAGTCCACGCTGGTCAAACTGTTGATCCAACTACTCATGCAAGAGCTGTTCCAATCTACGCTACTTCTTCATACGTTTTCACCGATCTTAAGGATGGTGCTGATTTATTTGGTTTAAAGAAGGTTGGAAATATTTATTCAAGATTAACTAATCCAACCAATGCAGTTGCTGAAGAAAGACTTGCAGCTTTAGAAGGTGGTGCTGCTGGTCTTGTTACTGCTAGTGGTCAATCTGCTGAATTCACTACTATTGCTGCTATTGCTAAGAATGGTGATAATATTATCACTTCCAGTTTTATTTACGGTGGTACTCACAACTTATTCCAAAACATTTTCAGAGATTTCGGAATTACTTTCAAGTTTGTCGACAATCTCAATCCACAAGATTATGAAGCTTTAATTGATGATAAAACCAAAGCCATTTATCTCGAATCTATTGGTAATCCAACTCATGCTGTTCCAGACTTTGAAGCATTTGCTGCTGTTGCTCACAAGCACGGCATTCCTTTAATTGTTGATAATACTTTTGGTATGGGAGGTTATTTAGTCCAACCAATTAAATATGGAGCTGATATTGTTATTCATTCCACCACAAAATGGATTAATGGACATGGTACAGTTATTGGTGGTGCTATTATTGATGGTGGTAAATTTGATTGGAATAATGGTAAATTCCCACAATTTTCAGAACCAAGTCCATCATACCACGGATTAAAGTTTGCAGAAGCTTTCGGCAATCTTGCTTTCATTTTCCGTTGCAGAGCTGAACTTCTTCGTGATATTGGACCATGTCAAAATCCATTCAGTACTTTTATTAATCTTCTTGGATTAGAAAGTTTGTCATTAAGAGCTCAAAGACATGTTGACAATGCTTTAGAACTTGCACAATGGTTAAAGACACGTGAAGAAGTTTCATGGGTTTCATATGCAGGTCTTCCAGATCATCCATCCTATGCTAACGCTAAGAAATACTTAAGAAACGGATATGGTGGTGTTCTTACTTTTGGTTTAAAGAGTGGAGCTAAAGGAGCAGGTGTATTTGTTGAGAATCTTAAACTTGTTTCAAATTTAGCTAATGTTGGTGATGCCAAATCACTTATTGTTCATCCATACTCAACTACTCATGAACAACTTAGTGATGAAGAAAAGAAAGCTTGTGGTATTATACCAGAACTTTTAAGAGTTAGTGTTGGTATTGAACATATTGATGATATTAAGGCTGATTTCATTCAAGCTTTTGAAAAGTTATAAATTAATAATTGTTAGTATATTTAATTAATATATTAATAATTATTAAATTTAAAAATTATAAAAAGATAAACATTTACACAGCATTATATTTAATTCATATGTATATAAATAGTTAAACAAATTATCATAATTATTTTTTTTCATTAAAATACCTTAATATCATATACTATCGATTCATAACTTATTTTTTTTTTTTTCATATTTAATACTTATTTCATATATAACATAAAAAATGAATGTATTTATTAATAAATAATAATTAATAAACAATAAACAAAAATATAAAAAATTAAATATTGTTTATTTTTATTTTTAATTTAGTGTTTTATATTATTTTTGTAAAAATATTTTTATTTTGATGATTTTAGTGATGGTGTGATATTATTAGTAGTATTTTACTTATTAATTTATTGAAATATTATATCTAGCAAAAAAATAGCTTTAAGTGGAGTTTAATAATATTGACTATTGGAAAAATAAAAGTAAACAATAAAAAAAATAATTTTTCTTAAGAATATAGATTATTTTTTTATTATTTAAATAATTATTTTTTAAATTAATCACCAATTAAAAATGTTAAGATGATCTATCTATGTTAATTTGTACAGGATTTTAAAACTGATACTTTAAATTATATATATTTTAATAGAATATATTATTTTGTAAATAATATTATAGATACATTATAATTATAATAGAATGTAAATATTTGTTAATATTTTTTTTTAACAACAACAGCTATTTTAAACTACTATTATTTTAATTAAAGTTATAATACATTTGAAAGTAAATTTAAAAATATATTTAATTAAATAAAAATGAATGAAAAATAAATAGATACATTATAGTAATTTAAATTAAAGTCAGACTTTAATATTCACTGGATTATTAGAACTTTCATTAATTAAATTACTATTTAAACTAATAGAATTATCCAGACTTAAGGAATTATAATTATCATCTTTACTATTACCTCTTGCTAATGGGATCATTAATATTATCTTTAATGTTATTTTTATTATTACTAACACTATAATTATTGTATTATTACTATTCCTAATGTTGTTATTTTCATTGTTATTTTTTTACTTATAGTTATAGTTATTATTATTAATGGAACTATTTGAATGATTTTTGCTAAGTAATTGAATATTTGGACTAGATAATTGTAATGTTTAATATGAATATTATTAAAATTTGGACATTCAGTTAGTTAATATTAATTACTTTGATTATCATTTTTGAAATATGGGTAGTAGTTAGAAACCGTATCAACTAATTTAACAGCTTTATCAATATTAGAATCTTATTTGTTTTGCGCTATTTACCTTCAATTAACCAATGTTGACTATTTTTGTCAAAGATCCTGCAAAATACAACAAGAACAATCATTTTATATCAAAAGTATAAGCTATGCAAATATTTTTATTACTTTATACACTTTTAAAAATTTAAAATAAAATCATAATAAAATTGAATATTAATATTTTTTTTAAACACTTTTTAATGATATATTTTTTATGACATTTTTGTATTATTTTTTTTATTGCTTTAATTTTTTACACTTAAATAAATACAAAATTAGTGTAAATATAGAAAATAATTTTTAGCGATATAAAAAAGAAAAACTTATAGTTTTTTTCTTTGATATTTACCAATATTATAATGAATATATATGTCTAATTAACTATAAATTTTTTATATTTGTTATAACTGTTATAATAATAAATATTATATATATAAAATGCTATGATAAATATGAAAAATAAGACAAGTATAATTATAATGCTTAACAAATGTATGGAAGTATAATATTATCACCCTTCTTAGCAATAGCAGCAATAGTAGTGAATTCGGCAGATTGACCACTAGCAGTAACAAGACCAGCAGCACCACCTTCTAAAGCTGCAAGTCTTTCTTCAGCAACTGCATTGGTTGGATTAGTTAATCTTGAATAAATATTTCCAACTTTCTTTAAACTAAATAAATCAGCACCATCCTTAAGATCGGTGAAAACGTATGAAGAAGTAGCGTAGATTGGAACAGCTCTTGCATGAGTAGTTGGATCAACAGTTTGACCAGCGTGGACTTGCAAAGTTTCAAAATGATATTTTTTTTAGTATTCATAATGATAATATATATTAATTTAGTATTTTATTAGAGTTTTAAGAATTCTTTTATTATAATATCGCACTTTTGAAATTAATTTTATTCTTTTATCTTTATTCTATTATAATTAAATAACTTCAAATATATTTCACTCTTTTTCTTTTTAAGATTTTAATAAATTTTAAATTAAAAAAATTAAAAATGAGTTATGTTATTTATATAATCACATTATTTTTTCTTTTTTATTATAATAAATATAATATATATATATATAATAAAATGAATGTTATTACTTAATAAATTTCTTTTTTATAGATTTATTGACACATGCCTTCACATGATAATATACATGAAAAGTTCTGTTATATGCTATGCTTTACTACTTTTCTGCTGTTGTAGTTAATTTAATATTAATTTATTTATAGTTTATTTTATTAGGTCAAATCTTTTATTGTTAAAATAAAAATTTACTTTTCTTACTAATAATTTACCTCTTAATAATAAATTTTTTCTTATTAAAATTGATTTCTTTTATTAATTGTTTTTTGAGAATATTTTTAAAAATTAATATAATGTAATATATATTAATAATATATGAGTAATAGATAAATAATATATAAAAAACAATTATTATATTATTAAAAAATATTTGATATAAGTTTTTAAATATGAATTTGAATATTTTAAATAATAAAAATTATTTAAATATGGATAGAATAGCTATACCTATTAATTTCATTAATAAATAAATAAAAAAAAAAAACGGAAATTAAAAATCTTAAAATATATTAAAATTATTTTTTTTTAAATTATTAATTTAAGATTATATTTAAATAATTATCCTACTGGTAAAATAATATTTTTCTTGCATTATTAATATTTATTAATATAATATTAAGTTTCATATATTATAAATTAACAATAATAATTTCCCGCTCTTTAATAAATTTTTAATAAATAAATATTAGTCATAATTTCATAACAAAAATTCGAAAAAGAACATTTAAAATGTAATGTATATATATTAATAAGTCTTTTTATGAATGCTAATTAAAATAGAAATAAAATTCCTTTTTTTTTTTATTATTGAAAGTGATATTTTATTATTTCCTTACTATATTCTTATTTCATATTTCATAAATACTTTTTAATATTTATAAAGAAAATTAAATAATAAGTAAATGAAATTAAAATACAACGAAAATAATAAGCTTTATATGAATTATATACCACTTTAAATATAATAATATATATGGTAATGAAAATTATCTCAACAACAATTGCTAATTAATTTAATAATTAAACTAGATAATTTATTAAATAATCAATTTTATATAAATCATTTTACTAATAATTAATAAATAAAGTTAAATAATTGATTAAATTTTAATTAAAAATTTAAAAATGTTTCACAAAAATGATAAAACATATATTTTTTAAAGTTACAGCGATAAAAAATAGGATAAAATATTTTATATAAATAGTTAAAAAATGAAGTATGTATTTTTTTGGACTATTTTATCAAAAATTTTATTTTGAAAATAAGTATTTAAATTTTACATATAGCAATAAATTAATTAAACAAATATTACAATGGTATCTAAAATATTAATTAATGCAATATTTGCATTATTAATTCAATGCATATATGCATTTTCACAAAGTAATCTTCCAAATGGATCTATTATAGTTGCAAAGGATGGTTCTGGAAATTATAATACTGTAATATAAAAGATTAATAAGTGAAAATAATATATATTAATAAAATGATAAACTAAATTTTAAAATTAAACATTTCTTTATAGATTCAAGCGGCCATAAATGCTTTATCTAATTCAGCATCTTCTGAACGTATTATTTTTATAAAGAGTGGAACATATAATGAGCAGGTATCGATTAAGAAACATTTTGTTACTTTGATTGGTGAAAATAAAGACAAAGTTATTATAACTTATGATTTAAATAATGCCAAAACCGGTAGTAGCGCTGAATGTGCTACAGTTAAAGTTCAAGCTAATAATTTCAAAGCATTTGATATAACATTCCAAAACACTGCACCATTCCCAGGAAATAATGCTCAAGCTCCAGCTTTTTATTCATTAGGTAATCAACATTTTTTTCAAAATTGTAATTTCTTAAGTTACCAAGATACACTTCTTTCATATCAAGGTACTCAGTATTTCAAAAAATGCTATATTCGTGGTGTTACTGATTTCATTTGGGGTTTTGGTCGTGCAGTTTTTGATGGTTGTATTATTCATGCCGTTAATAAGGGTAGCAAAGATGCTTATCTTACTGCTAATGTAATTAATAATATATATAGTTATTCATCAATTATTATTTTAATTCAAATCTTATATATATTTTTAATTATTTATTATAAAATATATTAATTTATTTAGGGTAATGAAGATGGAAACTTTAAAGATGGTGGTTTCTTAATTATTAATTCAACCGTTAAAGTTGATAGCGGAATTAATTATTATTTAGGTCGATTATGGAAAAAGAATTGCTATGTTATTTTTGCTAATACTGAACTTCCAGGATCGCAATTAAAAAAAGAAGGTTGGTTAACATTTAAGGGCTATGAAAATTATTCATCAACTTCAAAAGTTGGTGAGTATCAATGCTTTGGTAGTAATTATTCCACTATTGGACGTGTTCCATATGCTAAAAACTTCTCAATTGTTCCAAGTATTTCTGATTTTCTTGGAGGAAATATTTCATATGCTTCAGATAGTGCATACTTTAATAATAACTCATATGCAGTTTCCCCAAATAATATTAATACTAATAACATCAACACAAATGTTAACACAAATACTAACACTAATAATAATTCAAACAATAATTATATTTCCAATAATAATGCTGGTAATAATTCTAATTGTAATTCTTTAGTAAGTATATAAAAAAGTTATTTTCTATGATCATAAAAAATAAATATTAATTACTTTTTTTTTTTTTTTAATAATTAATTTATTTTTATAAATAAAAAGTATTCTCAATGTGGTGGTATTAATTTTAATGGTGCTAAATGCTGTCAACAAGGTACATGCAAATATATCAATGATTGGTATTCCCAGTGTTCATTGTAAATTTAATAATATATATATCATATATATTAAATACAATAATTTAACATGTTAATAATTTTTAATGTGTAAATAATAAACATTTATAAAATATGTAATTATTAGAATAGTACTAATGAATAAAAATAAAATAATAAATAAATAAATAAATAAATAAATAAATAAATAAATAAATAAATATATGTATTTTTAAGAATGAAAATTAAATATTTTATTTTTATTAAGATTAGATGTTATAATTTAAATAATATATATATGTATTTAATAAAATTTTATTATTATTAATGTTGTGTAATTTTCTTAAAAATCTAAAATTTTTATAAATATATAATAAATGATATAATCTTCATATGTAATTTTTACTGCAGTGATGGGTGTTCTGCTCCATTATTAATTAAACATTTTAATATTTTTTTGTTTAATATTTCAAAAGCATAATCTAATGGTAATTTATTTTTAATATCTCTTTTATTGACATTAGAACCATGTTCAATTAAATATCTTACTATATCTTCATTTTCATACATAATAGCAAAGATTAATGGAGTTTTACCACTTTTTCCTCCACTTTTATTAATATCTGCACCATTTTCAACTAAATATTGAATAACTGATTTTCTATAATCTTCAATATTTTCAGTATCAAACATTTTCAAGGCACACAATAGTGGTGTTATTCCATTTTTATTTTTTTTATTTGTATCAGCATAATGCTTTACTAAATACTTCACCAGTTCTAAATTCTTTTTCTTTATTACATAGTTCAGAAAAGTTTCTCCTTTGCTATTTGTTATGTTAATATTTACACCTTGATCAATTAAATATTTCAATATATTATTACTATTAGTGTTAGCAAGATCATATAAAATTTCATTTTGTTGACTATTAACCACATCGATTTTTGAACCATTTTCAACCAAATATTCAACTAAATCATTATCTCTTTTTTCTAATGCCAATATTAATGGGGTTTTACCATCACTAAATTTTTCATTAACCCTCAATCCATTTTTAATAATATACATTATTATATGTTTCTTATAATGTAACTTATTTATAGCATACTCAAATGGTGATATATTATATTTATTCCGTTGATTAATATTAGCTCCATGATCAATTAACCATTTTACAATATCCTCTTTGTCATATTTTATAGCATAAATTAAGGGTGTTTTACCATATTGATCTTCATGATTAATATTCGAACCCATTTCCTTAAAATAATTTAGGATATCTATATTTCCTCCTTCGATAATAGCATCAATGAATGGTGTTTTTCCTTTATTATCATGTTTATTAATATCAATACCCAGTTGATTTAAATATTTAATTAAACTTAAATTTTTTTTTGTAATTGAAGATTTTAGAATTGAATTACTACCATTCACATCAAAATATTGATATTCAGCACCGCCTTTTTCAATTAAATATTCAATTATTTTTTTTGCTTTTTCTTTATTCTTTACTATGTTTATAGTATATAGAATATAATGATTATTTTTTATTTTTTTATCTTTAAATATTTTTTTATTAATATCAGCACCATTTTCTATTAAATAACTTACTATATAATCATTTTCACTTTCAATGGCATAATCTATTAACGATTTTCCTTCCTCATTTTTTTGATTTATATCAAAATTATTATTAAGTAAAACGTCTCTAAATGAAATTTCACTTAATTTTAATAAACTTTTGTATTCGGTAAAATCTATTTTAAGATTATTCATATTGTAATTCATTACACTTTCTCCTTTATCATTTTCATTCATTTTTAACATCTATCATCTAAATATAAAAGCTGGCTTTGACGTGACAATTTAAAATAAATTTTATTATTTGTTTATTTTTTTTATATTATGCTTTTTTAAAAAAAAAAAATAATTCTACTTTTACGATTAATTTTGATTCTCTTGCTTTTACTATATTTCAATTATCTTAAAATAGAAAAAAATATATATATATTAATTTAGTCAATGTGGCTGGATATTTTAATATGTATATTAGTTTTACAGATATTTTTATGTATTTTTAATTAATAATGGCTTTTAAATACATATTTACATTTCTACAAATAAATTATCACTACTTTTTTTTTATATTATTTAATATATTTATTTATTGAATTTATAAGATTTTAACAAATATAGTTATTAGTAAAATATTTATTTTGATATTTATTATCAAAAAATAGTCTTATTTTTATATTCCAAAACAATTCATTTATTACTAAAATTAAACAATTCATTTATTACTAAAATTAATTTTAAGTAGCTGTTATTTCTAAGCATTTATATTTATTCTATTTATATCAAATTTTTTTATTTGCTTTCTGTTAACTTTTTATTTGAAAAGATAATTCTTCATACACACATTGAATCTATTTAATAAATATATAGTTGCGGCTTCTCTTACTAATTTAGATTATTTGCCGTTAAAATAATAAATTACTTTATTTTTTAATTTATTTATATAATCAAAATCTAGAAATGATTGGTCCTAATACAATAATGGTAATAATATTTTTTTTTTCTCTAAATAAAAAATACCTACTTCATTATTTCATATTACATATAAATTGTCTGATTTCTATATATTAGTAAAATAATTTAATAATTAACTAATTTTTTTTAATTTAAAATTAATATAAAAAAAGTTTTTTTTATATAATATTTTATTTATAATTTATAATTTTTATAAAAGTTAAATATTGAATTAACATATATAAATATTAAATTCCTTTATTTTTATTCCATTTTATTTTTAAACCATAATTATTATTTATTATCTATTATTTTTGTTATTATATAATTAAATTAAATCTATTCTTTTTTAGGTTATTTTTGTAATATATATCTAAATTTATTTATTTTGTAATATTTCGTTATATATATAAATTCAATAATAAAAGAAAATATAATATGAAATTATTTTTAATAACAGTATTAGCATTAGTAATTCAAATTATTAATGCTTTTCCACAAAGTCAACTTTCAGGAAATGAAATTGTTGTAGCAAAAGATGGTTCAGGAAAATTTAATTCAATTCAAGCTGCAGTTAATTCATTACCACAATCAGCTAATTCAGAAAGAGTAATTTATATTAAAAATGGTACATACAGAGAACAAGTCTCAATTCAAAAAGACTTTGTTACTTTAATTGGTGAAAATAAAGATAAAGTTATTATTACTTATGACTTAAATAATGCTAAAACTGGAAGTAGTTCTGAATGTGCTACTGTTAAAGCAAAATGTAGTAATTTCAAAGCTTTCGACATTACTTTTGAAAATACTGCTCCATTCCCAGGTGATAATGCTCAAGCTCCAGCTTTTTATTCATATGGTAACAAACATTATATCGAAAATTGTAATTTCTTGAGTTACCAAGATACTTTACTTTCATATCATGGAACTCAATATTTCAAGAATTGTTATATTCGTGGTTTAACTGATTTCATTTGGGGTTTTGGTCGTGCGGTATTTGATGATTGTAAACTTCATGTTGTTTCAAAAGGAGGAAAGAATACAGGTTATTTAACAGCTAATGGTAATGAAGATGGAAATTTCAAAGAAGGAGGTTTTCTTATTACTAATTCAAAAGTCACTTCTGATGGTGCTAAGTTCTATCTTGGTCGTTTATGGAAAAAGAATTGTTATGTTATTTTTGATAAAACAGAATTTCCAGGAGATAAAATTGTAAAAGAAGGTTGGTTAACTTTCAGTGGATATGATAATTATAAAAGCACTTCAAAGGTTGGTGAATATCAATGTAAAGGTAATAATTATAATACAAATGGTCGTGTTTCATGGTCTACTAAATTTAATAGTGCTCCATCAATTTCAGAATTCCTTGGTGGTGATCTTTCATTTGTTTCAAATACTGTTTACAAAGGTTCATCTAATAATAACTCAATTCCAAACACTCAAACAACAACTCAAAACCCAGTTCAAAACCCAGTACCACAAACACCAGCTCAAAATCCAATTCCCCAGCAACCAACAATTCAAAACCCAATACAGGAAACTCCAACTCAAAACTCAAATAATAATAATGGCTTTAATTTCGATTGGAGTAATTGGAATTGGAATAATTGGGGCAATAGCAATAACGGAAATACCAATAATAACTGGAATACTAATACAAATAATAATAACTGGTGGGGAAATAATAACTGGTGGAATAATTGGAATGCACCAGCTAATAGTGCAGCTCAACCTCAAGCACCAACAAATAATATGTGGGGAAATTGGGGTAATTGGAATATTTGGAAACGTAGCAACAAAAAATTAGAAGAAAAACTAATTGAAGAAGTAAAAAAGAATAAAATTGAAGAAAAACCAATTGAAATTCCAAAGAAAAGTAATAATAGTAATGAAAAAATTAAAAGAGAGTGTGTACCATTAAATTCTCAATGTGGAGGTAATGGTTATATGGGAATTACTTGTTGTCAACAAGGAACATGTACCATTATTAATGAATGGTACTCAAAGTGTATATAAATAGTATAATCATTAATATTTCAAGAATTATATATTTTAATAATCACATTTCAATTTTTATTTAATCAGTTTATATATAACTACTAAATTTTTTAAAAACATTTATCTGTATAAAAATAAATTATAGTAAATAAAATTATCTAAAAAAAAATAAATGTAGTACAATAGTACAATATTGTTATTTATTATATATAATTTAATAAGATTTTTAATATAAATTGAAACTTAATTGTATGAAGATTTACAATAAAATTCTTTTTTAATATTATTTATTATTTTTTAATTTTCTGTAATACTAAAGAATATAATTATACAAAATTAATTTTTTTAAATTAAAAACAAAGGACGACTGAAACCAACTTTAAAAGTGAAACATAAACATTAGAAATAAAGCAATTCATAAAATTAAAATATATATATTATTTACTATTTAAAAGATTAAATAAAGTAATATTATTATTATTAAAATAAAATGTATTAGCATTTTTATTTTATAAAAAAATTATAATATATGCTTTTAAAAAATTATTATTCCTACCCCTGATTTATACATTATAATTTAAGAAATTATGATTTTCTTAAATTCTTTATGGTTTTTTAGTTTCTTAGTAAAGTTTAATATCTTTTTTATTTCCCTTTAAATAAATAATTAGTATTACTACATAATACACAATATAATATAATAAATTACATAAATTACTTTATCATCATTAATTAAAATAAAATTATATAAAGTATTTTTATCACACTATAATTATTAACAATTAATTTGTATAATGTTTACAAATTGGAATTTAAATGCTAAAGTTTATTCATTAATAAAAATTATTTTGAAAGTTTATTATTTATTAGAATCAATTATGATATTAAAAATTAATTAAAATTAATATAAAGAATTTTTTATATTGTAATTATTATAAATAAAATTTGTTTTTTTTTATAATAATATTAAATATTTTATCATTTTATTTGATAAAAATAATAAAATTATTGTTAAGGTAATGACTAAATTTTTTAAAATATGTGGTGGTGTGGTTATATTATTATTATTTTCATATATAATATATTTGTATTTTAATATTATGTAAAATGTTTTAATGTATTATTGAATAGAATATATAATTTAAATTTAAATTTTTTTTTTTACATACTTTAAATTATTTATTTTTATTTAGATTGTTATTTTTTATGTTAGATATATTATAATCTAAAATGAAAGTCTATTCATTATTTATTATATCAATAATTAGCGTAATACAAGGTATATTAGCATTTTCACAAAGTAAACTTCCAAGTAACGCAATTATTGTCGCAAAAGATGGATCTGGTAAATATAATACTGTAAGTAAAATAATAATGATATATTATCAATTAGTATTTAAACTATATTTAAAATGGAAATTAACATAAATTTATAAAAAAAAAATAATTTAAAATTGATTTTTATTTTATTAATTTAATTATAATATACTATATATATTTCTAATCATTAAACTAATTAATTAATTAAAAAAAAAAAAAGATTCAAGCTGCAGTTAATTCTTTATCAAAATCAGCTAATTCAGAAAGAGTAATTTATATTAAAAATGGTACATACAGAGAACAAGTCTCAATTCAAAAAGACTTTGTTACTTTAATTGGTGAAAATAAAGATAAAGTTATTATTACTTATGACTTAAATAATGCTAAAACTGGAAGTAGTTCTGAATGTGCTACTGTTAAAGCAAAATGTAGTAATTTCAAAGCTTTCGACATTACTTTTGAAAATACTGCTCCATTCCCAGGTGATAATGCTCAAGCTCCAGCTTTTTATTCATATGGTAACAAACATTATATCGAAAATTGTAATTTCTTGAGTTACCAAGATACTTTACTTTCATATCATGGAACTCAATATTTCAAGAATTGTTATATTCGTGGTTTAACTGATTTCATTTGGGGTTTTGGTCGTGCGGTATTTGATGATTGTAAACTTCATGTTGTTTCAAAAGGAGGAAAGAATACAGGTTATTTAACAGCTAATGGTAATGAAGATGGAAATTTCAAAGAAGGAGGTTTTCTTATTACTAATTCAAAAGTCACTTCTGATGGTGCTAAGTTCTATCTTGGTCGTTTATGGAAAAAGAATTGTTATGTTATTTTTGATAAAACAGAATTTCCAGGAGATAAAATTGTAAAAGAAGGTTGGTTAACTTTCAGTGGATATGATAATTATAAAAGCACTTCAAAGGTTGGTGAATATCAATGTAAAGGTAGTAATTATAATACAAATGGTCGTGTTTCATGGTCTACTAAATTTAATAGTGCACCATCAATTTCAAGTTTCCTTGGTGGCGATCTTTCATTTGTTTCTAATACAGTTTACAAACAACAAAACAATAACAATACCAACAATAAAACAGTTGTAAAAACTACAACAACAACTAAGCAAAGTGCTCCAACTAATAACAATAATAATAATAACAATGCTTGGAATAATTGGGACTGGAATAACTGGAATTGGTGGGGTCAACCTAATAACAATAATAATGTTAATAACAACAATAACAACAATAATAACAGCAGTAGTAATAATAGTAGTAGTAATAACAATGGTTGTAATCCATTATACTATCAATGTGGCGGTAAAGGATTTAAAGGATCTTCCTGTTGTAAACAAGGAAGCTGTAAAAAAATAAATGATTATTTCTCAATGTGCTCATAAATTAATAGGATATTCTACTTATTAATAAATCAAGACAATATTAATTATTATCAAAATTAATAGCTTCAATATATTTTGTATTTGAAACATCAACAAAATTTATAAATAAAGTATTATAAAACTCTTTTATTTATTATTAATATTTCATATATAATAATTAATAAAATTGACGCATTATTATACATATAACAATAAATAATAAAACTGCTTATAATTTGGAATGAGAAAATATCGTTTAAATATCTAATTTTTTATTTTAACATATAATATAATATATTTTTTTAATGTATTAATAAAAAATATTATTAATTACTTGCCTTTGTATATTGTTATTTTTGTTATTTTTGTTGCATTTAAATAAACAATAATAATAGATAATTAAAATTTTAGAAAAAAAAAAAGTAATGTAATATTTCCATTGAATTTAGCATAATTTATTTTTACATTTATATGCTTATTTCATATATTAAAAATAAGCCACAATATTTTTTATATTCAATAAATATATATATATATATTTTATTTTAAATATATAATATTTAAATGTCAAATTATCCTTTTTGTGATACATAATTTAATTATTTAATGTACTGAAAATATAATGTATGTATTGTTTTATTTCAATCAAGTTAAATTTTTTTTGTTATAATTTAAAGAAAAAAGTAATCTATATCAAACAAATTTATTGTAGATTTTATATAAAATTTTAAATATAGAAAGTATAGAAGAAGGTTTAAAATAACAAATCAAATTAGTAACAACAATAGTGATAATAATATATAAACAATACTAAGCAAAAAATGAAAAAAAGATTTTCTTTTTTAGATGTTGCAGCTGTTGTAAATGAAATACAAAAAAAATTACTAAATTTAAGACTTTCTAATATTTATGATATTAATCCAAAAGTATATTTATATATATGTTTTTTTTGTTTTATATTTATATATTATGTGTTTATTATATATTTATTTACAAAAAGAAAAAAATAATAATTTTAATAAAGATAAGATTTAATGACTTTTTTTTTTTTCTTAATAATTGTAAAAATGAATTAAAAAGACATATTTATTAAAATTTGCTCGAAATGAAATTAAAGAATTTTTAATAGTTGAATCTGGTGTTCGCTTCCATACTACAAATTATTCAAGACAAAAAGAAAACACACGTTCAATTTTTGCTATGAAACTTCGTAAGCATATAAGAACTCGTCGTTTAACCTCTGTTAAACAATTGGGTACTGATCGTATTGTTGACTTATGTTTCGGTGAAGGTTAATATTCTTTAATTATTTGATTTTTAAATTATTAAAATATTGAATTGTTTTATTATGTAATATTTAAAAATAAATGTAAATTAAAGTAATTATATATAATCAAAAATTTAATTATTTGAAATTTAAATATATAATACAACAAAAAAGAAATAATAATAATAATTTTTACAATAATAACTTCTATAAACATATTATTTTATTTTTTAATATGTAATATTATAATATTAATAGATGAAGCAAGTTACCATCTTATTTTAGAATTTTATTCATCTGGTAATGTAATCTTAACAGATAATAATTACAAAATATTATCTCTTTTAAGAACTGTTTCTGTTGACGAAAGAGATAAGGATGAAAAAACAAGATTTGCTGTAGGTGAAATATATGATGTTACGCAAGCAAAAAGTCATATACCTGTTACAATGGAAGATCTCCAAAAAGCTTTAAGACCAGATGAAGAAGAAAGTAATAGTAATGATATTAATAAAGAAAAAGAGGGAAAAAAAACTATAGTAAATACTGTTGTTAAATCTAATAAACCAGAAGTTCAAAGGGATCAAAAAGCACCAATGACTAAAAAGGAAAAAAGAAGATTAAAGGAAATGAAATTAAAGCAGGAGCAAAAAGAAAAAGAAGAAGAACAAAAGAAACAACAAAATCAAAATAAAAAGCAAAAAGAAAAAAATATTAAAAATATTACTTTAATACGTTGTATAAAAGAAAAATTTTCAGAAAAATATGGGCCAACTCTTGTCGATCATATTGTCAAAAAGTCAAATTTAAATCCTTCTCTTAAAGTTTTTACCGAACTTGATATTTCTTCAGAATCTCCTCAAATGCAAAATCTTTTAAAAGCTTTTAATGAAGCAGATGAAATTGTTAATTCAATTAATACAAACCAAAACAAAGGCTATATTATTAGTCATAAAATAGAAAGTAAAGCAAATATTAATAAGGACAATAAAAATAAAGACGAAGAATCTGACAATGTCGAAAATATTATATATGATGAATTCCATCCTTATCTCTTTACTCAATTTGAGGATAAACTTGATAACGTAATTACGTTCCAAAGTTTTAACGAAGCTGTTGATGAATATTATTCAAAGTTAGAAGCTCAACAAATGGAATTAAAGAAGAAAAATACTGAAAATGCTGCACAAAAGAAACTTGATAACGTAAGAAAAGTTCAAGAAGATCGTATTAAAGGATTAGAAGAGGCATGTGAAAGAAATGTTGAAATGGCTCAAGCAATTGAAGCTAATCAAGATTATGTTGATCAATTAATTCAACTTATTCGTTCCTTCCTTGCTTCTGGTATGGATTGGGTTGATCTTGAAAATATGTTAGCTGAAGAAAGAAAAAGAAACAATCCTGTTGCTTTAGCAATTAAGGAATTGAAGCTTATTAGTGGAATGGTATCCGTGGAATTATTAATCCCTGAATATTTATATGGCATGAATGATAGTGACGAAGACAGTGAGGATGATAGTGAAGACGATAGTGAAGATGATGAAGATGATGACAATAAATCTAAAACATCAAAAAATAAAAAAGATATAAAGAAGACGATTGTTGTTGATATTGATATTCATTCTTCTGCATATGCTAATGCAAGAAGATACTATGACATGAAAAGATCTGCATATGCAAAGCAAGAAAAAACTATTCAAGCTGCTGAAAAAGCTTTAAAATCTGCTGAAAAGAAGATTGCTAAAGAAATGAATATATCAAAAATGCCAATTGCACCTTCCATTGTAAAAGTACGTAAACCATACTGGTTTGAAAAATTTCATTGGTTTATTAGTTCTGAAAATTATTTAGTATTAGCTGGTCGTGATGCTCTTCAAAATGAACAATTAGTAAGAAAGTATTTAAAAAAAGGTGATATTTATATTCATGCTGATATTCATGGTGCTTCTACTGTAATTGTTAAAAACACTAATCCAATGGGTGAAACCAAAGCCACTATTGCTTCAGGTGAATGTCCAATTCCACCTACTACTCTTTTACAAGCAGCTACAATGGCTGTTTGTTATTCAAAAGCTTGGGATTCTAAGGTTGTTACTAGTGCTTATTGGGTTTATGATCATCAAGTTTCCAAAACAGCTCCTTCTGGTGAATATCTTACAACTGGTAGTTTCATGATTAGAGGTAAGAAAAATTGGTTACCAGTTGTTCAATTAGTATATGGTTTTGGTTTCTTATTCCGTATTGAAGATTCAAATATTCCAAGACATTATTGGGAACGCCGTCCATGGGGTAGAGATATTGATGAAACAGATGAAGTAATTTCCAAAAAAATTGCATTAAAACGTGAGAAACAAAGAGAAGCTATGTTAAATTTACATCAAATCAAGGATATTGAAGACCAAGATGATGATGATGATGATGATGATGTACAAGATAAAGATAAAAAAGAAACTAACAAGGAAATCGATTCTAAAGAAACTAATAATGAAACTGAAAATGTAGAAGAAAATAAAGAAAACAATAAAGAAGGAAATGATTCTAATGAAGAAGATGATGATAAAAGTAATAAGGAAAATTCAAAAGAAGAAGATACTGAATTTATTGATGATGAAGATGATGAAGATTTTGAATTCCCAGATACGCAAATTGAAGCTCCACAATTATTAACTACACAAAAACAAAAGGATAAAAGAATGATGGAAGATATGAAGCAAAGATACAACTTAGACGAAATTGCTCATGAAGATGAAGCTAATGAATCAGCTGAAGATTTACAATCATCAGGAAGAAAGCATATTTCCGCAACTGAAAGACGTAAGCTTCGTCGTAAAAAGCGTCAAGAAAATAAGTTAAATAAATTAATGGAAAGTGAAGATAGTATTTCTACTCCTAATGATTCAACTAATGAATTCATTTCCGACGGAAATATTGAAGGAAAACGAAAAAAGAAGGGTAAAAATAAGGGTGGTAATAGTAACGTTCTAAATAAATTTATGACAAATGATTCCACTGTTGCAAACATTCTTCAATCTAATGTTCGTGGTAAAAAAGGTAAAATTAAGAAGTTAAAGGAAAAGTATTTAGACCAAGATGATGAAGAAAGACAAATTCGTATGCAACTTACCGGGGCTATTAGTAAAAAGGAAAATAGAAAAAACAAAAAAGGAAAGAAAGAAACTCAAAGTCAAAAATCATTAGCATTTATGTCCTCAGTAAATAATAGTAAATCTAATAACGCTAAAAAGAGTGATAATATGGAAGGCTCAAAGACATCTTCTCAACAAGAGAAAGAAGAAATTCAACAAATTCTAAAGGATGAAAATATTCCAATCTTAGAAGAAGAGCAATTAGAATCATTAATGATGCTTGATGAATTAACTGGACAACCAAATGAAAACGATGAACTTTTATATGCTATCCCTGTTTGTGCACCATGGGTATGTTTACAAAAATATAAGTATAGAGTTAAACTTTTACCAGGAAGTGTAAAAAAAGGAAAATTAGTTCGTTCTATAACATCAAACTTTGTTCAAATGTCAAAAGCTCTTGACCGTGAAAAGGAATTAATAATGTCTGTTAATGAAACCGAAATGATAGGTTCTATTGGTTTAAGCAAGTGTGAAATGGTCAACGAAAATTCATCTATTGGTAGTACAAAGAAAAGAAATAAGCGTTCTAAATAACTTTTTTAAAAGATTAAATAATATATGTTAAAATTGGAAATAAGTTTTTTTTTTTTATCATTTTATATTTTTAAACAATTGTGTATATAAGTAAATATAGCATTTTTATAAAATTCATTTTAAAATAACTTGTTTTGAAATATAAATTTTGATTAATATATATCAATACTTTTCTAATAATAAGAATTATAAATAATAATATATAAAAAACAAAATATTTTTTAAAAAATATATATATATTAAATTAAAATTTAAATTTAAAATTTGAATATTCGGTAAATCCATTAAATAAACTTTCTAATATTTATAACGTATACATTTAAAACAAATTAGTTATATTCTAAAAATAAATATATTATATATTTTATATTTTATATATTATATACTATATATTAATATTATTGATATCTCATATTTTTAATAAATTTCAGTAAATATTAATAATATCTTTAAATTAACTATGTTTATCAATTTAAGATTATAATTTAAAAAAAAAAAAAATTAAAAAATTTAGATAAAAAATAATTAAAAGAAAAGACTTCGGTTTAATAATGAAGTAATTTAAAAAAAAAAAAAAAAAAAAATAAAGGAAATAAATAAAGTACCAAATTAAGAAATATATTATAAATAGAAATATGTTTTTTATTTAATCTATCAATAATGATATAAAATTAAATATATTCTATTTTATATTTTTAAAAATTTAAAATACAACAAAATAAAAAAGACTAAAAAATATATAAATAAAACTATATAAAGCCTAAAAAATCACAAAAAAATTGATAAATATTATTCATTTTTTATATTTGAAATTTCAATTTTCATTAAAGAAAGTAAGTATAATATATATGTATAAATATATAAATTTGAATATAATATATAAGCTAAGATAAATATTAATATTTTTGTTATTACTATTATTATTAAAGAGAAATATAAATATAAACATTAACTATTTTTATTTAATTAAATAATAATAATAATAATAATAAATATATAAATATTTAATATTATAGGTAAATAATATTAAAAGAATATATATTATTTTTAATAATCAATAAAAATATAATAAAAGAAAAAGAAAAAGAAATAATAAAAAAGAAAAAAAAAAAGTAAAATAACAAATTTTATATTCTAATTCGCTAAACCAAATATATAGTTTTGAATTTCAATAATAATAAAAAACAATAAATTTAATAAAAATGTAAGTATTTAACTATATAGTTAATTTATAATAATATGTATATAATATATTAAGCTATTCTTTTTAATTTAATAGTATTTTTAATTTAATAGTATTCAAAATTAATATACCAATAATTATAAAAATTCATAATGTCTTTCGCTGATCTTGAAAAAGGGTTTAATTTCACTCGTAGTATAAATAGTAATGTTCCACCGATACATACAACTTCCCAAAGTATATATTTACATAATTAATAATTACTATTACTTCTGGATATTGATATATATATATATATTTTATACTATATATAAAATACAATAATATAATATAATAGATAATTCAGAATTTATTATGATTAACAATAGAATTTCTGGAAATATTTTCAAAGCTTCAAATAACATAACTTCAATTCAACGTATTGTACAAAGTGATTCCATAAAAAATCCAAAAATAAGGGAACAGCAGTAAGCAGCAAAATAAATTGTAATTATTATCTGTAATATATAAATCCTAAAGAAAATTAATTTTTTAACTACTATAGGCATAGATTAACCGAAGAAGTTCGACAACTTACAAAGGATATTAATGCTGATTTAAAATTATTAAATTCACAAAATGTTTCAGATTATGAAGAAACTAGCGCAGTATGTATTATTTATTAATAGAATTAAATAAATAAAAAAAATTATTGAAAAATATTAATACTAATAATATATATAGAAACAAAAGGATATGATATATAAAAAGCTTTCTAAAGATTTTGAGTCTGTATTAAAACGATTCCAAGAAGTATCAAAACTTTCAGCTCAAAAGAATTTAGAAATTGTTAATCGTGCAAAATATCAACAAAACTTGTAAATACTTTTTTATATTAATAGCAATTGTATTTATATATAAAATCTAATATCTTATGCTAAGCTTATGTAATATTTTTTTCATTTTATTTTGTATAATTATATAATTATACTAGAATTGAAGAAGGAGAAGAAGAACCAAATGAAAATCAACCACTTCTTGGTGGTCAAGAGTAATATATCAATATAATTAATTATAAAATTATAAATAATAATAAAACTTAATATATAAATTATAACATATTACATCTTTTATGACTATTAATTTAGTCAAATTCAAATACAAACTATTGAGAATGAGTTAAATTATAATGAATCATTAATTACAGAAAGAGAAAATGAATTAAAAGACATTGAACGTTCAATGGTTGAAATTAATGAAATATTCCGTGACTTAGGTACAATGGTTAATGATCAGCAATATCTATTAGATAATATAGAATCAAATGTTATTGATATTTCAACAAATATTGAAAGCGCAAATAATCAACTTCGTTCAGCAAATAATTATCAAAAGAAAGCAAGACAGAAAATGTGGTACTTAATACTTATTGCAGTACTTGTAGGATTGGTTCTAATAGTGTCTGTCATTTCATAAAAATAATTAAAAAATTTTGATTGCTTATTAATTATATTTAATTATTTTCTTTTTTTTTTTTTTTTTTTGTTGTCGTTGTTGCTTTTCATAATATAAAAAAAAAAAAAAAAAAAAAAAAAAATATTAAATAATAATTTAAATATAGTCAATATTATATATTAAATCTATATATTATTGAAATATTGAAATATCATAAATAATAAAATTAAAATAATTTCTATCTCAAATAAAAAAAAAAAAAAAACAATATTATTTTTAAATAACATTATAAATAAAAAAGATAGCACTTTTAAATTCTATTATTAATAATTTAATAATTATATATCTTATATCTTGTAATAGCATAAAACATGAATCACGTATCATTTTAAACTGTATATATAATTATTTATTAAAATATATTTATTATTTTATAAAATATTAATAAATAAATAAATAAATCATGAATATCTAAAATAAAAAAAAAAAAAAAATCAATAATTATACATTTGACTATTATGCCAATTATGTTAATTATGTTAGTACAAAATGAACGTCTTTGAATATTAGAAATGAAATATATTTTTAAAAATCTATATAATAAATAACATCATATATCAATTGATATGAGTCATCATATAAGTATTTCCAAAATAATGAAATATAGAATAAGAATCTTCTAAATTGATTATTTAAAGGTCTTTGTTATAATATATTAATATATTACCTGATACATGTTAAAGCTCTATCAATAATAATAGTTATAAGATTTTAATTATTACACACTCTTTGTAAGATGTCAATAACTCCTACAAAATACATTAAAATGTTTCAATAGTAATAAAAAGTGTCTTTATAAAATTTATATAGCTTTACATAAAGTCAGCATAAATAATATACTACTTGAAGTAATAAATTATATTTATTTATTTATTTATTTATTTATTTATTTATTTATTTATTTATTTATTTATTTATTTATTTATTTATTTATTTATTTATTTATTTATTTATTTATTTATTTATTTATTTATTTATTTATTTTTATATAAATATGTATGAATGAATGTATATGTATATTCCTATTTATTTGAAATTTAATTTATCTACAAAATGAATCTATATTATACATATATAATATAATATAATATAATAGTATGAAGAAAAAGAAAAGCTAATATAACTGAAAATATTGCTTTGTTTAACCTTTTCATTATTCTAATTTACCATTTTCAATAAAGCTAAAAATATTTTATAAAGAGATTATTTGTTAATAATAGTAATTTTAATATATATTAATTCAAAATAATAAATTGTAATATATATATACTTTTTAATTTTAGGAGAAGAATTATAAACTGATGATGGGATAGAAAATGTGATATTTGTTAAAGAGTCAATAATTCTTAATTGTTTTTTTATTGGTCCTGAAATATAAATGAAAAATGTTATGAATAATAGAATTGAGCAAGCAATATGACTCATGAGTGTTATATTCAAATACTTATTAGAGTTAGTTAATAAATTAGTTGATCCTAATTCATTCATCACGTCAATATGTCCATTAATATCACTTCCTAAATTCTTAAATAAAATGAAGTATTTATTATTTAATATTTCTAAATTTAATTCTCTGATACTTGTTGAATTAGTTAAATCATAATTCCGCTCAGGTATATTGTTGATATAATCTTTAACTTTATTTATATATTCAATCATTATGTAACTTAATGGGGAATTAGCAAGTTTCTCAGTATATTCTATATAATTATTTATATATTTAATATTACATATATTGTTATTATTTATTTTATATATTACTTTTAAATAACTGATTTTTACCATTATCATATTTTCTTGAATTACATTCTTCTAATAAATATTTGCTTCTAACACAACCTGGATTATTATTTAATTCCCTAAAAATCGCATATCCTGAAGAATCTTTTCCTCCATATTTTCCATTTTTGAGATTATTTTCTAATGTCTATGTTTTTTTTTTTTTTTAATATTTTTTAATTAGCTATTTTTTAATTAAGAAGAAAATTAAAAAAAAAAGAAGATATATACTTGTAGTTTTTCAAAGTGATCATTTAATATTCTTAATTCCTCACCCTCACTATAGTAATATTTATCTTTGATAAGAGCTTCTTTACAATAATGATTTATAGAATTGACATAATAACTTCGTTTTGTCTAATAAATAATAATTAGTTGTTTTTAATATGAAATTTTAAAATATATATTAATATTATTTTTAATAAAAACTTACTGAATTTACTAAGAATGTTAATAAATTTTTAGTATCTCTTTGATATATCTAATATTTTCATTAATAAGTTTTAATTAGTTACATTTATATTTATATAATGTCGATTTTATATATAACAATCTACTAACAAAAACGGTTAAAAATGGTACTATTAATAATATTGATATGACAATGCAATATAAAATAAAAGATCTTTTGATTGCACTTGTACTTGAATTTTTTTTTTTTTTAATATTTTTTGCAATTCCTTCATCATCAACATCATAATTTTCACAAATTTCTTTAATTTGATCCATATATTCATTTGATTGTTCATGGAAATATTCTATAGATTTATAATATAATAATAATAATAATATTATTATTATTATTATTATTATTATTATTATTATTATTATTATTATTATTATATATCATAATATTATTTTATTTTGATATATATATACGTACTTCCCGGAAGAGTTTTATATAAACATACAATATTCTTTATAAATTTTGAACTTTTATCTGAATTTGGAATAATAACTAAAGTATAATTTTATAATAATTTTAATTTTATTAAAATTAAGTAAAAAATAATTATTCCTTTAATTTATCATCATTAGTACTTTACTTTCAAAAATGATAAAAGCCATAAATGCAAAAACAATTCCAAGGATTAAATAAAACATTAATAAATGACTATTTACTATATTTTTAATATTATCCTCCATTAAGTCTAATGATTCCAAAAATAAACTGCCAAACTGGCCCTTTAAATTAGCTTTATATATATAATTTATTATTATGATTTAGTGTCTAATGATTATTCAATATATATAAATATATAATATTTTACCAGTAAAAAACCTATTTCATATATACAGTTTTTTTATAGGAAATGTTAATATAAATTTAGAACATGGTTTTTTAATAAATATTAATATAGAATAAACAATAATTACCTAATATCTCTATTATACATAATTGAAGGATCAAATATTTCTGTTTTATTGACTAATTAGAATAAATAATAAAAATAAAAAGTATTTTTATATTTTAATACTGTAAATATCAACTAATTATTATTATTATTATCATTGCTATTATTATTATTATTATTATTATTATTATTATTATTATTATTATTATTATTATTATTATTATTATTATTATTATTCTAATTATTACTATGTTTAGTATTATTATTATTATTATTATTATTATTATTATTATTATTATTCTAATTATTACTATGTTTAGTATTATTATTATTATTATTATTATTATTATTATTATTATTATTATTATTATTATTATTATTATTATTATTATTATTATTATTATTATTATTATTATTATTATTATTATTATTATTATTATTATTATTATTATTATTATTATTATTATTATTATTATTTTCTAACTTACATCCATCAACAATTTTTTCTGCCTTTCTTTGAATTTTCATCATTACTCTAAAATAATTTAAATCCCTAATCTCATCAACTACACCGGTTCCCACAGGATGAATCGAATTTAATCCATCAGGATTTACAGAGTGAATTGGATATAAAGTTGGAATATATACATTACTCAAAAATTCTAAAGTATATGTTACAATAGAATATGAAGCAAATTTTGTTGGATTAAGACTTCCTGCTGCATTTAAACTCATTAATCTTATATTATTTTTAATTTCACTCATAATTGCTGGAGATTGAGCTGCAACTGAATATATATTAAGATGCGATATAATATTTAAAAATGAATCCCTATAAATAATATTCCTATTATTTTTAAAGAAATGATAAGTTTCCTTATAAGCATATAATTTCATTTATGTACTAGAAAAAACATACCCTATAATTCCAATTGCAATTGCAATTGTTGTAACAACTTGAATAACATTCAATAATTTATATAATGGTTTTTGACATCTATGAAGCATGTTTCTTCTACATTGCCAGTTCATAAATATTATAATTTATTATTATTATTATTGTTGTTGTTGTTGTTGTTGTTATATTACTATATTTGTTAAGTTATATAATTATAGTTACTTTAAGATTTTAGTTTTTTTATTTTCCATATCACTAGCCATTGAGGATGACATTTTTTCCGATTTTTCATAGGCATATCCATTATTCTTTGAAATTTTCCTTTCTTCTCCATCACCAGTTTGCTAAAATATTTATATATATACCATTATTGCTTAAATAAAATACTCTATTTTATTCTCTAAAAAAATAATTTAATTCAATTTTACTTCGTTATCTTCAAGGATTTGTATATATTGTTCCTATAATTTATATTAATTATTATTCATTAATATATATAACATTTAAAATAAAGTTTATGACCTAAAATAAATATATAATATATAATATGTATCAATTATATACTTACAGCTAAATCACCCCTATTCTATATATTATGATAATCAATATATATAAGTTCTAAGCTTTAAAATGAATTTAAAAAAAAAACATTATATTTTACTAATTACCAATGAGTTTCTTAAAAATAAAATGTAAAATTCCAATGATTCTCTAGAATAGTTGAATCCAAAAACAAATTTTTTGAAAATACTTTCTCCATTATTCAAAATTTCAGTTAATTCATCATTAATTTTCATTGCATTATCAATATCCATTTGACTATCTAATGTTCTCAAAGCAATCATTAAATTTTTTAATCCATTTAATGCAGCTATATGATATTGTATAGAACTATTTCTAATTTCTACCAACTCATAATCAATTGTACTATAATAATTATTAATATTAAAAAGGAAATTTATTAATTCTTAATAGTTATTAAAGTATATATTTATATATAATAAAACTACTTATTAGATCCATTTTCATCATTATTTAATAAAGGTTTATCAAGACCATATACAATAGTAGCATTATATATCAAATACTTTGTTGTTAAAGACTTTGATAAATTAGCACATTTAGTTAATACTTTTTCAGAAAGGTCATCTATTTTTCTTAAAAAGTCATCTGCATCTGAATTTAAAAAGCATTGTTTATTTATTGATATAAATCTTCTCATTCCATGAAGATAATTCCAATATTGAAGATAAAACTATTCATTTAAAAATAATGATTACATTTAATATATAATTTTAATATTTATTGATTTAAAGCAATAAAGATTATTTCATACTTCCGGTTCACGATCAAATTGACTTAATCTAGAAAATTCAATTACATATAATACCATAATAATTAGAATGAAAAAGTATCTCTATAAATAAATTATTTATTTTACTAACCCTTCCTTGAAAATACTATTTACTAAATTGAATGATTCAATTGAACGATTTTTCCTTGATATATATTTTAAATAATTAGCAAAAGTCAAAGCAGTTATTGATTATATATAAAACAGTATTTAACTCTTACATTATAAATTTTGAAACATATGCACAATCTGAAAACTTTTTAAAAACTTTTTCCTTTTTAACAACTCTTTTCTCAGTAACTGTTTATATAATAATAATTAAAAATATATTAATAATAAAAGTAGTATTTATACAATATAATAATTAAATTATTAATTAATTAAAACAAAATATACAAATAGTATCAATTGATTTTTTTTCATCTTCATCAATACGATCCATTTCAATTTGTTCTTTTAATCTACTGATAATATGTTGTTGATTATATTTTTTCTCAATATTAGTTACTATTCTTTTTATGTACCAATTACTGTAGATATTATTTATAAACCATCCACAAATTACACCAATTATAGTTAATCCAAAAAATAATGAATATTTTGGTTCTATTCCAAATAATATGAAAAAAATATTTACAAAAAACACTAAAGCTAATGAAAACCAAAGAGATGAATAAAAGCAATTAACCATTTGACTGAAGTATATTTGATTATTATAATGATGATATAATAAATATGCCCATCCAATAAACATGATAATTGATGAAATTATGGGTTGATATAGAGTAACTTGAACTATAAAAATATTGAAAAACTTTATTAAAAAAAAAAAAAGAAAAAAAAAAAGAAAAAGAAAAAATATAAATAAAAATAAAAATAAATAAAATAATATATATTAACAATATTATAATATTAAATAAATTAAAATTACTTCAATTGCCAAAATTCTTCTGAAAATAATAATTGTTTTATTATTAACTATTTCCTTGGATTTATTTGTTAATGGAACATATACTTGATTATAGTAAGATACCTATATAAAATTAATATTAAGAATTGCATTAATAATCAAAACACACATATATAATATATAATAATATTTACCATATATGCAAATGAAAGATAAAAAAATAATATAATTAAAGATGCAAGTAATCTTATTTTTAATAAAAAATATATATAAAGCATTAGAATTGGATTCATTTACGTATTTTTTATTTCAAATATATATATACATTCTATTATGGTTACTATCAAAGCAAATATATCTTGCAAAAGGGTTTTTTCCATTAGATGAACAACCAAAAACGCTGAATAAATTAAATAATACTATTTATTTGGCAAATATTTAATATATATATTATTATTAATTAAATATAAAATATTTAGTTCAATATTTCTATAATTAATAAAATAAGTATTAAAATATTACTTGGGATTGCAAAAAGTCTATATTAAAGTATAGTAATATAATATTATAATATTAATATCGAAAATATCATATTTAATTATATTTTAATTATAAATTTTTAGCTATTTACCTTTGGAAAATGTCAATCAATTGTGAATTAATCTAAATATATAAAATGGTTAAATAATTAAATATAAAAACTTTGAATAAAATATTTATACTCTTTTTTGATTCTTACTGATATTGCCCAATTCGGTAATTTTCTATATATAAAATATAAAACATATTAAGTTATATTATATATACCATAAAATATATTATAATATAATGGTTACTTTGATGAGCCATATCCCATAATAAACTGTATAGCTATCATAATAAATATTTGAAATATACGATATTTTAATTTTTAATACATAAAAGAATTTTTTTAAAAAAAATTAATAGTTATATTTAATTTAAAAATGAATAAATATCTTACCAAGCATTATGTAAATAACTGCTATTCCTAGACCAAAAAAAACTAAAGGTACCACTATTTTACATAAAGTATTTTATATTTTTTTTTATATTATTCTTCTTGTATATCAAATAATTGTAAAATGTATTAATATATAACATATAAATTTATTCAAACAATACTTTGATTAAAAATATTTCTTAGAGTCACAATTGAAAATATTGCACTTATTGATGATGGTAATTTAGGCATATAAAACTCGTTGTAAAATATTGAATATAATTGAATAACTATTTTTATTAAATATATTAAATATATTAAATATTAATTTGATTTAGAATTTAATTTATAATTAGTTGCCTTTTAATTTCTACCTTCAATAATACTAAAGAACACTTCAAAAATAGTAGGAAATGAATTTTTTCTCTGTGTAACAAAAATATGAAAAAGATTTGACTATCATTATAAAAATGATGTTTTTAATAGTTAAAATTTATTTTATTAATTAGTTTTTTTTTTTTTTTTTTGTTATCTTGTCATTATTTGTAGAAATATTTATAAACAATATATTCATATTACTTCATATTTTTTTAATTGTAATGTTGAGATAATATTAAGCATTTCTTTATTTTTAGAATCATGTTTTTCAGTATTATTATTCCTCATAATAATACTATCTTTATTATTTTTATTATTAGAGTCGTCCATTTTATATTATATTTTATACTAATAATAACTTAAAAAAAAAAAAAAAAAAAAAAAAAAAAAAAAAAACAGAATAATTCATAATAAAAAAAAACTATAAACTATTTAAAAATAATATTGATGATTTAGTTTCAATTCCAAATGAAAGAAAAGCTTAATTTTATTATAAAATTTCATATAATAATAATCATAATGTATATCGTTTTTCTAATATATATATATTATATGTATATATGTATATGTCTACAATTGCATAATTAAAAAGCTAAGTTTTACTCTAAAAAATCTAAAAATCTTTAAATTTTATATAATAATATAAATGTTAAAATATTAAAATAAAATTTTTATTGTAATGTTTTTAAAAGTCCAATTATATATATATAAATAATTAAAGTTATGAAAATGTATAAAATTTCTGATTTATAAATTTAAAATAGTTAAAAAATTAATAAGAGTTAAAATACTTTAATTGAGAATTCATAGAATTTATGTTTTACTTCAATAAATTCTATAAAGATATTTTTCAATCTTTATTATATTACTAATATTAATATTGAAATTTAATTAAAAATTTATACTATATTTTAGTAAAAGGGTTAAGTCAAATTATTTACAACCAATATAATTTTTAATTTTTCTAATTTTTATAAAGTTAAATACAAATTTTCTTTTAATAATAATATTTTTAAAAAGTTACTTCCAACGAAGGTATTAAAACAATAAAATATTATATTTTTATACATAATTGATATAAGGATTTACTACTAAAATATTAATATAAAAAAATTAAAAATAAAGTGAAAATATATAAATTAATAATAATCCTTAATGATTTATGAATAATAAAAGTTGTTTTTAATTTTAAAATAAATCAAGAATCAAAATTTAAAATTTATAATGAAAAAATAGAATTACAATTAATATTTTTTTTTTTTTTAAACTTCCATATATCCTCATCTAACCCCCTGAGTTATATATGGTATGTGATTGTACATTATTGTACATTGCCATATCAGAACGACGTCGGCACAATCACCCCTCTGGGCAGGGCTAATATGGAATGGCTTATTGCTCTTAACGATCCTATCACACAAAAACCGAGCTACCAACACCAGTGATCTTCTGAATCTTTATTGGCGAAGGGTGATTAACAATGAGAACAACCCTCAAAGAATTTCAATTAATATAATTTAGAGTTATTTATTATTCCAAATACAAAAAAAAAACATTTTTATTTAAATATATCAAAAATTTTGAAAAATCTAATTGAATATTTTTTAACTAATTTTATATCATTTATTACATACTTTCAACTATTCCAAATAAAAAAAAAAAAAAAAATAAGTGGCACAACTCATATAACACTTTATTTTTTTATATAATTTTATATTTGAGTTTAATTAATATAAATATTGATAATAAATTATATTTGTATAAACAAATATATATAAATTAAATTAAAAAATCAATCACTTTATTATTTATTAAATATTTGTAATATAAAAATTTGTATTGTAATAGTTAACAGATATTAGTTATACAATACATTCATCATAATGAATATATAAAATAATATATTATAATTTATATACAATTTTTAATGTATGTATCATTACTTTAAAAAAAAAATTAATAAAATAATATTGTTACAAAAAATAAAATATTGATAGAAAATAAAAATTAAAAAAACAACTTTTGTTAATGTTTTATTTATATTTATATTTTAAAACTCGAATATTGCATTAATTCTATATTTTTATAAATGTTTTTAATATAAATTTATCTTTTTTTTTTTTAATTCGAACAAAAGACTAAATAGTAAATTAGTTTTATTAGAATTGAGAATATGTAAAATATTCTTTGTGAAGAATGAAGATTCTTCTTTATATATGTAATAATTAATTAAAATTTATTATATGATAAAATGTTAATAATATATAAGTCAATTAATTGGAATATATTAATATTTTAATTAATACAATTGTGTAAGTTTTTCAAAAATTCTGCTAGGAAACTTTTTTTTAAAAAAAATTATAATTTTAATCTTCGTTTTTAGAATTCTAATTTTTAATTGAATTGCATTTATAGAATTAAGAAAAATGACGAAATTATTTTATGGATTGTTAAATATAATTATTTTTATTTCACTCGTTTTTGCTCAAATAAAAGAAAGAAATGATTGTAATAAAATCAGAAATTATATAGAATATGGTTTAGAACTCGATTCAGCTGATATTATTAATGAATGTTCAATTAATGATTTTGGTGTTGTTACTAATTTGTAAGATTGTTAATATAAATAATCATTCATATAGATAAATAAAGATTTTAGTTTTTTATTTAATTAATAATATTTTTTTTTGTTAATTATTTAATAGAAATATTTATGATTATTATGATAGTTTAACTGAAAAAAATATTATAAAAATCATTAATTTCAAAAGTATTAAATATCTGTAAGTAATGCAAGTAAAATATTTAAAATAATTGATTTCATACCCCCACCTTTTTTTTTTTTTTAATTATAAAAATGATTATTTATACATTAAAATGATTATATGTAATATTAATATATATATATATATATATTTGAATAGCACAATTCAAAATGTTAAACTTACTCAAAACATTATTAAAGTAATTTCAAATATTTCCAATCTTCTTTATTTGTAAGTTTATTCAATTTATTTTTAATTTATTATAATTATTGTTGTTATTGGGTATATAATAATTAACATGTTAAATTATTTTAATAAAATAGAGAAATCGAAAAATGTGAATTTAATGAAAAGGATATAAATATTTTAAAAAAACATGGAAGACTTAATACCTTGTAAGTTATATATATATTAATACCTAATTATAATTTATAGCTAAAATATAATTTCTATAATTTTTTTTTTTAATTATAAAAAGATATTTGGACAGTAATAATGATTATAAGATTGGAAAGAATGCTTTAAGTGGTTTTATGAATTTAAAGAAAATGTAAATATATAAATATAAATTTAATCAAATATATTCTTTCTTTTCATTAATAAGTTATACATATATATTTTATAGAATTCTTGATGGTATAGCAATATCACAAGATAACATTAATGAAATTAGTTCATTACCAAAAATTTCAAATGTGTAAGTATTTTTTTTTTTTTTTGAATATTATAATATTGTATTAAAAAATTAAAGTAATAATAACAATAATATTATAAAAATATTTAATTTTTTCTTTTTTAGTAAATTAAGTTTTTCAACTGTTACTGACTCAATTGATTTCAAGCCAATAAAAGAAAATAGAAGAATTACTACTTTGTAAGTATATATGAATTGTTATAATAAACATTTATCATTATTAATTATTAAATAATTATTTTAATAAAACCAGAGAAATATTACATATAAATGGAGGTAATTTAAAGGGGGGCTTTTTCGAAGGATTTACTAATGTTAAAAGATTGTAAGTGTATAAATATAAATTATTTTATGTTTTTATTATTATTTTGATATATTAAACAATATATTAAATATTTAATAGAGTATTTGCTTGGATGAATCTTACCCAAGAAAATATAAATGATATTGCTAATTTAACTAAGCTTCGTGAAATGTAAATTATTATTTATAATTTTTATTATTGTTTCTCGTAAAAATATAAAATATTAATTTTCATATATTTATTTTTATTAAATTATTAAAGAACATTTTTTGAATGCAATAATTATGATAAAATTAACTTTGATCCTTTAAATCAACTTAAATACATTACTGTTTTGTAAGTTTACTATTTTAGATATAAAATGTATTATTTAATACTTCAAATTATATATTAATATTATAAATGGATAAAACTTATAATAGCAAAGTTATTGGTAAAGAATTTGAAACAAATCCAATCAAGGAAATTCCAGATGTTGTTTATTCCTTTAATAAATTAAAGAAAATGTAATTTTAATATATTTAATATAATATATTATATATACATAAGTTTTTGTACTCATTGACTATTTAATTTAAATAGAACTATTACTCATCAATCCATTACTTCAATTCCAGAGGAAATAGTTAAACTTAATGATCTTGAATATATGTATGATTATACAATTAAAGTGTTTTAATAATAAGAAATAACATTATAGATAAAAGATTGTTAATAGTATTATTATCTAATTTTAAATATATATATATATATATATAGTGATTTATGTTATAATAATCTTTTTGAACTTCCAGATTTCCTTAATTCTATAAGTAAACTTAATTATGTGTAAGTGAACAATATATTATGATTTTATTTTTTCTTAATAATACTATAAATATAATATAATTAATGTATATAAAAAAATAATTATATATCAATAATATAAATAGAAATTTCAAAGCTAATAATAATCTTAAGGGACAAGTATTAACTAATGGTAGTCTTAATAGATGTTTTTATGATGAAGACAATGATTTTCTTTGTATAGATCCAGAATCAAATTTAAAATGTTTAAAGAATTATTATTTAAATGAATGTTCAAAATAAGAAATTATTATCGTTGCTGTAGTACCTTATGAAAAGCTAAAATTCTATTCTACTTATATATTCATTTTCATAGAATAATTAATTATTCATTAATAATTAATATTCATTAAATAGTATATTTATATTTTTTATTTATTATAAAATGAATTTCATACCTTAATATGATATTAGATATTATTCATTTATTCCTATAAATTATTATCAATTATTTATTCATTTTATTCTATTCTAATCATTTATTTTTATTATTATAATTTTATAATTAATGCACTAATCAAAAAAATAATATAGTGTTCTATTTTTATTTTAACATGCATTATTAAAATTACAATTATTACCATTATTTTATACATGTATATGCGTGCTAAAGGTTTAAAAAAAAAATAAAAATAAAAATTAATATTTATATAAGCTATAAAATTGGTATATACATAATATCTTTGTTGAAATTACTCTCTATTTAAAATGTTAAAGTTATAACTGATTAATAATTATAAAGGTTAGATTTGTTAATTCATATTATATTCTTAATATAGAGAAATTGTGTAACAATAAGGCAATAAGGTTATAATTGATAATAGTTTTTTTTTTTTTTTAATTAAAAAATAATAAGATTAAAGTTCTAAAATATATATTTATAAGCAATAGGGTTAGTTTAATATGATAATCAATTTAAGTATTCCAAATAAAATATTTTAAATTTTATGGTATTTTTAAGAATGATATGAAGTGTTTCCCATTTGTTATAAAGAAAAAGACCGTGTTTTGGTTCTTAGTTCAATATATTTAAGCTGATTCTTTAATATGTTATTATTGAACCAATATTTTTTCAATGCTCTATTATTTTTTTTTTTGTTGTTGTTAATAAGTTTATTTAATGGCAATATATAAATACATACATTTGCATACAATTCTTGTATCTAAAACCTAATCTGTTTTTGATTTATTAGTAAATATAAAAAGGTAAGGGGAAAAAAAAACTAAACATAAATTTAATATTTTTTTTTTTAGAAGTAAAATATTTAGTAAATATAAGAATTTTGTGTCAAAAAAAAAAAAAAAAAAAGAAAAAGAAGAAAAAACTTTTGTTTTATATAGAATCAATTAAATTCATTAAATAAAATAAAACTGATAATTTAAGAAGTCGGTTTATTATATATAATATTTTAATTTTATTTTGTATTGATACTCTATATAATATTTTATTGGTAAGTTTTCATTTGAAGATCTATGTAACTTTAAATTTAATAAATTTCTTATATATAATAATTAAAGAAAATTTATTTTTGACATTTCATTTAAAATTTTGGTGAAAAAAATACATTAAAGCTTTTATTCTAATTTAAATTCTATCTTATATTTTCTATTCAAAAATGTTAATAAATTCTTAATTACAAAACTTATCGTATTTAAGAAGTAGTTATATATTTGTTCTATTAACTTTTTAATTAATTTTTAACCTAAATCAACTATTAAAAAATTTCTTATTTAAACAATTCTTTTTTAAAAAAAAGAAAGTTTAATTAGAATTATAAACTTAGTTATTTATATTTCTTACTATAAAAGGTTATGTCATTTTATTTCATTTTTATAAAAAGTTTTTATATATTTAAAAAAAAAGAAAGAATTATACTATAATTTTATAGTAGTATTCATGTTGAGTTTTCAACAACCATATTATTTAGAATACTTTTATTATTCTAAGTGTTTACCTTTTTTATTTTATTAAAGTTATATATATATATATTTTTGCCGTTGTTAAGTATTAATTTAAAAATACTTGTTGGCAATATAAAGCTCATAGTTGTTGAAGTACATTATTATTGAATGAAATTTCTATTAAATAATAAAAAATATTAATTAATTAAAATATTTAATGTAATTAGTAAGTTTATAATAAAAATAAATTTATAATTATTAATAAATTTATTTTACTTTAAAAAATTTATTTTAACTTAAAAAAAAGAAAAGCCATATATCATATGATTATACTAATGAATAAGGTAGTATAGATATATTAATGATAAGAATACATATTTATTTATTTAATTTATTAATAAAATTATTTTAAATATTTAATTAAAATTATTACTCATTTGATGTTTACTATTATGTAAATTAATTATTTTATCTCCCAAATAATTAAATTTCTTTACTGTTTTATATTCACAATTTTTTATAAAATGTCAGTCCCTTTTTTGTATCAAAATTTATAGTAATTATTGATGATTTATTCAATTATTTTAAGAATATTATATATATACGTATACAATATTTATAATAGTAGGTATAATATTTAGATATTGAAGGTAAAAATAATTCATTTTAATATTTTCTAATAATATAGTCATAATTATTATTATTATTATTTTTAAAGATTGTCTTTTAACCATAATAATATATTTAAACCAAATAATATTAATATAAATTTCATATTTATTATAATTACAATAAAATAATTAGAAAAAGAGATAGTTTATAAAATATTCGCATTCATTTCAATAAATGATATATTAAATATAATAAAAAAAATACTTTATTGTTAATAATGATATTCAATAAACTTTTTCTTTTAATACTAAAGAATGTATTTTTTCAATTAGTAAATCTATTGCAAAGTTAATTACGATACATTATTCAACACAATATGTATATATATTAAAATCATTATAGATGGTTTATTATTTAATCTTTTAAACAATATATTTTATTATAATGTAATGATTTAAAAAAACAAAGACATAAATAAATTTTTGGATTAAATATTGTCAATGAAGAATTGAAAAAATAAATAAAATAAATAATTAAATGTTAAAATATGAATAAAAATAGTTTTAATTGATCAATATTTAATAATGTAATAATATATTAATTCTTATGAAATCGTTAATATATGATCTCCAAAAATTATTAATTAGTCATATTGATATAATTTCAAAGGGATAAATGAATATTAAAAGGAGTTCTTAATGCTTTTTTTTTTTTTTTAATAATGTACAACTACTATTATTCATTAAAAATAAATAATTTATATATGATTAATAATGTTAAAATATATCAATCTAGAATATATTTGATATATTTATAAACATAATAAATTATTTTTTACATGCAGTAGTTGCTTTTTTAAATCATTAATAATAATCGGTATAACTTTTCTTGTTGACCGTTTTTTAAGTATTTTATTAAATAGTGAATTTATCATTGAATATGGTAAAAAAAACTCTTTATTTAATATATATTATAATAATCGTAATAAAATATAAATTATTATAAGTTATAAAATATAATAATTTATATATAATTCTCCTCTATTTCCATTTATTATTTATCTTATAATTTATAGCATTTATGTTATTCCTTTTAAAAATTTACTTAAATATATTAAAATTAATTATTTATTATTATTAAAAAAATGATAAATTATGAATAAAAATCTTATTATCTATTGTATATTAAAAACAATATAGAATATATTAGTAATATATTATTTAATTAGTCGACAAAAACATTAATATATAAAAACTTTATTTAAAATAAAAGAGAGGAAATTTTTAAAAAAACATTTGAAATATTTATAAAGGAATAAATGATTTTATTATTTCTATTTTTTTTTTTTATTTGAAAATTAGTTTAAAACAAAAAAATTGATATTAAATAATAATAGTGTTAAAACATATATAACTAAAGATTATTAAAAAAATTATATTTAGTATTTTTATTCTTTTTTGGGAAAATATTTTTATAAACAATTCTGTTATTCTTTTCCTAATTTAAACTTTAATTATTGGAATTTCAAATAATTTTAGATTATTATTCATTATTATTTATTTTATTATTGTGAATCTTATTTATTATAGTTTTGAATAATAATAAAAAATTCATTTATAGATTTATTTATTTTTACATCAAAATGAATACAAAATTTAATTAAATTTTAATTAAAAATATTGTTAAAAACTTGTGTATTATCTTGAAAAATAAAAATTATTGTTAAATTTTATATTTAATAAGGTTATTTTATTAAATTTATTATTCATATTATTCCTTTTTCTTTTTTATATTTTTTGGTATTGTTATTTTTTTTTATTAAAGGTATATAAACATCTCTTTTTCTTTTCTTTTCTTTTCTTTTTTTTTAATAATTATCAATTTAATAATTATTAAAATATTATTTATTGTATAATAGTGTATAGTTTTTCACTGGTTGAAAATAGTTTTAAAAAAATAATATATTTAATAATATTTAAAAATTGTATAATTTTTGAGAAATTATAGAAATAAAAATGAAATCCTCAAAAGTTATTAGTTTATTATTATCATTAGCCTCAGCAGGTGTTATTAGCGCTCAAAGTTTTTGTAGCAATGCTAAGCACTCTGGTGAAAGTGTAAAGGTTACTAGTAACAAGGTCGGTTCTATTGGTAATATTGGTTATGAATTATGGGCTGATAGTGGTAACAACAGTGCTACTTTCTACTCTGATGGTTCATTATCTTGTTCATTCCAAAATGCCAAGGATTACTTATGTCGTTCCGGTCTTTCCTTCGACAGTACTAAGACTCATGACCAAATTGGTCACATGTACGCTGACTTCAAGCTTGTTAAGCAAAACATTCAAAATGTTGATTACTCTTACGTTGGTGTTTACGGTTGGAGTCGTGATCCACTTGTTGAATACTACGTTGTTGATAACTGGCTCAGTCAATGGCGTCCAGGTGATTGGGTTGGTAACAAGAAGCATGGTGATTTCACTATTGATGGTGCTAAGTACACTGTTTACGAAAACACTCGTTACGGTCCATCTATTGATGGTGATACTCAATTCAAGCAATTCTTCAGTATTCGTCAACAAGCTCGTGACTGTGGTACTATTGATATCACTGCTCACTTCCAACAATGGGAAAAGCTTGGTATGAAGCTTGGTAAGATGCATGAAGCTAAGGTTTTAGGAGAAGCTGGTAGTAATGGATCAGGTACTACTGGTACAGCTGATTTCCCATACGCTAAGGTTTACATTGAAGGAGCTAACAATAATTCTAACACTAACACTGGTAATAACAACAATACTGGATCTTGCTCAGCTAAGATTACTAGCCAAGGTTACAAGTGCTGTTCTTCTAGCTGTGTCCCATCTTATACCGATGGTGATGGTGATTGGGCTATTGAAAATGGTGAATGGTGTGGATGTGGTAATGGTTCTGCTCAACAACCATCTACTGGTTCCTGCTCTGCCAATATTCTTGCTCAAGGTTACAAGTGCTGTTCTGCTGGTTGTCAAGTCATTTACACTGATAATGATGGTACCTGGGGTGCTGAAAATGGTGAATGGTGTGGATGTGGTGGAAGCTCTTCCCAATCATCTGGAAGCTGTTCAGCTAACATTCTTGCTCAAGGTTACAAGTGCTGTTCTGCCGGTTGTCAAGTAGTTTACACCGATAATGACGGTACTTGGGGTGTTGAAAATAATGAATGGTGTGGTTGTAACGCTAACCAAGCTACTACTAGAACTACTACCAGAACTACTGTTAAAACTACTACTACTAGTAAGCCAACTAACACTAACTTCTGTAACGCTTCTGGTCACTCTGGTGACAGTGTAAAGGTTACTAGCAACAAGGTTGGTTCTATTAATGGTGTCGGTTATGAATTATGGGCTGACAGTGGTAACAACAGTGCTACTTTCTATGCTGATGGTTCATTATCTTGCTCATTCCAAAATGCCAAGGATTACTTATGTCGTTCAGGTCTTTCCTTCGACAGTACTAAGACTCATGACCAAATTGGTCACATGTACGCTGACTTCAAGCTTGTTAAGCAAAACATTAGAAATGTTGATTACTCTTACGTTGGTATTTACGGTTGGACCAGAAACCCACTTGTTGAATTCTACGTTGTTGATAACTGGCTCAGTCAATACCGTCCAGGTGATTGGGTTGGTAACAAGAAGCATGGTGATTTCACTATTGATGGTGCTCAATACACTGTTTACGAAAACACTCGTTACGGTCCATCTATTGATGGTGATACTCAATTCAAGCAATACTTCAGTATTCGTAAGGAAGCTCGTGACTGTGGTACTATTGATATTACAGCTCACTTCCAACAATGGGAAAAGCTTGGTATGAAGCTTGGTAAGATGCATGAAGCTAAGGTTTTAGGAGAAGCTGGTAGTAATGGATCAGGTACTACTGGTACAGCTGATTTCCCATATGCTAAGGTTTACATTGGTCAAGGTAACAGTAATGCTAGTGCTGGTAACACTAATACTAATACTAACACCAACACTAACACCAACCAAGGTGCTACTACTTACCCAAAGGGTACTGGATTCCAATTCTACACTCAATGTAAGAACAGAAACCACTGGGCTTTAACTTACGATGATGGACCAACTCAATATGCTGACAGTATCTTAGATCTCTTAAAGAAATACGATATTAAGGCTACTTTCTTCCTTGTTGGTAACATGTATATTCCATCTTCAAGCTCTGAATGGACTAGAATTGTTAAGAGAATGTACAATGAAGGTCACGTTGTTGCTTCTCACACTTACAGTCACAACGATTTAACTGGTATGTCTTCTCAACAAATTATTAACGATATGCAAAAACTTGAAGATGCAGTTTACAAGGCAGTTGGAGTTAAGCCAGCCTTCATGAGACCACCATATGGTTCTGGTAATGGTAACCAAAATGTTATGAATACTCTTAAGAACTTTGGTATTAATGCTGCTTGTAACTGGCATGTTGATCCAATGGATTGGGATAACGGAGGTAACATTAACTATGCTAAGCAAGTTCTTGGTAAGCTTAATGGTGAAGGAGTTATTACCTTAAACCACTTACAATACAATGGAGCTACTGCTCAAGGTATTCTTGATTTATCTAAGGCTGAAATTGAATTAATGTTATCTAAGGGTTACAAGCCAGTTACTATGGAAGAATGTCTTGGTATGAGTGCTTACAAATAAATAAGATAATGACATATATATTTTTATATATTAATTTGTTTTCAGTAAATGCAATAAATACTATTATATAAATAAAATAAATACAAAAAATAATAACCAATTTAAAAATAGTTATAATTTAAAAGTATATTTATAAAATTATAATATATTGTATTAAAATTAATATAAATTGGTATATAAAAATTGATTATATAAAAAATTTCTATTATATATATAAACATAAATTAAAAGTATAAAAAATAAGTAAAAGTAAAATAAATATTCAATAAAAAATATATAAAATATATTACAGTTTACTTTATTTAGTCAAGTGTTAAATAAAAGAAAATATTGATTATATAACATTAGTTATTAAAGAAATAGTATATTAAATTTAATAATTTATTATTGAATATAAATTATGTGCTTATATTATAAAACTTGTAATATTAATAATAATGAATTTTTGAGGATGATTACTCTAACTTTTGATACTTGAAAGTCATCTTTATTTAAATTGTAGTTTAGGTAGTAATAATAGTTTTAATTCTCCAATGGTAATTAATATACATAATTCTTTTGGGGAAAGTAAGAAATATTTACCCAATTTTTATTCATTTGTGTTTATTTAAACATAGTTTTTTTATTTTTATTTTTAATTTTATTTTTTTATAATTATAACTAGATTAGTAATAAAGTTTAAAAATATTTGATGCAGTTAAAAAAAAAAAAAGTCAGTAAAAACAACATTTAAATTCAAAGGAATAAAAATATTTTTTATAAATATTAAATTGAACCAGACACTTTTGAAGGATTTCAATTTTTGAAGGTCTTTACGAAACGTTTAACCATGCTTTATGTTATTAGCCAACAATATTCAATAAGTTTGCAGCAACAATCAAAATCAGCAATCTTTAAGAAACAATGTAATAGAATAATCAATGATGATTTTAATTTTATCTTTTGAAAAAAAACGATCTCTGTTAAATATAATTATTACACTTTGGGATAATAGTGAATAGTAATCTTACTTTTTTAATAGTATCAATTACAGGAATATTAGTAACAATAAAGATAATAATTTTAATTATTTAAATATAAATAATTCTTAATCTTTAATAAAAAATTAGCAAATAATAATCCTATGAGTAATTATTCTAGTTTGTAAAATATATATATATATTTTAGTTCTTTCTTTGGAAAAATAATTTAAATAATAAAACAATACATTAGAAATGAATAATACTACATTGAAACATATATATATTGTGGATTCTTGATAGTCATTAAAATAGTTATGAAAAGTTAATAAGGGTAATGCCATCAATAATAATAATAATTTTATTAAAAATTTTTTTTTATTTTGTCTTTGGACACATTAATAAAGTTAAATAGAGGCATAGTAATAACTTTTCTTTTAATAAAAATCATTAATATAAACCATACCCTCTTTTTTATTCATTTGTTTTCTTCGATACTTATATTTAAATTTTTTAAAATTTCGTTTATTATATTATTAAATCTTTGCTAATATAAATATTTATTTTAATAAAAAAAAAAAAAAAAAAAAAAAGAGAAATTATACTAATAATATTAGTACAGATAATACTTGTTATCCTTAAAAAACGAGTATAAAAAAGAATTGTGTATATGTCAAATTAAAGTTGTCTCCTATTTAGAAACTATTTTTTTTTTGTAGTTACTACCACACTTTTAAACGAAGTCATTTTTTTTGCTATTGGCTAATAGTGGTCAATGATTAATAAAGTTAACTGTTTCCATAATGCAGATTAAATAGTAGTTTAACTAATAAAAATCATTTTGTTTCTTGAAAAGATTTTTAGATGCTCTAGATAAAATAAAAATTGAACAAGAATTATTAATCTTTTGATAAAACTTATAATTGTTGGTCAATTTTAATAGAAGACATTTTTTTAAATAACTTTGGTAGTATTAAAATCCTATTTTTAAATTATATCTGTTAAAATATTATTTTCAAAGATATAGCTTAATATACTATAGAAAGCAAAGAAGTGAAAAAAAAGTTAAACTCTTTATAATATTATTATTTTTTTTATCTTTTCTTTTATTCTTTAATTGAATATTTTCATTGTTGAGTTTTCAAAAAGCATTCAAAATTTTAATTTAATTTTTTAATCTATTAATTATATTAAAGTTTTAATTAAAATAAATATATTTAAATGTTAAATTAAATTTAATCAAATATCTGAAACCTTATTTATAGTATAGATTTAATCAATCGATCAGGATCAAAGAGTGAGAAAAATTCATGATTAATATTTCAAATATATTTTTTAAAAATAAAAGTTTTTTTTTAGTTTCTACTGATAAATATAAGATTTTCCTTTATAAGTATTACTATAATACCATTCTTTTTTTATATTATATATTAGTAGAGTTAATAATATTTTAAATAAAGTAGCAACACTAAGAAAAAAAAGAAATTGTTTATTAAAAAATCTTGAACCAATAATATTAATTTTTATATTTATTATTATTAAAATTTTCTAATATCTATTAAGATAATAACCTGATTATAATTAATTTTAATAATGCTGCAAATGTACGTTACATATGTAATTTTTGTAGTAAATATAATTAATTATTGAGATAAAACATCTTGAAAAAATATTAGTGGAGTTTCTATAATACTAGTCTCTATAAATATATTATTATAAAGATATTTAATCGTATGATATTCTTGTTTCTTAATATTGATAGATATTGTTAAGAATTTTCAAGAAAACTTTATTGAGAAAAAAATTCTATACTTTTTAGTCGTAAGTATAGAATTTTCTGTATAAAGTTTAAGTTTTAATAAAAAGATGTTTTTATTAACATTTATATAAATAAAGTTTTTAGAAAAAAAGTTTTTATTTATACCATATTTAATATGTAAATAAAGTTTCTAAAATATTAAATCAACTGAGTCATAAATAGGAAAGATTGTCTCACAACTATAATTATTATATAAACTAAATATCAAAAAACTAAAAAATCCGTTACATAATAAAATTTTTTTATATACGTTTATAAAATTGTATCACAATCTGTAATAATGTATGTATTAATATTCATTGTAATACTTTTTGAGTTAATGAAATATTTTATTAGAAAGTGATATTAATAGGATGATATAATAATTAATAATTATATAATATAGGAAGATACATTTATGGCTACTTAATGATATATTTATTTATATAACATTATCACTACATATTATATATATTATATGGGATATTATTTTTTTTATGATATCTTGTTACTAATTTCTTGTTATTATTTTATAATCGTGCGGTCTTTATTCATTAGTATTATTTATATTATTTAATCACCATTTATAATTGATTTATATATCTTTAACTATGCTATTATATTATTGTATATTATATATAATTTTTATATACAGTGTAAGTATTATATTTGTCATTATAAATATGATAAATATGTATATATTACTTCTATTATTATATATACATTTATTATTTAAAACTAAAATTAAAGCTTAATATGATGATATATTCAGTTTTAAAAAAATTTGTTATGTGTATATTATATATTATTTAATATATTAGATTTTACTGTATTTTACAATTAAATATATAATTTTAAACAAAAATCAGATTAATAAAACTTTATAATAAATAAATTTATAAAGTTTTTTCTTTTTTTACTTTTTTTTTATAGAAAAAATAAATAATTAATTTTCAAAACAATAATAAAGACAAATAATAATAAAGTTTAAAATTAATATTCAGTACCATTTTTTTTATAAAGCTTACCTTTATTAGTATACTAATTCATTTTTATTTATTTATTTATTTATTTTTTTAATTTATGATGATCAATAATTAATATTATTATTGTTTTTTTTATTTTAAAGCAATTTTGTACCTGTATTAATATATAGATTTAGTTTTAATTTCGATTTTGGTATTTTTTTTTTAATTTTTTTTTATAGTTTTTATTAAATATTTGTCATAATTTAATATGACTAATTATCACAAAATTAGTCACGAATTTTTTTTAAAATTTAATTTATTTTTAATTAATATAAACTTTTTTTTTCTTAAAATATAAAATGTATTTAGTACATTAATACACTTCAAGTTCAATGTATATATTAATATATTATTAATTGTTAATTTGTTTGATTTCTTCTTTTGTATTAACTTTATTTTAAGCTTTAAATATTCAATAACTTTTAATAATAGTAATAATAAAAACATTTATACTTAAATTATATTTATATAAAATACCATATAAATTATTATTATTATTTTTATTATTAATAATGATTAAATGTTTTTATTATTATAGTCGTGGGTTTTATGTTTTATTTAATTAGTAATGGAATTTATGTTTTCTAAAAAATTGAATTTTAAATTATTTTCTTTTTTTTTTTTTTTTTTTTTTTTTTTAATTTTAAAATATATATGATTTAAAGTTTTTCATTTATTATTTTCGTTTTTTTTTTTTTATTTTTTATTTTTTTAATATATTAACCCATATTTAGTTTAATTAAGTCTCTATAAAGTAGATAATCATTTTAATTGAAATGCATTTTTTTGTAACTTAAATATATATACATTATATTTAGAATCATGAATTATGAGTAAAATCCCAGAAAATATGATAATGATATGATAAATACGATAAATATACATTTTATGATACATTTCAAATTTATTTTTTATGTTTACCTTTTTGAAATAAATGAAAAAAATATGAAAAATTTAATAAGTAAATAGATTAAATTTAATAAATGTTTTATAATCCTTATTTTTTAAAATTATCTATTACTATGTCATTTCTTCTTTTAATTAATTTTTTTTTATAAAAAAAGGTTTTATTAAAATATTTTTTTTTAGTATAAATATGCTTGATCTCCTCATTAATTTTTAATTTTCATCAAATAAAAACTATTATATATAACTTTTTGATTTTTTTTCACTGGTTGGAAAAATAAATAAATTATTTTTGTAATATATATTGTAATTTATTGTAAATAGTTTAATTTTTTTTTATTTTTTAAAAAAATAATATAAAATATATTTTATAAAAATGAAATATTCAAAATTTATTTATTCGCTGTCATTAGCAACAGCTTCTCTTGTAAGCGCACAAAGTTTTTGTAGTTCAGCAAAGCATTCTGGTACAAGTGTAACCGAATACAGTAACAAAGTTGGTTCCATTAGTGGAATTGGTTACGAATTATGGGCTGATAGTGGTAGTAACAGTGCTACTTTCTATTCTGACGGTTCATTCTCTTGTTCTTTCAGAAGTGCTAAGGACTATTTATGTCGTTCCGGTCTTTCCTTCGACAGTACTAAGACTCACGACCAAATTGGTCATATTTATGCTGATTTCAAGCTTGTAAAACAAAACATTCAAAATGTTGATTACTCTTACGTTGGTATTTACGGTTGGACCAGAAACCCACTTGTTGAATTTTACGTTGTTGATAACTGGCTCAGTCAATGGCGTCCAGGTGATTGGGTTGGTAACAAGAAGCATGGTGATTTCACTATTGATGGTGCTCAATACACTGTTTATGAAAACACTCGTTATGGTCCATCTATTGATGGTGATACTCAATTCAAGCAATACTTCAGTATTCGTAAGGAAGCTCGTGACTGTGGTACTATTGATATTACAGCTCACTTCCAACAATGGGAAAAGCTTGGTATGAAGCTTGGTAAGATGCATGAAGCTAAGGTTTTAGGAGAAGCTGGTAGTAATGGTGCTGGTACTAGCGGTACAGCTGATTTCCCATATGCTAAGGTTTACATTGGTCAAGGTAACAGTAATGCTAGTGCTGGTAACACTAATACTAACACTAACACCAATACTAACACCAACAACAATAACAACAACAATAATGTTAATAATGGTTGGGGATGGAATTTTGATTGGTTTAATTGGGGTAACCAAGGTAATCAAAACAATAACCAAAATAATAATCAAGGTAATAACCAAAGTAATCAAAGTAATAGTTCTAGCAGTGGCAGTGCCGAATATTGTTCTGCTACAAGTCACTCAGGACAAAGTGTAAAGGTTACTAGTAATAAGGTTGGTGATATCAACGGTATTGGTTATGAATTATGGGCTGATAGTGGTAACAACAGTGCTACTTTCTATGATGATGGTTCATTCTCTTGTTCATTCCAAAATGCTAAGGATTACTTATGTCGTTCAGGTCTTTCCTTCGACAGTACTAAGACTCACGACCAAATTGGTCATATTTATGCTGATTTCAAGCTTATTAAGAAGAATATCCAAAACGTTGATTACTCTTACGTTGGTATTTACGGTTGGACCAGAAACCCACTTGTTGAATTCTACGTTGTTGATAACTGGCTCAGTCAATACCGTCCAGGTGATTGGGTTGGTAACAAGAAGCATGGTGATTTCACTATTGATGGTGCTCAATACACTGTTTACGAAAACACTCGTTACGGTCCATCTATTGATGGTGATACTCAATTCAAGCAATTCTTTAGTATTCGTAAGGAAGCTCGTGACTGTGGTAGAATTGATATTACTGCTCACTTTGAACAATGGGAAAAGCTTGGTATGAAGCTTGGTAAGATGCATGAAGCTAAGGTTTTAGGAGAAGCTGGTAGTAATGGATCAGGTACTACTGGTACAGCTGATTTCCCATACGCCAAGGTATTCATTGGTTCTGGTAATGATGCTGTCGATGAACCAGTTGTTGATGAACCAGTTGTTGACGAACCAGTATCAAAAATATGTCCTACTTCAATTACTAATCAAGGTTATAAGTGTTGTTCTGCTGAAAAGTGTGAAGTTGTATACACTGATGAATCCGGTGATTGGGGTGTTGAAGATGGTGACTGGTGTGGTTGTACTGTCGAAGCACAAACTCCAAACAATAATTCTTCATGTCCACCATCAGTCTTAGCTTTAGGATATCCATGTTGTTCTAAAACTAATTGTGTTGCTGTTTACACTGATGAAACTGGTGATTGGGATGTTGAAAACAATGATTGGTGTTGGTGTAGAGGCAATAATGTTGCTACTACTACAAAGAAAACAACAACAACTATTAAGAAAACTACTACTACTAAGAAAACCACTACAGTTACAAAGACTTCATCTGCTACTAAAACAAACTTCTGTAGTGCTTCTAGTCACTCTGGTGACAGCGTAAAGGTTACTAGTAACAAGGTTGGTTCTATTAATGGTGTCGGTTATGAATTATGGGCTGATAGTGGTAACAACAGTGCTACTTTCTATGCTGATGGTTCATTATCTTGTTCATTCCAAAATGCTAAGGATTACTTATGTCGTTCAGGTCTTTCCTTCGACAGTACTAAGACTCACGACCAAATTGGTCACATGTACGCTGACTTCAAGCTTGTTAAGCAAAACATTAGAAATGTTGATTACTCTTACGTTGGTATTTACGGTTGGACCAGAAACCCACTTGTTGAATTCTACGTTGTTGATAACTGGCTCAGTCAATACCGTCCAGGTGATTGGGTTGGTAACAAGAAGCATGGTGATTTCACTATTGATGGTGCTCAATACACTGTTTACGAAAACACTCGTTACGGTCCATCTATTGATGGTGATACTCAATTCAAGCAATACTTCAGTATTCGTAAGGAAGCTCGTGACTGTGGTACTATTGATATTACAGCTCACTTCCAACAATGGGAAAAGCTTGGTATGAAGCTTGGTAAGATGCATGAAGCTAAGGTTTTAGGAGAAGCTGGTAGTAATGGATCAGGTACTACTGGTACAGCTGATTTCCCATACGCTAAGGTTTACATTGGTCAAGGTAACAGTAATGCTAGTGCTGGTAACACTAATACCAACACTAACACTAGCACTGGTAATAGCAGTTTAAGTGGAACTACTTACCCATATGGCACTGGATTCCAATTCTACACTCAATGTAAGAACAGAAACCACTGGGCTTTAACTTACGATGATGGACCAACTCAATATGCTGACAGTATCTTAGATCTCTTAAAGAAATATGATATTAAGGCTACTTTCTTCCTTGTTGGTAATATGTATATTCCATCTTCAAGCTCTGAATGGACTAGAATTGTTAAGAGAATGTACAATGAAGGTCACGTTGTTGCTTCTCACACTTACAGTCACAACGATTTAACTGGTATGTCTTCTCAACAAATTATTAACGATATGCAAAAACTTGAAGATGCAGTTTACAAGGCAGTTGGAGTTAAGCCAGCCTTCATGAGACCACCATATGGTTCTGGTAATGGTAACCAAAATGTTATGAATACTCTTAAGAACTTTGGTATTAATGCTGCTTGTAACTGGCATGTTGATCCAATGGACTGGGATAACGGAGGTAACATTAACTATGCTAAGCAAGTTCTTGGTAAGCTTAATGGTGAAGGAGTTATTACCTTAAACCATTTACAATACAATGGAGCTACTGCTCAAGGTATTCTTGATTTATCTAAGGCTGAAATTGAATTAATGTTATCTAAGGGTTACAAGCCAGTTACTATGGAAGAATGTCTTGGTATGAATGCTTATAAGAAGAATTAAAAACATTTTTCAACCTAAAATAATGAAAAAAAATCAAAAATTATATTTTGATAAATCATTTTGATTTATTAAACAATGCTTAAAAGTAGGTAAATCTAGAAGATTTAATGTACTTTTAAAATATATTTACAGAGAAAATATCTTTAATGTTAAGATATTTTTATTTAATTTTATATAAATATAATAATCAGTGAAAAAATATTTTAAAATAAAGAAAAAAAAAATTAAAGAGTAAGCAATTAGGAAGAAAAAAAAATCAAAAAAAATCGAAAAAAAGAAACTTTATGTAGTAAAGTTTAAAAAATTTAAAATAATAAATATATATATATTGTTTTTTTTAATTGTTTTCAAATTTTATGTAAAAATGATAAATCTATTAGTAAAAACCAATTAAGTTTTTTTTAAAAAATTCAGTAAAAATCTCTTAGTTTGTAAAAATAATATATATATTAAAATTTCTTTATATTAAAATTTAATAAAATTAAAAAATGTAAATAAAAAATATTTTTATTTAAAAAATTTTATTTTGTTTATAAATTGTTATTTTATGAGTTATAAAAAAGTCATAATTGATTGAAAATTATTAAAATACTGTTTTTCTAATTCTTTTAAGGTGAATAGAGTCTTCTTCTTTTTTTTTTTTTTTATCTTCATGTTAAAGCTTTTAATAAAATTTTTTTTAACTTCCGAGTGCATTTCTCCCATCGATCGGAGTTAGCTCCAATGGTGGTTCTTAGAGAAACGTTGGCTCATTCCTATTGCTAGGTGGTTGTGACCCTCCTGGTCTGTCATACTGTTTCTTCAGCTTCGACGCTCACTTAATCCATGTACATTAGATGCATGTCGTACGATATTTCACAACTAATTTGATGCCGTTAAAAAAAAAAAAATTTCACAACTACAATGCTAAGCCTCTTATAGTCAATTTGATCACGTGTCAACCGCCCCCTAATGTTTACACTTAAATTGATTAAGGAATATTGTGTGTTTTTGGCATAGCCTAAGTCACCACTTATTAAGTTCTAATTTGGAATGTACCATGTACACTAGACCCTCTCAGGCCGGCTAGACGAGTGTTATTATCATAGTAGTAAATTAGAAAGTTCTTTTATACTTACCTGAATATCATAACCCAACCCATGGCAAACCCAGTGGGAAAATCCACAGGCACTGACATCTGCGGGGTCGAACCAGAAGCCTTATGTATACTAAGGCAACGCCTTAACAACCAGGATAAAAACTGGAACAGCTTTTTATAATAAGGTTTTGAAAGTACCTTCAGTTAGTAAATATTTAAGAAATCCTAATATTCCTATTCCTTTCAAAAAGCTAGTATTTAACTCACAAGTGATTATCAGAGTTTCATACTTTGCACCATTACTTGGGTCCAACAAAGCTAGGTCTAGGATTGCTCAGAAGCATGTTAACAAAGGAATACGATGGGCTGCAGGAGTTCATAAAGCTGTATCGTTTATATCTCTATACTCTATCTCAAAAGATTTGAATATTCCTCCATTGTCAGCCAAATGTGCGTTAGCTCAGGTTAGATGTTTTAACAAATGGAAAAACTCAAATTGTATTATCTCACACCTTGTCAATTACATTCCTAAATTTAGAAAATACACGTGGTGCAAATCAAGTAGGACACTTGATAAAAAATTAAAGAAACATGGAGATGTTAAAGCAGTTAAAAACTTTTATTGGAAAGATCCCAAAGGAAATTCAATCAAAGCACAATATTACGATGATAATAAATTTAGTGAAACTAAAGATTTTATCAAATTATGTTATGAGTACCCAGAGTTTGCCTATGGTTTCTACTGGCTATTGAAAGCAAGAAGCGGATACAAGTTAGATGCAAGAGTTGCAAAAGCTGCTAAATTTGTTGATCCAGTTTGTCCTAACTACTGTTCATGTTGCAAGTGTGGTGTTCAAAGTATTAAACATTGGTTATTAGATTGTCCAACATTTAGAGATATCCGTATTAAACATTATGATTCCATAGTCCAGCTATTAAATTTTTTCAATCAACGTAATTCCAACAGTCCTATCAATAATATTAATAATAGTAGAGACAGCAATAATATTAATAGTAATAGTAACAATAGTAGTAATAATAGTAACAATAGTAATAGTAACAGTAGTAATAGCAACAATAGTAATAGTAACAATAGTAGTAATAATAGTAACAATAGTAATAGTAACAGTAGTAATAGCAACAATAGTAATAGTAACAATAGTAGTAGTAGTTATAATAATAATAATAATAGTAATAATATTAGTAATAATAGATATAGTGAAGATAATAATTCTAATTTAGATAGTAATTTAGTTAATAATAGTAATAGTTCTAATAATTCGGTGAATATTAATGTGTATGATTATTCTAGTGTGTGCAATAAAATATTTAAATTCCTTCATGGGGGAAGAAGTTTTAACAATATCAATTACAATTCAAGGGAATGGAAAGAACTTTGCAAGTGTCAGATTCAATCTGGCAATAACGAAGGAACATCATTCTTGACGGTAACAGCGGAACTTCTAACCAAAATCATGCCTTTTGCTATTGGCCAGCAATGGTCAATGTTCAAAAGGTTTGAAGCAACAGCCATGAGCGTCAATGCTGAAGAAAAGTAAGACAGGCCAGGAGGGCCAGCGCAACCAATGGAGATCATAATTTTGTCCAATGATAAAATTCTGATCTTTGGCTCGGTGTCCCATTGAAAGTCAAATACAATTATTATACTTTAGTATAATAGTGGCTTTTTTACTTTAATTAAAATTACTAGAATACATTATACCCAATTTTTATTCATTTGTGTTTATTTAAACATATTTTTTTATTTTTTATATAACATGTATTATAATTTTAATTAAATTAATAATAAAGTTTAAAATATTTGATGCCGTTAAAAAAAAATTAGTTGTTAAGATTTTTAAATTACCATCAGTAGTAATAGTAGCTTGAAATTGTTCAGATATTCTTAAAGGTGAACGATAATTACAAATAGTTGGAGTTACAGCAAAACTTTTATTGACATTAAGTAATGAAAAATTTTTATATCATTGGATTTTGGAATGTTCTGCATTCTCTGAATACAGAACTTCTTTACTTACTTTTCTTGACAATCTTTTTACCCTTTTTTACAGTATATACAAAAATCAATTCGTCACTTACTTACTTCCTGAAGTGGAAGTATGAAAAACAATTTATAGCTATAGTTTTACGTTCCTTCTTGGTAGAACTTTAACTTATGATGAGCTACAAATCGATAAGGCGGAACAAAGACATTTGAATGAATAGCTTTACAGTTCATCGGGGGTCTCATGTTCAATATGTAGAGGGTCTTGCGGCTTTTCTTACTAAAACAATCCCTATCATCAGTAGCTCAATGAAGCTCCTTTTTGATAGGCTTAGTAAGACACTTAACGTAATCAGGAGCGCCGACGTCGTACCTATATGGCAAAGAAACATTCCTAATGTTCCGTACACAGGGTTCAATGTTAATATTTAGTATTTCTTTGAATGAAAACATTATGAACTCATAGGAGAGTTTAGTGGACACCATACTATCATACCTGATATTACTTCTCTCTTTGTTTCATTTAATTTATTAGGTAGGGATCAATCTCACACAGTGAAAATTGCAGAGTTCATTGAACTTTTATGCAACTTTAATAATTATTTTACTTTATATTTATATTTTTATAATATATATTTAATTATTTTTATTTATTATTTATTATATCAATATATATTATCACCTAATAAAATGTAATTTCATAAAATAAATAAATAAATATAAGAAGTGTACTCTTTTCCTAGTCTAAAAAAAAGAAAACTATTCTTTCTAAAGGCTAGTACTTAACTCACAAGTAATTAGTAGAGTTTCATACTTTGCACAATTACTTGGATCCAACAAAGTGAGGTCTAGTATTGATCAGAAGTATGTTAACAAAGGAATACGATGGGTTGCAGGAGTTCATAAAGTTTTATCGTTTATATTTCTATACTCTATTTCAAAAGATTTGAATATTCCTCCATTGTTAGCCACATGCGCATTAACTCAGGTTAGATGCTTTAACAAGTGGAAAAACTCAAATTGTATTATCTCATGCCTTGTCAATTATATTCTTAAATTTAGAAAATATATATTGTGGAAATCAAGTAGGATTCTTGATAAAAGATTAAAGAAGCATAGAGATGTTAAAGCAGTTAAAAACTTTTATTGGAAAGATCCCAAAGGAAATTCAATAAAAACCCAATACTATGACGATAATAAATTTTTGAAACTAAAGATTTTATTAAATTATTTTACAAGTACCCAGAGTTTGCTTATGGTTTCTGTTGACTATTGAAAGCAAGAAGCGGAAATAAGTTGGATGCTAGAGTTGCAAAAGGTGTTAAATTTGTTAAACCAGTTTGTCCTAACTACTGTCCATGTTGCAATAGTGGTGTTCAAAGTATTAAACATTGATTATTAGATTATCCAACTTTTAGAGATATTCGTATTAAACATTACAATTACATAGTCCAATCCTATCAATAGTAATGAAATGTTAATATCGAGATAGCAATAATAATAATAATAATAATAATAATAATAATAATAATAATAATAATAATAATAATAATAATAATAATAATAATAATAATAATAATAATAATAATAATAATAATAATAATAATAATAATAATAATAATAATAATAATAATAATAATAATAATAATAATAATAATAATAATAATAGTTCTAATAATCCGGTGAATATTAATGTATATATTATTCTAGTGTGTGCAATAAAACATTTAAATTTCTTCTTGGGGGAAGAAGTTTTAACAATATCAATTACAACTCAAGGAAATGGAAAGAACTTTGCAAGTGTCAATCTGGCAATAACGAAGGAACACCATTCTTGACGGTAACAGCGGAACTTCTAACCAAAATCATGCTTTTTGTTATTGGCCAGCAATAGTCAATGTTCAAAAGGTTTGAAGCAACAGCCAAGAGCGTCAATGCTGAAGAAACAGTAAGACAGGCCAGGAGGGCCAGCGCAACCAATGGAGATCATAATCTTGTCCCATGACAAAATCTTGATTTTGATGGTGTCCCATTGGAAGTCAAATACAATTATTATGCTCTTAGAATAATAGTGGCTTTTTTTAATTAAAATGACTCGAATACATTATACTCAATTTTTATTCATTTGTATTTATTTAAGCATAATTTTTTAATCTTTTTTTTTTTTTATTTATATTATAATTTTATTTAAATTAATAATATTTTTTTTTTATTTATATTATAATTTTATTTAAATTAATAATAAAGCATAAAAATTTTTTGATGCTATTAAAAAAAAAAATTTTTTTATCTTCTTAACCAGTAGCATATAATAAGCTACAAATCAATAAGACGGAACATTTGAATGAACACCTTTACGGTTCATCGGGATCTTATATTCCATATGTAGAGGGTCTCGCAACTTTTCTTACCAAAACAATTTCTATTATTAGTAGTAGTAGCTCAATGAAGCTACTTTTTGATAAGTTTAAAGGGTTAAGGTTCACCTAATGTAATCAAGAGTGCCGACGTCATATCGTATGGAAAAGGAACATTTCTAATGTTTCGTACACAAGGTTCAATGTTAATATTTTTTTTTGAATGAAAACATTAAGAATTCATGAATGAGTTTAATAGAAACCACACTATCATACTGATGCTTTTTTTTTTTTTTATTTTATTTAATTTATTAGTGACCAATCCTACAACTAAAAATAATAGATAATTTAACCATTTGAAAATAAACACATTAATTATATTTATATATACTGATATGAAATAATAATAAAATAATAAAATATTATAGTAATAGTAATATAAGAAATGCGATTCTAGTTACTCAAAGGCCTTGAATTCTACACTCAATGTCAAAAGCCAATGAGCTGGGCTTTGACTTATAATGATGGACCAACCGAATTTGCTGATGCTCTTTTAGTTTTTTTTTAAAGGAAAAGGGTACTAAGGCCACATTCTTTATTGTTGGACATATGTATATGGGTAACAGTAGTCCAGATTGGTCTAGAATTATAAAGAGAATATACAATGAAGGACATGTTGTTGGTAATCATACTTATGATCATCAAGATTTGACAGGACTTTCAGCTGATCAAATTAAGAATCAAATGAAGCAAGTTGAAGATTGTATTTTTCAAGCTATTGGTAAGAGACCAGCGTTTATGCGTCCACCATATGGTTCTGGATCAGGAAATCAAAATGTTATGAATGCACTTCAATCAGCAGGTTACACAGCCGCAGTTAATTGGAATGTTGATCCAATGGATTACAGTAATGGAGGAGATATTAATTATGCTAAGCAAGTTATTAATCAAGCTAAGGGTCAACCAATCATTACATTAAATCACTTAAAATATGGTGGAGCTACTAAAGAAGGTATTTTAGCTTTAGCTAAAGCAGAAATTGATACAATGTTAGCTAATAGTTATATTCAGTTACTATGGAAGAATGTTTAGTAATGAGTGCTTGCTAGTAAATTACAATATATTTATATAATTATATAAATTATATAACTATATTTTTATAAGTATAAAAGAAAAATCAGTAAAAATAAAAATTTTAGATTTATCAAATCAATACAATAGCATATATATGAAGATATAATTTTATTATTTCATAAATAATTATACCTATAAATACATTTTTATAAATTTCATATTTTTATTTAATTAAAATAAAAAAGATATGATTTCTGTTTAAATGGTTTTACTTTTTTAAAAAAAACAAAACAATTAAAAACAAAATAAAAAAAGCAAACTAAAAATAAAGTCTTTTTTTTTTATTTTCTTATAAATAATAGTTAAAAGAATAAAATAAGATGTTAAAATTATTATTAAAATAATTTATTACTATAATCTATTTTTAAAAATAATACAATAAAAAAAAAAAATCTTTATTATAATCTTTCGTAGTATTTTTTAATTGTTACTATTTTTTTTTTTTTTACCAATAGATATGAAAAAGTAAAATAATCTTTAGTAATATTTTTACTACTTTTTTTTTTCAATTTACCAATAAATATGAAAGTAAAATAATGAACCAAAAAGTTAAGAAATAATATTAGTTATTTACTAACAATTTTATTTTTATATATTTATGTTGAATGAATAATCTTTTAGGAAGTAGAATGAATAAATAGAGAGAAACAAAATTATGTATTATTAATATTTATAAATTAATTAAATGTATATTGTTAATAAAATATTTACTAAATTTTTAAGTAAAATAATTATTAATTTTTTTTTTACTAAAAAAGTAAATAATATATTCCAAAAAAGGAAAATGTTCACCTTTTGAGACTAAAGTTATTCTATAAGAAAAATATATTAAAATATATTAAAATATAAAAATATTAAAATGTATTTTATAATTATGAAATATTCTACATAAAGTTATTAAAAAATTATTTATATTTTATAGCCTTCATAGTAATAAAGATATGTAAAAATTAATGAAGAATAAAAACAAAGTTAAAATTCAACTTTTAAATATAGAATCATGTATTTATGTATTATTCAAATAAAAGTTAAGTGAAATCTTTATAAATATTTATGTTTTAATTTTTTTTTATTTATATAAAAGTTAGTTTGTATCCCATTCATCTTTTATAAGTTTTGTGTTTAGAATCTTATTTATATTTATTATTAATTTAAATTAAATTATAGAATAAAGTAATGCCTAATTAAAAAAAATATTTTTTTTTTAAATAATTATACTTATATTTTAACATATTATTTTAATGTAGTTTTTAACATTAATTTTATGTTTTTCTATAATTGCTATATAAAATATATTAGCAGACCTTTTTTTAAAAAATATATATAAATAGTAAAATCAAAAAATAAAAAACTAAACTTTTTCATGCTATTTTACTTTTAAAATTATATATAAATAAATGATTTTATAATATTTTAGTTTTTTACATAAAGGATAGAAATTTTTTTATAAATTTTCTATAATCTATAAACAACAATAAGAAATATATATTAAATCAATAGAAATTTTATATATTTATGTATAAACATTATATATTAAACACAATATATTAAAATAAATGTTATCAATTACAAATAGAAGATAAATCAGATTTAATCTAGTTATTATTCTTAGTTTATTCTATTAAGAATTTAATTAAATATTTTTGTAAAAGATGGGTTACAAATATTAACATATATAAAGAGAAAAATCAATATAATTATATGATGATTATAATCTATATGACATTAATATATTATGTTATTTATTATAGTAAATTTAAATATATAATTAATTTGAATTCAATAAATAAATATAAAATAATAATTAAAAGATAATGAAACATAAAAGATATATAAATATCTTTCGAAAATATATATATTAAATCTAAATTTATTGTATATTTATGGTGCTTAATAATAATCATTCTTTAGTATTACATTGTATTTTAAATAATTAATTATATGAACAAAAGCAAAAAACAAATATACTAAACAATAATAGAATTAAAAATTATTTATGTTTATTATCTTTTTTATTATATTACTATATATTACTATAGTAATTAATTTTTCTTTTTTAATTTTAATTATAAAATTAATTTATTCAGATATACATTATTTAATTTTACACGATAATATAAAATATATTATTATCTAAAAATAAATTTAAAGTATATATAAAATAAAGTTTCTATTATAACATAAATTTGATATTGTTTTCTTTTTTAATTGTTTAATATCATGGTAGAGTATAATAGTAAAGAGAAAAAGAATTATAATTTTATGTTTTAATTATTTTAATAAAAATGAAAGAAGGAAAGATTAAAAGTGAAATTATATATATATTTTTAAAAAGCATTTATTTATATTTAATCAATTAAACGTATATGTTTAAATATGGAGTCATGTCATTCTTTTTTGCAATTGGTTTGGTAAATAAATATATATAATATTTTTCTATTCTATCCTCGATATAAATGAATATACTAAATGTTAATAATTTTTTTTTAAAAAAAATACTTAAAATAAATTAAAAAGTTATAAAATAGAATTGTGTTCTTCTATTCTTTTATCAACTGATGCTTTATAAATTAAAAAAAAAAGTAGAATTATTCTTTATACAATTAAGATATATTCTTTTTTATAACTTTTAATATTTTATTATATCTAACTGTTATACTTATAATTTAGGAATATTAATAGTTAAATTTTAAAAAAAAAAAAAAATTTTTTATAAATAGTATTAAAATATTAAAAAAAAAATAAAAAAAATTTTTTTTAATAAATAGTATGATTTTATTAGAATATTAAAAGTTAATTAAAGGACTCCTATAAATTAAAGCATAAATTTATATAGTTTTAACTAAGAAAAATAAATTAAATCTCATGTTCCATGATTAAAACTTTATTTTAAATTTTTATGTTGAAATTTTGGCAATTTATTTATTTAAACGAATATTAGTAAAATATAATGCTAAATTTATAATATTGAATTAAAAAAGTAATGAAATAATATAATATACCTTTTCTGATTATGTTATATTATTATTATTTTATTCAATGTTTATATTTAAAATCGATGTGGATGTTAAAATTATAGTAATAAAAAGTTAAAAATAAAGTCCCATAATATTTTATATTTTTTTCTCAATAATGAAATATACCACCCAACAATATCCATTTCATATTTAAATCTTATATATTATTTTTTATGTTATCCGTTTTATTGTTTTGTTTTATTTAATGATATAATATATATATATTAAACAATATAATAATATATTTACTATATAAATTAAAAATAAAACAGTAATAATTAAAGTTAAATTAATAAAATCTTATTTATTAGTATTAATTTCAGAAAAAGTTTTACTAATTTTGGTATATAAGAATAAATTTTTTCTCTTTTTATTAATTATTTTCATCTTCAAATAATAATATAATAAAAGAATATTATTATTAGTTGTTTAAAAATTTTTTGACTTTTTTATTTTTAATTGGATTTAATTATTAATAAGTTAAAAGTTTTTTTGAAAATTAAAAATGAAATACTCTAAAATTGTTGAATTAATATTTACTTTATCATCAGTTTTTGCTGTTGAAGCTCAAAGTTTTTGTAGTAATGCTAAACACTCTGGTGAAAGTGTAAAGGTTACTAGTAACAAGGTCGGTTCTATTGGTGATATTGGTTATGAATTATGGGCTGACAGTGGTAACAACAGTGCTACTTTCTACTCTGATGGTTCATTATCTTGTTCATTCCAAAATGCCAAGGATTACTTATGTCGTTCCGGTCTTTCCTTCGACAGTACTAAGACTCACGACCAAATTGGTCACATGTACGCTGACTTCAAGCTTGTTAAGCAAAACATTCAAAATGTTGATTACTCTTACGTTGGTGTTTACGGTTGGAGTCGTGATCCACTTGTTGAATACTACGTTGTTGATAACTGGCTCAGTCAATGGCGTCCAGGTGATTGGGTTGGTAACAAGAAGCATGGTGATTTCACTATTGATGGTGCTCAATACACTGTTTACGAAAACACTCGTTACGGTCCATCTATTGATGGTGATACTCAATTCAAGCAATTCTTCAGTATTCGTCAACAAGCTCGTGACTGTGGTACTATTGATATTACAGCTCACTTCCAACAATGGGAAAAGCTTGGTATGAAGCTTGGTAAGATGCATGAAGCTAAGGTTTTAGGAGAAGCTGGTAGCACTGGATCAGGTACTACTGGTACAGCTGATTTCCCATACGCTAAGGTTTACATTGAAGGAGCTAACAATAATTCTAACACTAACACTGGTAATAACAACAACAATACTGGATCTTGCTCAGCTAAGATTACTAGCCAAGGTTACAAGTGCTGTTCTTCTAGTTGTGTCCCATCTTATACCGATGGTGATGGTGATTGGGCTATTGAAAATGGTGAATGGTGTGGATGTGGTAATGGTTCTGCTCAACAACCATCTACTGGTTCCTGCTCTGCCAATATTCTTGCTCAAGGTTACAAGTGCTGTTCTGCTGGTTGTCAAGTCATTTACACTGATAATGATGGTACCTGGGGTGCTGAAAATGGTGAATGGTGTGGATGTGGTGCTAGTTCATCAGCTACTCAACAACCATCTACTGGTTCCTGCTCTGCTAACATTCTTGCTCAAGGTTACAAGTGCTGTTCTGCCGGTTGTCAAGTCATTTACACTGATAATGATGGTACCTGGGGTGCTGAAAATGGTGAATGGTGTGGTTGTGGTTCTTCTACCAATACCAACACTAACACTGGTAACAACAATCAAAGTACTACTACTACTACTTACCCAAAGGGAACTGGATTCCAATTCTACACTCAATGTAAGAACAGAAACCATTGGGCTTTAACTTACGATGATGGACCAACTCAATATGCTGACAGTATCTTAGATCTCTTAAAGAAATACGATATTAAGGCTACTTTCTTCCTTGTTGGTAACATGTACATTAAATCTTATGATTCCGAATGGACTAGAATTGTTAAGAGAATGTACAATGAAGGTCACGTTGTTGCTTCTCACACTTACAGTCACGACGATTTAACTACTTTATCTTCTCAACAAATTACTGCTGATATGCAAAAACTTGAAGATGCAGTTTACAAGGCAGTTGGAGTTAAGCCAGCCTTCATGAGACCACCATATGGTTCTGGTAATGGTAACCAAAATGTTATGAATACTCTTAAGAACTTTGGTATTAATGCTGCTTGTAACTGGCATGTTGATCCAATGGATTGGGATAACGGAGGTAACATTAACTATGCTAAGCAAGTTCTTGGTAAGCTTAATGGTGAAGGAGTTATTACCTTAAACCACTTACAATACAATGGAGCTACTGCTCAAGGTATTCTTGATTTATCTAAGGCTGAAATTGAATTAATGTTATCTAAGGGTTACAAGCCAGTTACTATGGAAGAATGTCTTGGTATGAGTGCTTACAAATAAATAGATACAAGTTTTGAAAAAATAAAAAAGTCTTAAAATTGTTTTTAATATAGATAAAAAATTTAAAAATTAAAAAATGTTTAAAACTAAACAATAAAAAAAGAAAATAAATATTATATAATATTATGGATATATAACCATAAGATATTTAATATTTATTATTATTATAGATTTATTTTAATAAAAATATAAATTAATTTAGAAAAAGAATGTAAAATAAAATAAACAAAAAATAAATAAAATTAAATTATAAAAATTTAAATATGAAGTAAAAAATTATTCTTAAATTTAGTGTAATAATAAAACCTTTATTTTAATTTTAATTAAAAAGAAAGTTTTAAAATATTTACTACTGTTTATAATGAAAATTTTTATTTAATTGAAAACTTTGAAAGTGTTGGATTCTATCTGACACTTACGAATAAACACCATTTTTGAAGGAAATAGCAAAGATGATCTATAATATATCCTACCATTTGTAAGGGGGTAAAGCCTTACCCAGCAAATGGTATATTATAGATCCCCTTTTTTTAAAATTATTTTTTACATTTTACTCTTTCATTTAAGATTCATAATGAAATAATATATTACATAATAATATATACAAAAGAATAGTTGATATTTATGTACATGAAAGTGTTGGATTCTATCTGACACTTACGAATAAACACCATTTTTGAAGGAAATAGCAAAACTTCTAACCAAAATCATGCCTTTTGTTATTAGTCGGCAATGATCAATATTTAAAAGGTTTGAAGCAACAACCTAATATTTTATATTTTATTTACAATTGATCTTGTTCTCCATATTCCTTTCATAACTCTGTATTATTTTCGGACTGAAGAATATTTAATAAGAAATTTATAAAAAATAATATTAAAGATATATTCGTTATTACTTAACATAATCTAATTTAAATAAATAAATAACAAAGAAAAGAATGTAATCTTATATTTATTTATTTAAATTAAATTATGTTAAGATGTGTATTCTTTTCTTTGTTTAAAGGGATATAGGTAGGCAATAGATATTTTTAATTTTTAATTTAAATAATTAGTACATTAAATAAATTATTTAATGAAAGCTATAATAATACATAATACATCAACGCATACATTTTTTTTTTTTGGAAAGAAGATTTAACAACTACATTTTAAGAGGATGAGATCTTTAAAAGTGTCAGGTGTTGATTAAGGATATATATATCTTTGACACCTCGAAACCTTCTATCAAAATTATGTTATTGATCAATAATAATGATAATAATTTTGTCTACTGATAAAATCTAATCTTTAACTTTTAGTTTAAATGGAAGTCAAGAAAAAAAAAAAGATTGTAATTTGCCTTTTCTTTGAATTAATATTTTTTAAAATACATTAAACCTATATTTTTTAAATATTTAATTAAATTTATATGAATTTTTATTTTTTAATAATATATATATGTGTCGAATTTTAATTAATATTTTCAATATTATACATTAGTATTTAAATAATAAATCAACAAAATTTCCTAAAAAACATTTTTAAAATATTCATATAATAATGAAATTTTTTTACATTTTTTATTTAATATACATTTTCTTATTATTTTCAACAGTAATTGTCAATCACATAATATTAGAGAGATATAATTGTATAATTCAAATTAATAAAAAAAACATTAATATTTTTTTTCTAATAGCTTTTAATTAAAAAAAAAAATATTTTTTTAATAAATACAGGTGAAAGTCTCATTTCTAAAAAAAAAAAAAAAAAATTTATATATAAAAAAAATTGATTATTATAAAAATATAATTAAATGAAAGGAGAATAAAAATTATTGATAGTGTTACAATACAAAAGTTCTGTAATTTATGTTTAATAATATAAAACTTTTTAATACCAAAATTTGAATTATACATTGAAATATAGCATAAAACATTAAATATTAAAATAATTTTATATATAAATAAATTAATTAAAGGCATAATAATAAGATTGCAGATCATTCTTATTTAACAAACTTTTTTCTTTTGTATAAAAATATGGTAATGTTTATTTTAATTTATTTTATATATGAATAAATATAAGAATTAATATAATTAAATTTACAATAGAAAGAGATAATTTCCATGAATTTAATTTGATGTAGATCATAATCATAATAAAAAACTAATATATATTATCCAATAATAATATAAAACCTTAATTATTAATTTATTATTATAAAATAAAAATAAATATTTTATAAAGAAAAAATTTTAATAATATTTTATAATAATAATATAAAATATATAAAATTAATATTTAATTTTCTTTATATTTATCTAAAGTTTATTATAAGATTAATTATAACTACTTTAACACTATGTGAATGTGGAGAAAGAAAAAGTAATAATTATCTAACTCTTATTTTTAAAAATCATCCCTTACATATAAGAGATTTTGTTTTATTTTTTTTTGTATTCTCAAACCTCAAACAACTTCAAACAACTAAAAGTTTGTTATTTTAATATTTTTCAACATATTATTATTGCGGCTTTATTTTAATAAAAATTTAAAATATTAATATAATTTATATATATATAAAGAAAAAAGTATAAATTAATAAAAATATCAATAATTTTAAATTTTTACCTATTTTTCAAAAATTATTAGTTATAATTTTGTAATTATTAGACAAGGTTATTTATTATATCTATAAATTATAAACTTTGTAATTAATTAATTTTGAAGAAATATTTTTATCAAAAATGAAATCTTTAAAAATAATACAGTTGATATTAGGTGCAGTAGCACCATATGTTAGTGCCCAAAGTTTTTGTAGTGGAGCTAGTCATAGTGGACAAAGTGTAAAAGAAACTAGTAATAAGGTTGGTTCCATTAGTGGAATTGGTTATGAATTATGGGCTGATAGTGGTAATAATAGTGCTACTTTCTATTCCGATGGTTCATTCTCTTGTTCATTCCAAAATGCTAAGGATTATTTATGTCGTTCAGGTCTTTCCTTCGACAGTACTAAGACTCATGACCAAATTGGTCACATGTACGCTGATTTCAAGCTTGTTAAGCAAAACATTCAAAATGTTGACTATTCCTATGTTGGTATTTACGGTTGGACCAGAAGTCCATTAGTTGAATTCTATGTTGTTGATAACTGGCTCAGTCAATACCGTCCAGGTGATTGGGTTGGTAACAAGAAGCATGGTGACTACACTATTGATGGTGCTCAATATACTGTTTTTGAAAATGATCGTTTTGGACCATCTATTGATGGTGATACTCAATTCAAGCAATATTTCAGTATTCGTCAACAAGCTCGTGACTGTGGTACTATTGATATTACAGCTCACTTCCAACAATGGGAAAAGCTTGGTATGAAGCTTGGTAAGATGCATGAAGCTAAGGTTTTAGGAGAAGCTGGTAGTAATGGTGCTGGTACTAGCGGTACAGCTGATTTCCCATATGCTAAGGTTTACATTGGTCAAGGTAATGGTGGTGGCAATAGTAATAATGTTGGTAATAATGGAGGAAACGATGTTGCAGGAAACAATTTTGGTGATATAGCCCAAAATAATAATAATAACAATGGATGGGATTTCGGTAATTGGAATTTCGGTAATAATAATGGATGGGACTTTGGTGGCAATAACAACAATAATAACAATGGATGGGACTTTGGTGGTAATAATAACAATAATAACAATGGATGGGACTTTGGTGGTAATAATAACAATAACAACAACGGATGGGATTTCGGTAATTGGAATTTCGGTAATAATAATAACAACAACAATAACAACAACAATAACGGATGGGATTTCGGTAATTGGAATTTCGGTAATAATAACAACAACAACAATAACAACAATAATAACGGATGGGATTTCGGTAATTGGAATTTCGGTAATAATGATAATAGTAACAACAACAACAATAACAATAACGGATGGGATTTCGGTAATTGGAACAATAACGCAGATAACAACAATAATAATAGCAATAATAATGTTGGTTCAAATGAATCCTGTTCTTCAAAAATTACTAAGCAAGGATATAAATGTTGTTCAAAGGGATGTGAAATTTATTATGTTGATGCTGATGGCGATTGGGGTTTTGAAAGTGGTGATTGGTGTGGATGTGGAAACAGAGTTACATCATCAGTTTCTGGAAGTTGCCCATCAAAAATTACTAGTCAAGGATACAAATGCTGTAAGGATAATTGTATTATATATTATACTGATGCAGATGGTGATTGGGGTGTTGAAAATAATGAATGGTGTGGATGTGGTGGAGGTTCTCCAACAAGTAACAACAATTCTAACAACAATTCTAACAACAATTCTAACAACAATTCTAACAATAATTCCAACAATAATTCCAACAACAATTTTAACAACAACTCCAATAACAATTCAAACAACTCTAATAACAATTCCAATAATAATTCTAATTCAAACAATAATTCTGGAAATACAAATTTCTGTAGTGGAGCTAGTCATAGTGGACAAAGTGTAAAAGAAACTAGTAATAAGGTTGGTTCTATTGGTGGAATTGGTTATGAATTATGGGCTGATAGTGGTAATAATAGTGCTACTTTCTATTCCGATGGTTCATTCTCTTGTTCATTCCAAAATGCTAAGGATTATTTATGTCGTTCAGGTCTTTCCTTCGACAGTACTAAGACTCATGACCAAATTGGTCACATGTACGCTGATTTCAAGCTTGTTAAGCAAAACATTCAAAATGTTGACTATTCCTATGTTGGTATTTACGGTTGGACCAGAAACCCACTTGTTGAATTCTACGTTGTTGATAACTGGCTCAGTCAATACCGTCCAGGTGATTGGGTTGGTAACAAGAAGCATGGTGATTTCATTATTGATGGTGCTAAGTACACTGTTTACGAAAACACTCGTTACGGTCCATCTATTGATGGTGATACTCAATTCAAGCAATACTTCAGTATTCGTCAACAAGCTCGTGACTGTGGTACTATTGATATTACAGCTCACTTCCAACAATGGGAAAAGCTTGGTATGAAGCTTGGTAAGATGCATGAAGCTAAGGTTTTAGGAGAAGCTGGTAGTAATGGTGCTGGTACTAGCGGTACAGCTGATTTCCCATATGCTAAGGTTTACATTGGTCAAGGAAATGGTGGTGGTGGTAATGGTAATGCTGCACCAGTAACTAATACTAACAACAATGCTAATAATAATGCCAATAACAACAACGCATGGGATTTTGGTGGTAATGGCTGGAACTTTGATTGGAATAACTGGAATGCTGGTAATAACAATAACAATAACAATAACGGATGGAATTTCGGAAATAACAACAACAACAATGGTTGGAATATTGGTGGTAATACTTTTGATAATACCGCAACAAACACTAATATTAACAATAATATCAATTCTAGTTACCCAAAGGGTTCTGGTTTTAAATTCTACACTCAATGTCAAAAGCCAATGAACTGGGCTTTAACTTATGATGATGGACCAACCGAATTTGCTGATGCTATTTTAGATCTTTTAAAGGAAAAGGGTATTAAGGCTACATTCTTTATTGTTGGACATATGTATATGGATAACAATAGTCCAGATTGGTCTAGAATTATAAAGAGAATGTACAATGAAGGACATGTTGTTGGCAATCATACTTATGATCATCAAGATTTGACAGGACTTTCAGCTGATCAAATTAAGAATCAAATGAAGCAAGTTGAAGATCGTATTTTCCAAGCTATTGGTAAGAGACCAGCGTTTATGCGTCCACCATATGGTTCTGGATCAGGAAATCAAAATGTTATGAATGCACTTCAATCAGCAGGTTACACAGCCGCAGTTAATTGGAATGTTGATCCAATGGATTACAGTAATGGAGGAGATATTAATTATGCTAAGCAAGTTATTAATCAAGCTAAGGGTCAACCAATCATTACATTAAATCACTTAAAATATGATGGAGCTACTAAAGAAGGTATTTTAGCTTTAGCTAAAGCAGAAATTGATACAATGTTAGCTAATGGTTATACTCCAGTTACTATGGAAGAATGTTTAGGAATAAGCGCTTACCAATAGATAAATTAGAATTAATTATAGATATTTATTAATTAATATATTATAAATGAAAATTAGAGTATATTATTTTGAGCAATATTATGTATTATAATACATATAATGTATTATTTTTTTTTAAAGTAGAAACATATTAAATCATATTATTATTATATTAAATAAATTTATATTAATATTTATTTTTATTTAATTAAAAAGTAATTTTTTTTTTCGTCTGTGTAATTTTTTTTTTTTTTACATATTATTGTTGTTATTGATAATATTATTTCTATATACTAAAATAGTAATTTATTTATTTTATTCCTTTTTTTATTAAGGAGTCTTTTTTTTTTTTTTTTAAAATAATAATTGTTAAAAATTTAATATAAACAATAGATAATAATAATAATAATAATTTCTTTTATCTAAATTTACTATATTCATTTTTTTAAAAGGATTAAAACTATATAATTTATATATAGTATATTAGCATATTATGTATATAAAGCATCATATATATATTAAATATATTTTACTTTATATTATATAAAAATTTTTTTTTCTTTTATTTTGATTTTTGTGTAACACTGTGTAATAATAATATTTAAATTTGGATTTTTTAAAAGCTTTATTAAAAAAATGTTATATTTTAGAGTTTAATTATATGAAAATGTATGAAACATAAATGAATTTCAAGGTATAAATTATAAAAGTATTTATTATTACTGATTAATAATTAAGAAAAAAAGATAAATCTATATTATTATGGTATAATATAAACAAAAACTCATAAATTTAAGAGAATAATGTTATATGTTTATATAACATTATAAAAATGATACTACAAAGATTAATTTTTTAATATACTAGAAATAGTAATTTGAGTTTTTCATGAATATTACACAAAAAAAATATTTAATGTATTTTGTATTTTATATTTACAAAATTTTCATTTATTATATTATAATTATTTTAAATATGATTATTTAAATGAAATAATAAATAAACCGTTATTTGTATTTCATACGTTGAATGTTAATTTATATAAAAACTATAAAAAAGTAATTTCAGAATTTTTAAATATTAATTTATTTTTAATAAAAATTGTACACCATTTCTAACAATATTTAATTATAAACATTTTTGTATAATAATTAAAATTTTATAATTAAAAGAGGATAAAATTTTAAAAATATATATTTACTTATTTTTTAGCTATGAAAAGTAAGTAGATATTAGCTTATTTTTCTAAATTCAGATAGTGTATTAATGAATAAATGAAAATATATAATCAAGTAACCAATTAAGAGTTTATATGTTATTTATGAATGATTTATTAATTTATTTATGAAAACTTATGATAAACGGTGCGAAAATTTTTAATTATAATCATAAATTCTCCAACTATGTTCATATTTTAACTTATATTTTACATTTTTATATATTATTTTTTATTTTTTTTTTAAATTATAAAGCAATATATATTATATATTTGTAATGTTTAAATTATTAGAATATAAAAGTATTGTAATATTTCTTCTCTACTTTATATATAAAGGTTTTTCCATAATAAATATTTATATTAAAAAAAATGACTATAATTAATGAATAAAAAAAATTTAACTATGGAAAATTTATTATTATGTTTTTAATATTAATACTATTAAATAAAGACATTTTACAATAATAAAAACTTTTATATCGTTCCAGACCTCATTTTAATATTTGAAATTTGAAACAAAATGTAGATCCTCAAAAAAATTAAAAAGTTAAATATATATAAAAAGTTTAATTATTAATTTTTTTAATTTATCATCAAGACATATTATTAAACAGGAAAAAAAAATGTTATTAATAAAAAAGAAATGTAATAAATATAAATATATAAATTAGAAGCTTTTATTATTAATACATTATGAATATTATAGATTAATATCCATAATAATTATATTGAATTTTATAATGCTCATATTTTTTATTCCACATAGTTAACTACTTCTAATGTTATTGTATGATGGATTTTACTGCTTTAGTAATAAAAATTAATTTTTATTATTAAATATTGAAAATTTATATATTAACCATTTATTTAGTAAATTTATTTAATATATTTAAAGTTTAAATTAAACGTGAAAATTTTTTAATTTATTTCTATTTACAAATACTATTTGTTTAAGGTTTATTAATAGTTAAAATTATTAATATGTTTCAATTCATTCTAAAAAGCTTTTTAATTTTAATTAATAATAAATATATTATTCAATTATCAATTTTTCATTATTAGTTAATTATTAATTATATATATTATAATAAAACATAATATTATTTTTACATAAGTATAATTTATTAACTTATTGTAAATTGATAATAGCTATAATAATCTAATTCCTTTTTGTTGATGCTTTTTTTTTTCCTTGTAAAAATATTCGAAACCTTATTTAAATTAGAAATTTTGAATTTAAAATACAGTTTTTCGAGGTTTAATATATTATTTAATAAATCATAAAACGTAAATCATTTTTATATAATAATTTAAATTATCCATATATTAAAATATTAGTATTATTGATAGTATTAATATATAAGCAGTGAAGCAAACTTTTTTAATATAATAATTAAAACATATAAAAGAAACATATTTTGCTTTAAAATTTTTTTTTTTCATATTTCAAAAATCTGTAATATAAATATATTTAATTTTAGTTATTAATTGAATAAAAAGTAGGTGAATTAAATAGTATATAATAAATTTTTGATTTAATACTTTATATCAAAAATGAAATCTTCAAAAATTTCACAGTTAATATTTACTTTAGCAGCTTCTTATGTTGCTAATGCCCAAAGTTTTTGTAGTTCAGCAAAGCATTCTGGTACAAGTGTAACCGAATACAGTAATAAAGTTGGTTCCATTAGTGGAATTGGTTACGAATTATGGGCTGATAGTGGTAGTAACAGTGCTACTTTCTATTCTGACGGTTCATTCTCTTGTTCTTTCAGAAGTGCTAAGGACTATTTATGTCGTTCAGGTCTTTCTTTTGACAGTACTAAGACTCATGACCAAATTGGTCACATTTACGCTGATTTTAAACTTGTTAAGCAAAACATTCAAAATGTTGACTATTCCTATGTTGGTATTTACGGTTGGACCAGAAATCCACTTGTTGAATTCTACGTTGTTGATAACTGGCTCAGTCAATACCGTCCAGGTGATTGGGTTGGTAACAAGAAGCATGGTGATTTCACTATTGATGGTGCTAAGTACACTGTTTACGAAAACACTCGTTACGGTCCATCTATTGATGGTGATACTCAATTCAAGCAATACTTCAGTATTCGTCAACAAGCTCGTGACTGTGGTACTATTGATATTACAGCTCACTTCCAACAATGGGAAAAGCTTGGTATGAAGCTTGGTAAGATGCATGAAGCTAAGGTTTTAGGAGAAGCTGGTAGTAATGGTGCTGGTACTAGCGGTACAGCTGATTTCCCATATGCTAAGGTTTACATTGGTCAAGGTAACGGTAATACAAATACTGGCAACACCAACACCAATACTAATACTAACAATGGAAATAACTACAATAACAATAATGTTCCTCAAAATAATAATCAAAATAATAATTGGGGATTTGGATGGAGTGATTTTGATTGGGGTTGGATGTTTGGAGGAAACAACAACAACAACAACAACAACAACAACAACAATAATAGCAACAACAATAGCAACATCAACAACAACAACACCAATAGCAATAACAATAACAATTCTAATCAAAATACAGGAAATGCTTCTGGTTCATGCCCAGCTACCTTTACTTCTCTAGGTTATTCATGTTGTAAAAGTGAAAATTGTATGGTTTATTATCAAGATGAATCTGGTGATTGGGGTGTTGAAAATGGTGAATGGTGTGGATGTGTTAAAGGATCATCCAGTAACTCTTCTACATGTTCAAAGAGTATTACTTCTCAAGGTTATTCATGCTGTTCTAGTGATTGTGTTACTATATATAGTGATGTATCTGGTAATTGGGGTGTTGAAAATGGTGATTGGTGTGGTTGTATTAATAAGCCAAACACTAAATGCTCATCTAAAATTCTTGCTTTAGGTTACAGTTGTTGTGCTGATCCAAATTGTGAAGTTTATTTCCAAGATGAATCTGGTGATTGGGGTTATGAAAGTGACTGGTGCGGTTGTGGAGAAGATAAGTCAGAATCAAAAACAACCACCACTAAAAAAGCTACTACAACTAATAAAGCTACTACAACTACTAAAGCATCACAACCAACTTCAAACACTAACTTCTGTAGCGCTTCTGGTCACTCTGGTGACAGCATAAAGGTTACCAGCAACAAGGTTGGTTCTATTAATGGTGTTGGTTATGAATTATGGGCTGACAGTGGTAACAACAGTGCTACTTTCTATGCTGATGGTTCATTATCTTGCTCATTCCAAAATGCTAAGGATTACTTATGTCGTTCCGGTCTTTCCTTCGACAGTACTAAGACTCATGACCAAATTGGTCACATGTACGCTGACTTCAAGCTTGTTAAGCAAAACATTAGAAATGTTGATTACTCTTACGTTGGTATTTACGGTTGGACCAGAAACCCACTTGTTGAATTCTACGTTGTTGATAACTGGCTCAGTCAATACCGTCCAGGTGATTGGGTTGGTAACAAGAAGCATGGTGATTTCACTATTGATGGTGCTAAGTACACTGTTTACGAAAACACTCGTTACGGTCCATCTATTGATGGTGATACTCAATTCAAGCAATACTTCAGTATTCGTAAGGAAGCTCGTGACTGTGGTACTATTGATATTACAGCTCACTTCCAACAATGGGAAAAGCTTGGTATGAAGCTTGGTAAGATGCATGAAGCTAAGGTTTTAGGAGAAGCTGGTAGTAATGGATCAGGTACTACTGGTACAGCTGATTTCCCATACGCTAAGGTTTACATTGGTCAAGGTAACAGTAATGCTAGTGCTGGTAACACCAACACTAATACCAACACTAACACCAACACTAACGTTAGCACTGGTAACAACAACCAAAGTGCTACTACTTACCCAAAGGGTACTGGATTCCAATTCTACACTCAATGTAAGAACAGAAACCACTGGGCTTTAACTTATGATGATGGACCAACTCAATATGCTGACAGTATCTTAGATCTCTTAAAGAAATACGATATTAAGGCTACTTTCTTCCTTGTTGGTAACATGTATATTCCATCTTCAAGCTCTGAATGGACTAGAATTGTTAAGAGAATGTACAATGAAGGTCACGTTGTTGCTTCTCACACTTACAGTCACAACGATTTAACCAGTATGTCTTCTCAACAAATTACTGCTGATATGCAAAAACTTGAAGATGCAGTTTACAAGGCAGTTGGAGTTAAGCCAGCCTTCATGAGACCACCATATGGTTCTGGTAATGGTAACCAAAATGTTATGAATACTCTTAAGAACTTTGGTATTAATGCTGCTTGTAACTGGCATGTTGATCCAATGGACTGGGATAACGGAGGTAACATTAACTATGCTAAGCAAGTTCTTGGTAAGCTTAATGGTGAAGGAGTTATTACCTTAAACCACTTACAATACAATGGAGCTACTGCTCAAGGTATTCTTGATTTATCTAAGGCTGAAATTGAATTAATGTTATCTAAGGGTTACAAGCCAGTTACTATGGAAGAATGTCTTGGTATGAGTGCTTACAAATAAATAGATGTTTTTTATTATTGATAAAATTAATTTATAAACATGTTAATAAATTTTATGTAATCATTTTAGATAGTATTAAAAAATTATACATAAATATTTTTAGAATAAATAAGTAAATAGAAATTTTTTTATAAATTCAAATTTTTTTATTTTTATATTATTATATTAATAAAATAATAAATAATTAAAAAATTAAATGTTTTATGTTTATGTTATGTTGGTGTGTTTTTTAAAATCTGTAGTTTTAATAATTATAACAATATGTATAAATACTATGAAGAATATTCAATAATATTGGTAATATATATAAATTATAGTAAAAACAATTAAATTATATAAATATAGTTTATTTATAATACCTATTATAATACATTTATTTTAATATGATTAGAAAAAAAAGAAAAAATAAAGAAATGAAAAATAAGTACATTAAATATATAATATTAATAAATTTAAAAACAACAACAAATTTTCATTAAATATTATAAATTACGTTCCTTCTTAACAAAGACATTTGAATGAACAGCTTAACAGTTCATCGGGGTCTTATGTTCCATATGTAGAGGGTCTCGCGGCTTTTCTTACTAAAACAATACCTATCATTAGTAGCTCTATGAAGCTACTTTTTGATAGGTTTAGTAAGACACCTAACATAATCAAGAGTGCCGACGTCGTACCGATATGGCAAAGGAACATTTCCAATGTTCCGTACACAGGGTTCAATGTTAGTATTTCCTCAAATTCGAATGAAAAAATTATGAACTCATGGGAGAGTTTAGTGGACACCACACTATCATACCTGATGTTACTTCTATTTTTTTATTTCATTTAATTTATTAGATAGGGACCAATCCCACACAGTACAAATTGCAGAGTTCATTGAACTTTTATGCAACTTAAATAATTATTTTATATTTTTTTATATTTATATTTTTATTTATATATATTTTATTATTTTTATTTATTATTTATTATATCAATATCAATATGTATTATCACCTAATATTATGTTATATCACTAATTAAATAAGTAAATAAATAAAAGATGTGTATTCTCTTCCTAGTCTAAAAAAAAAAAAAAAAAAAGTTCCTTCTTGGTGGAACTTTAGTTTATGATGAACTACAAATCGATAAGGCGGAACAAAGATATTTGAATGAACAGCTTTACAATTCATCTGGGTCTCACGGTTTTTCTCACTAAAACAATCCCTATCATCAGTAGCTCAATGAAGCTCCTTTTTGATAGACTTAGTAAGACACTTAACGTAATCAAGAGCGCCGACGTCGTACCGATATGGCAAAGGAACATTCTTAATGTTTCGTACACAGGGTTCAATGTTAATATTTCTTTGAATGAAAACATTATGAATTCATGGGAGAGTTTAGTGGACACCACACTATCATAGCTGATGTTACTTCTCTCTTTGTTTCATTTAATTTATTAGGTAAGGATCAACCCCACACAGTGCAAATTTCAGAGTTCATTGAACTTTTATGCAACTTTAATAATTATTTTACCTTATTTTATATTTATATTTTTATAATATACATTTAATTATTTTTATTTATTATTTATTATATCAACATATATTATCACCTAATATAATGTAATATCTCAAATTAAATGAATAAATACAATAAGTGTATTCTCTTCCTAGTTTAAAAAAAAATATTATAAATTTTTAAATTATAATATTTTAATAATAGTTTTATAATGGTTGAACTTTAATTTATTATAATTATTATTATTTTTAATTTTGAAACTTTTTTATTTGTTAAAAATAAATATACAAAAGTTTACATAAAAAAAAAAGAAAAAAAAAAATCAATTATTTAATATAAATAAGAAATTATATATATTTAGTGAAGAAAAAATTACATTCTTCTCTTAAAGTTATTAATCAATTAATTGCATAATATGACGATAGCAATACATTAATTTTTCTTCATTTTCATCATATCTATGCCTTTCATAATAATTATATAAGAATTGATTCAAATCTGCTCCACATTCAATTAAGTATTTGAAAAGATCAAAATTATTGTCCTCTAAATTTTCCATTGCAGCTGTTAAAGGTGATTCATTATACTCATTTGTTTCATTTAAATTTCCACCATGATGAATAATATATTTTATTATATTTATATTAGAGCCTTTAACCGCGATAATTAATGGCGTGTAGGAATTACCTTTTTTATTTATGTTTGCATTATTATCAATTAAATATTTTGCTATACTAATTTCTCTATTATATACAGCGAGAGTTAATGGTGTAAAATCCCAATAACCTATAGGATTTATATCAGCTCCACATTCAATTAAATATTTTACAATATTAATATCACCACATCTAATTGCATAATTTAAAGATGTCTTACTATATCTTGTATGAAGATGAATATCAGCACCATGATGAATTAAATATTTTATAATTTCGAAATTTCTTTTTTTAATAGCATAGAATAAAGGAGTATAAACATTTTTATCAATTTCATTAATATTTGCACCATTTTTAACTAAATATTTTATAATGTCAATGTCTTCCTTCTTTATGGCATAAATTAAAGGAGTATAGCCATATTCATTAATAACATTTATATCAATTTCTTTTTCAATGAGATATTTCACTATTTCTAAACTTCCAATTTTTATAGCATGACTTAATGGAGTATAACCATATCTATCCATTAAATTTAAATAAGCTCCACATTCAATAATATATTTCGTAATTTCTAAATTTCCAGTTTTTACTGCATAAAATAGTGGTGTACATCCATCCAGGTTTCTTCTATTTATGTCAACTCCTGAATCAATTAAATTTTTAATTTTTTCTATGTCTTCTCTTTTGATCGCATTAATTAACGATAATACTGATAAATGATTTTTATTTTCATATTTATTAGTATCTTTTAAAATTAATGGATTACTTTCAAACAAACTAAAAATGTTTTCACTTACATTAAATTCTGACATATTAATACTTTTATTATTTGTACTATCATTGGCTCCATTTTCAATCAAACATTTAATGATATCAGTGTTATTATACTTATATGCTACTACAAGTGGTTTATTACCTAATAAATCTTCTTTATTTAGATTTGTACCACCTTTAATTAAACATTTAACTACATTTATATTTCCGCCTTTAATAGCGTAAATTAAGGGTGTTTCACCTGAGGCATCCTTTTTTTCGACATCTATTCCAGATTTAATTAACAACTTTATGATATTGATGTTTGCATCTTTAATTGAATAAATTAATGGAGTAATGCCATACTTATCACTCTCATTAGTATTTACACCATAATCAATTAAAATTTTAATAATATCTATATTTTTGTTCTTAATTGCAGTAATCAATGGTAAGTTACTTGAGTTATCCATTTCATTAACATTTGCTCCATGATTCAATAATTGCTTTACTATTGTCGCATTTCCAACAACTATAGCTTTAATAATAGGTGTATGACCATAATAATCTCTTTCATTTGTATTTGCTCCGTTATCAATCAAGAATTCTACTAATTCTTCATGATTTCTTTCAATAGTATAAATTAAAGGAGTTGTACCATGATTACTACACTTATTAACATTAGCACCAGAATCAATTAAATATTGAATAATATCTAAATTTCCTAGTGTAATTGCAAAAAGTAAAATTTTATTGTTAGTTGTATCAAATTTTGCTCCATTTTCTATTAAGTATTTTAATATGCTTAAATTCTCTTTCTCTATTGCATAACTTATAGGTGTTCTACCAAAATCATTTTCCCGATTTGGATTGGCACCATTTTCAATTAAAAATTTTATCATTTCTATATTTTCACATTTAATTGAATATATTAATGATGTATCACCATTATCGTATATTTCATTTATATTAATTCCATAATCAATTAATTCTTTTATTGTGTTTATATTCTCATTTTGGACAGATTTATATAATATTTCGTATTGTTCTTTTTCAGTATATTCACAAACCGGTTTGCTATTCCACATCAATTCTATTAAGGTGTCTTTATTATCATTATTAATTTCTATATAGTCAATATCTTTATTTTCTAAATAATTTTGAGAATTATTATATAATTTTGAATCAATATAAAACTTAATGGCATAACTACTATTATCTTTAAATTTACAAATTTTAATTCCTTTATTATACAGATATTTTAGGATATTAATATTTTGGTATTTGAATATTAATGTTTCACTATTATTTTTTATTTTATTTCTACTTGAGGCACCAATTTCAATTAAAAATTTTATCATATTTATATTTTCATTTTTTATTGCAATCATTAATGGTACACATTTCTTTTTATCAATTAAATAACATTTATTAATATCTGCACCACAATTGATTAAATATTGAACTATTTTTTTATTTTCTGATTCAATAGCATAAATTAAATCATTTTCATTTTCTCTATTAACTTTCAAATATTTTGGAATTAGCATTTTTAATAGATTAAATTTATTTTTGTATATTATTTCTTTAATAACATCATTAGTAAAATAGTTAATGTTATATTTTGCAAGATATTCAACAAATAAGATATCCCCATATTCTATTGCATATCTTAATATTAATTCTGAATTTGTAATAGTATCATGATCAACTAGTAATTTGAAGCTTGGTAATAAATTTTCATCAATAGCATTTTTAAATAGTTTATCTGTATTTGTGATTACATTTTTATTCATTAATAATTTAATTAATAAAATTGAATTATCATCTATATCATTAGTTATGATCAGATCTTTTAATTTGTTGTTAAAAATAGCACCATTATCCAATAATAATTGTATAATAGATAATGAATTCAACTCATATGCATATTCAATGGCAGATTTTTTATATTTATCAACTATATTTATATCAATATCTTTTTGCAAAATGTATTTCATATAATTCATTTTTTCATCAAGGGTATAATTATTAATTTTTAATAATGTTATAAGTAATGTTTCTCCATTCTCATTTAATTTATTTAATGATAGTGTTTGACTTTCTAGAATGTACCTGAAACTATTAATATTTTTTAATTTAAAACAAATATCAATTGCTGACTGACCGTGCATAGTTTTATTTTTTTTTAAATTAACATCTGCTCCATTTTCAATTAAATATTTAATCATACTTAAATCTTCTTTTAGAATTGCATAATGCAACAAACTATAACCATTTATGTCTAATTCATTAATGTCAAAATCATCTTTTATAATTTCAAAAATTTCCTTATAATTTAATAAATATGCCAAGGTTAAAGATGTAAATTCACTAGTATTTTTGGTTTTGTTTATATTACTTATATTGGAAATTAATGATTTAATTAGGTTAATATCATTATTTATGATCGTCTTGTCAAATAAAGATAAACAATTTAAATTAATATTAGATTTTATAGAAATATTATGCTTAAATAAATACTTAATAATTGAATAATTTTTATTTTTAATAGCCGCCAATAATAATGAATTTCCGTTTATATCTTTTACATTGCAATTAGCACCACAATTTATCAAAAATTTAAAAATTTCAATATTATTTTCATAAGCTTTTGTAATAATACTTGAAGTAATAATTAAATAATCACCATTTTCATCTTTTTCGTTAATATCAATATTCATATTTAATTCTTTATTTTCTATAAAAAACTTAATTAAAGAGAAATTCTCCAACTTAATTAATACGTTTAAAATTAAAGAAAATTCTCTTTTATTAATGTTATTAATAATGAAAAAATCAATATCATTGAATTCCTTTAATGAATCTAAAGATGATACCTTTAAAATCTTCTCAATTGCAAACTTCATAATATTTTTATTATCAATTTTACTTGAATATAACAATATATTCTTTAAATATATTAAAGTTTGTTTACTATCGTTCTTAAATTCTTGGAGTATCCATTTAATTATATAAATATTATCAAAACGATTTGCTAAACGAATGATTTTATTATAATTAATTGTTTTATAATCAAACTTATTAAGACAAAATCTATCATGATTAATAAAAAGCTTCATTATCATTTTAATATACACTATATTTTTCATTTTACTAATTGCAAATAACATATCTTCAAAATTTTTGTTATTAAATTCTAGTGTTTTATTTTTCAATATATTTTTAATGAAACTTATGAATATGTATGTATTTTCAAGTCGACTTGCAATTAATAAAACTTCCCCTATATTTACATTGTTGTTAAAATTTAGCATATTGTGATTAAATAAATGATAAATAACATATTCACTAAATTCAAAATCTTTAATATTATTTAAGGATATTAAAACTTCTTCAATTTTACTACAATTTATCTTAAATTGATTATGATTAAATATTTTATTAATAAAATATTCTAAAATAGAAACAGTTAAATTTAACTGAAAAATTTTCTTTATACTAATATAATTACAGTCAAATGTTTTATTATCCATGGACTTTGAAATAAATAGCTTTAATAATTTAATTTTTTCAGAATCCTCAAATTTACCAGAATTTATAATGGATATTATATTTTCAAAATTAACATCATCAAATTTAAAGGTTTTGTGGTTTAATGAAGATATAATTATGTATTTCATTAATTTAACATTGCAATACATCTCACTAATAATTAAAATTAAATTTTGAAAATTAACATTTCGAAAACTGAAAGTTCTATGATTTAAAGATTGTTTTATAAATATTTTTAAATAACTAATGCTTCCTATTTTTCTTAGATTATAAATAATATCCTCGAAACAAAGTATGGAATAGTCAAATGATTTGTTTTGTAATAGCTTAGTAGTAAAGAAATTCATAATATTTAGTTTCGATTTTAACTTTTCGTATGAAAAAAATTTCTTTGACAAAAATAAACCAACATCCATATCTTTAACGTTGAATTGGTTTGAACTTAACACTTTATTAATAAATTCATAATTATTATTTTCAATAGCTTCGTTCAATAATTCACATAGTTTGTAATTTTTTAATGACAATATATATTCAATTCCATCATAATCATAAAGCATTTTTAGAACTTTTAAATTATTGTAATATAATGCTTTGTCATAAAAATTATATCTAAATACATTTTTAGTTTTTTCATTTATTATAAAACTTTTTAGTTGATCCTTTGATAATGCAATTTTATTTCTAGAAATAATTAGTATACTTAAAATGAATGAGCTTTTATAAAAATAAGTATCAAAAATTATTTTTAAAAAATAATAACTATTATCACTTATTAATAAACTTAATAATTTTGAAGTTATTTTATATCCATTATTTATCATAAATCTAAAGTTTTCGTTATTAAGATAGTTTTTTTTATATAAGATAGAAGCTATATCTATTTCTTGAATTTCGTAATTAATATTTGCTCCATTTTGTAATAACACTTTTATTATAGAAAATCTAGATAATAAAAAGGCACAAAGAAGTGGGGTCTTGTATTTATTTACAATGTCATCAAAAACTGTATAATTCAATGATTTATAATAAAGAATAATATAATTTATCATTTCAATTGATGAATTATTTTCAATTGCATATATTAATAAATCAAAATTTTCATCATTAAAATATGATAAGGATATATTGTTATTATTAATATAATTTTTTAATTCAACAACTCTGTTTCCTCTAATATATTCTAATATTATTCTTCTTTCTTTTTCACTAATCCTTAAATTGTGCAAAAAATACTCATCATGAATATCTAACTCTCCATTTTCAACTTTATCTATGAAATCAAATTTCACACCAGTAAAATATTCTCTTTCCTCTTTATCCAATATTTGAAAAATTTCAGATAAAGTAATTTCTTTATCTCTTGTATCATTATTATATAAATAATTTAGTTGTTCGAAATCATTACTATAAATTGCTTTTTTATAAGCGCCTTTATTTATAGAGATTTCATTTCTTTTTTCATTATTTATATTTTGTAATTCAGTTAATTTACCTTTTATAAATAATTCCAAAACATTGTCTTTTTGTTTCTGATTTAAACTAACTAAATCTTTATCATAATTTATTTTCAATTCATTATTTTTTAACTTTTCATAATTATCTCTAGTTTTTTGACAAGAGGTTGATATAATTTTACATATTTCATTTTGTATTACTTTTTTATTTCTTGAGTCATTATTATATAATATATTAATAATATCAAAATTATTGCAATCAATTGCTACTTCGTATACAGTTTTATCAAAAACTACCTTTTCTGTTTCATCAATTAATATTTGACATAATTTTTGTTTTGACAAAACTTTTTTGCTTTTATAAAGGGAAATTAATTTTAGTATAAAAATATTATCAAATAAATAATATTTTAATATTTCTTTCAGTAATTTTATATTTTTATCTTTTATTAAATGATTTATTACCAATGGTGTTATTATGATTTTATTTTTCTGATATTGTTTTTTCAATTTTGTTATATTTTCATTTTTAATTATATAGATTATTTCATTTATTTCTTTAATTATTTCTTCTAAATTATAATACATATTGTCTATCCTTATATATAAAATACTTTTAAGAAAAATTAATTATAAAACATTTAAATTAAAAAATCAATAAATTATAAATTATGTAATTTATTAATTTATTATTTTATTAGTAATAAAATTATGAAAATATATAATATAAAATGCATAAATATTTAATAAATAATTATTTATATATAATTAGAATAGCTTAATTATATGAAATATTTATTTATTATTAAATTAATACTATCTTTATTATTATTGAGTGTATTAATAATACTATTCTTTTTTTTTTTTTTAATTACCATTTTTATATAGTGGTATATATTGTCATTATAAAAAAAGTTTTCTCATTAGTAGTTAATATGATATTTAAGAAATAAAATATATATTTATTCATCATAAAAATTTTAATATTATATATTAAATTTTAAATTAATGTAAAAATTAATAGTGCTTTTTTAAAAGATTAATTTATTAATATGTGTGTAACCAATTTTAAAAACTTTTAAATATTTTTATATTAAATAAAATTTTCTCTTATTTATGTTATAGTTAATAATTATTTTATTATTATTATTATTATTATTTATATTTTTTAAAATATCTTTCATTTTTTATACCTTTTTTATATATTAATGAATATATTTTACTATTAAAGTATAGAATAAAATTATTGAAATATAATCAATAATTATATTATCTATATATGGATTAAAATATGTATATTTTAAAATCCTTGAAAGAGAATTACTAAATATAATTCTTTTCATTGTTAATTAAAAAGAAAAAAAAATTGGAATATCAATTCCTATTTTTTTTTAATTATTCTATAATTATTCTATTAGAATAGAATAAAATTATTGAAATATAATCAATAATTATATAATCTATATATGGATTAAAATATGTATATTTTAAAATCCTTGGAAAAGAATTATTAAATGTAATTCTTTTCATTGTTAATTAAAAAAAAATTGGAATATTAATTCCTATTTTTTTTTAGTTATTCTATAATTATTCTATTATATATATCACAGATATGTTTGTGATAAATATTATTTTCTATTATATAATATTATATAATTATTATACTCTATATAATTATTATATATTTTGTCTAATATGTGATCTATATTGTTAGATAACATTATTAAATAATATCAAATAATAATATAGATATTCTATTTGTTAACTTCTTCAGAAACCTAATGTTTCAAGAAAAGCTTTATCATTTGGTTTTCTATATAAGAAACGCTTAATTAAAGTCATAGAATCTTCAGTACTACCTTTTCTTAAAACAACATTACGGTATCTTCTACCAATTATTTTATTAAGGACACCATAAGTTTTAAATTGAGAGAACATATCAGCAGCATATACTTGACTCCATAAATAACCATAATAATTAACATCATATCCACTCATAATGTGTTCGAATACAGCTATAATTAATAAATTAAAAAAATATCATTGTTAGTATTTATTACTATAAATAAGATATTTTAAATAAGATATTTTAGGTAATTTACCAATTGGCCAAGTTTCAGTTGGTTCCATCATAGTAATTTCTTTCTTTAAATCATTCCAAATTTCATAAATATTCATATCTGGATCTTTCTTTTCGATAGAATGAATCTTAATATCAGCATAAGCATAAAGAATTTGTTTAAGATTATTAATACCGCTGCTAAAGTTTTTGGATTTAGTAATTGTTTTAATTAATTCATCGGAAAGAGGAACATGTTTTTTGTAATGATATGAAATTCTTTTAAGGACTTCTGGTTCCCAAACGAAGTATTCAAGCATTTGAGCTGGACCTTCAACGAAATCCTCTTCAACATTCATACCATTAAAACGTGACCATTTTGTTTCAGAACATATTTGATGTAAGGCATGTCCTAATTCATGGAAATAGTTAATAACTTCTTTGTGAGTTAATAAAGATGGGGTGTTTTCAGTTGGTTTTGAAAAGTTAGTCACCATAGCTGCAATTGGATAGTTACGAGATCCGTCTTCCTTAGTGTATCCGTAGTCAACTGAATAATTTGCAATATGATTATACTTTCCTTGACGTGGATATAAATCAAGATAAAGAGTTCCCAAAAATTCATTTAAAAGGAATTCGTTATCGTAGACCTCAAATTGACGAACTTCTGGAGCCCATACACTTGGGTTTTCAACTTCAACAAATTTTAATGCGAAAATTTCTTCGTAAATCTTAAAGATTTCTTCAATAACATGAGTCATTGGGAAATATTCTCTTATAACATTATCATTAATAGTGTGTTGTTGTTCAAGTAACATTCTTTTGTAATATTCTAATTCCCAGTCATTAAGAGTTTCATTGAATGGTTCATTTAATTCAGCTTTATCTTTTTTCTTTATTTCTAATAATTGTTTAAGTTCTTCCTTTGCAACTGGTTGAAGTTTTTCTTTAAGACTATCTAAAAATTTGATAACATTTTCTGAATTTTCAGCCATTTTATTTTGAAGTCTATATTCGCTGTAAGTTTTGTAGCCTAATAATTTAGCTTTTTCATATCTATTATTTTAAAAAATAGAAAAAATAATTAATAATAATTCTTTATATTATAAGGGTATAATATTTTTTTATTATTACCTAAGATTAACTGCTTTCTTTAAAACATCAAGATTTTCTTTGCAACGTTGACCTGAAACAATAGACATCTTTTTTCTAGTATTTTCATTCTTTGCATATTGAGCAACAGCTTTTAATGTGGATGTTAAAGTATTTAAAATGTAGTATTCTTTTCCTTCAATAATTTCTTTGTCGAAACCTTCAATTATTGTTTCTGGAATACCTTCCAATTCTTCCTTTTCAAAAGAAACTGTTGTTTCATCTATATTATTTTAAAACCGTAAATTTAAAAAATTAATAATACATTTTAATATGATATTATATTAAAAATAGTATTACCTTCATAAATACAATCAGTGAAAGCATATTCAAGATCAGTAATTTGAGAATTTAAGTTATTTAATTTTTCTGAATCTTCTTCTGAGAGATCTAAACCTGCAGCACTGAATTCTTTAATTAATTTTTCCATAAGTCTTTGATCTTCATCACTTCTAAGTTGCTTTACTCTGTAGGTTAATATGTTTCTTCTAACTTTAAGAATTTTTTTATAAAGATTCTTGTTAGTCCAAACATTATCGTAGTGGAAATCTTCAATTTCGTAGTAACATTCAGCAGAGACTCGTCTAATTTCTTTTTCTGGTGCAACATTTTCTAATAAGTAAAGATAGTAACTGAAATAGGTCATTTCATTTTCAATTTTATTAATAAGAGGAGCAATTACATTTTCAAATGAACTCTTTGAATCAGAGACATTTTCTATTTCTTCAATAATTTTCTTTTCTTCTTCAATTTTCTGTGAAGTTAGCTCCCTAAGTTCATCAGCAGTGTAGGACCAATTAATTACATGGTGTGGCTCCTGCTTAGGATATATTGTTCTTGTAAACGATTTCAAAATAAAAAGAGACGAAATAAAAAGAATATTTAAATTTTTAACTTTCATTGTAAAAAATTAACTTTTAATAGTAAACTATATTTTAATTTATTTTAATTTTATTTTGTTTTATATAATTATTATATTACTATATTATCTTTATTTTTTTAAAAATACCTTCTTTTTTTCCTTTATATATTTTTTTTGATGTATTAATTTATAATAAATCATTTATGTAATAATATTATTATTTTACAATTTCATTTAATCCTTTAAAAATCATATTTACAATTAAAAACAATATTTAAATATTGGGAAAAGTATATATAGGTAATATATGTAAAATAAAAATTTAATTTATTTCAAAGATTCCTATTCCTTGATTATATTAATAATTTTGTTTCAATCTTATCCTTTAGTTAATTTATATAAAAGTAAATTATTTATTTTTATTTTTTTTTTAAATTTAATTTATTATATTAAAAAATAAAATAAGATCGTAAATATTGATATATTAAATATATTAAATACTTATTAAAAATTTTTAAGAATAATTATAAATAATATAAAATATTAATATTAGTTAATGTTTTTTTTTTAAAGTAAAATAAAATAAATAATTATAATATTAACAAATATTATAACAAATTTCCCATTACTCTAAAACTCTACTTTTTTATAAATATTTAGTATTATGTAATGGGGAATAGTATGACGATTATAAGATCATTTATTATTATACCATAGGTATTTCTAATTATTATATTTAAAAGGAGATATATTTAATTTATGAATAATAATATTTAAAATATTATAATATTTAAATATCTTTAATTTTCATATGTGTTTAAAGTGGTTAAAATAATGTAATATTTAAATATCTTTAGTTTTATGAATAAAAAATATTCCAATAATATAATTAATATGATTTAAAGAAAATGAAAAGGTGTTTCTAAATAATAATGATTATAATTTTATAATTCCGAAAGCTTATGAATTATTATTATTTTTTTATAAAAAAAATTATTTCATATACCTTAACATTAAATTTTAATATTGTAATAAATCATCCTATTTTTTTATTATTCAAAACTTTAAAAAAAATTAATGTTAATTATAAATTAAAATAGTTTTATTTATTTTTAAATATAATATTTCTTATTTTTAAATAAATGAAAAACAGCAGTAATAATAATATTTTTACTATTATATAATAAAATTAGTAAAGTAATGAATTTAGTTTTAAAGAAATTTTAAACTATAATTAAATATACGAATATTTATTATTATGATAGATTATGATTAATCCTTACCTTTTTTTTTTATTTATATTTAAAATATTAAAAATCATATATTAATTAATATTTCTATATATTAATATTTTTTTATTTTTAATTTTAATCCATATGATAAATATTTTATAATTATTTATTTATGTTACATAAATTTAACTTTATTTTTCAATATTAATGCCACAGTTAAAAATATATATTTATTGATAATAATAAATACAAATAACATAATTTCTTGTAGAAATGTATTCATTTATTCATTAATAATTTTATATATGAAATATATGAATATTAATAATTTTTTTTTTAACTTCCGAGTGCATTTCCCATCAGTCAGAGTAAGCCCCAATGGTGGTTATTAGAGAAACGTTGGCTCTTTCCTATTGCTATGTGACCCTCCTGGTCTGTCATACTGAATCTTCAACCTCGACGCTCACCTAATCCATGTACATTAGATGCACTTCGTTGTACGATGTTTCCAACCATAATGCTAAGCTTCATATAGTTAATTTGATCACGTGCCAGCATTCCTTAATCAATTTAATGTTTACAATTAAATTGATTAAGGAATGTTACCTGTGTATTTGGCATAACCTATGTCACCATTTATATAAAGCTAATTTGAAATGTACCATGCATACTTTGACCCTCTCAGGCCGGCTAGACAAGTGTTAATATCATAGCAGTAAACTAGAAAGTACATTAATACTTACATTAATATAATAACCCAACCCATGACAAAACTCAATGGGGAAAATCTACTAGCACTGACATCTGCCTTATGTATACTAAGGAAACAGTCTATTATTATATTATTTTTTTTAAAATCTTTATATAATAAATGCTTTTTTTATTATTAAATATATATATTATGATTATTATCATAATAATAAAATAATAAAATGAATGAATTATCATATATTAAAATATCATCAATTTAGATATATTTATAAACGTAGTTAACATCAGGAATTTTTTTTTTTTTTTTTAACTTCCGAGTGCATTTCTCCCATCGATCAGAGTTAGCTCCAATGGTGGTTCTTAGAGAAACGTTGGCTCATTCCTATTACTAGGTGGTTGTGACCCTCCTGGTCTGTCATACTGTTTCTTCAGCTTCGACGCTCACTTAATCCATGTACATTAGATGCATGTCGTTGTACGATATTTCACAACTACAATGCTAAGCCTCTTATAGTCAATTTGATCACGTGTCAACCGCCCCCTAATGTTTACACTTAAATTGATTAAGGAATATTATGTGTTTTTGGCATAGCCTAAGTCACCACTTATTAAGTTCTAATTTGGAATGTACCATGTACACTAGACCCTCTCAGGCCGGCTAGACGAGTGTTATTATCATAGTAGTAAATTAGAAAGTTCATTTATACTTACCTGAATATCATAACCCAACCCATGGCAAACCCAGTGGGAAAATCCACAGGCACTGACATCTGCGGGGTCGAACCAGAAGCCTTATGTATACTAAGGCAACGCCTTAACAACCAGGATAAAAACTGGAACGACTAACATCAGGAAAACTTTAAATATTCATTTATTAAACATATATAATATAATTTTGATTATTTTTATCTGTATAAATGATTTGAAAATAAAATATAATTATTGATTTATTATTTTTAAATAATATTATTATTTGTTACCATATTATATATATATTTAATGAATAAAGAATATTTAAACTTTTTAAGCTTTTAAATATGGTAAGTTTTTTTTTTAAAAAAATTATAGTTTTAATTTTAATTGTTTCAATTCTTTCTTTTTATTATTTTTTTTTTAAAATATTTTAAATGAAAGATTTTCAATTATTTTTAGAAGTATGTTTGAATATAATTGTTTTTTCATACATTTAATTTAATAATGAATAAATAATAATTAACATTTTTTTAAGTTGTAATTTGCAAAGTCAATTTTTTAAATTAATTTTTTAAACCTTGTTTTAATTAAATAATAATAAATAATAATTAACATTTTTTAGTTAAGAATTGCATAGTTATGAATGTTATATAGAGTTTACATAATTATTATATATTGGTTTATTAAATAATTAAAAATTACAGAGTTATGATTATTATAAAGAGCTTAATCAATTTGTTTAGTTATTTATATTGAGAAACGATGGAGAAAAAAAATTTTTTTTTAATTTTCCTTTTTCTTTTTTTTTTTTTTAATTATTTAAAAAAAAATGAACGAAGAAAAAAATAGTGAAATTAAAAGTGATAATAAAAACAATGAAAATAATAATGGCGATGATATAAATAGTGATAACTTTGAAAATAATAATGAATTTAATGCAATATCTTCATTAAATATCAATAAAATTACTGTAAATATTAAATATTGTATAATTTTTTTTAAGAATTATTGGTATAAGATATATAGTAATATATTTTATTTTAATATTTTTATTTTTTATATTCAGAATAGCATATTTAAATATTATAGTACAATTGGAACTAATAAGAAATTATATAAAAACTTAGATGTTTTGTTTTATTTTATTGAAAGTAATTATAATTTTTATTCTTCTTATTAAAATAATATATAATCAAACATTAATGATATATTTAATGCTATAAAAGTATCACAGTTTATTCTATTTTTTTTCAAAAGTAAAGGATTAATTTATTTTCCTAGTAATCTTTCGTCCATATTAGACATCTTTTTTTTAATTTTTCCTAATCAATATTTAACGAGTAAGTTTTAGTTAATTCTTATATATTATATAACATAGTTAATTAAATAATAATATCTATATTTATTGTAGTAATAATTAATATCATATCATGGGCTTTTCTTATTATATTATATGGAAGTTTTTGTAAGAGATTAATTTCACATAATATTCATAAAGAATAAATTTTAAATAAAAAGAATTAGACGAATATAATTACTAAAGTAAATATAAATAATATAATAAATTTAATTCTTAGTTATATATGGCATAGGAAGTTCATTTTCATATCAGTAATACTAATAAAATATTAAATATGTTGAGTAATATTCCAATTATATTATATGTTATTAATTTTTTAATATAAAAACATAAAAATATATATAGAAAAATTCCAAATTGGGTTATAAAGGTAAGTAAATAATAATGATATATTTATATCCTTTTTTATATATATATTATTTATTAATATATTATTAATTATTATAAAGTTAAATGTGCTTATATCAAAGTTTTGCTTTGGGTAAAGATATAAAATAATATAATATATAATAGTATAAAATTATGATATTAAAGTCCTTTCTCCTTTTTTTTTCTGAATTTATTAGACCTCTTTATATACCAAGTAAAGAAAATTGTTAATTAAAAATAAGTAAATAACATTTATTGTATAGTTTATAATAATAAAATTTAATAATATTATAGTATTATATCATTTCTTTAATGCTTTAAAACAGCAAAATTTAGGTCTTGAGATAATGAATAATTCATATATCATGTAATATAAATATATAATTTTAATGATATTATAATATTTTAATATATTGGAATTAAAATTAAAAAATATAAATTTAATGTTTAATATAAAGATATATTGATGCGATTGCGGGAATTATTTTATTTTATATTCAAGCATTATTGGTATAAAAAAATTAATATATATATATATATATATTAAATTACATGGATATATATTATTTCTTTACATATTCATTTTTTATTATATATTATTATTAATATTATTTTCAGAGTTCATATTATTTTGTTGAATTTACACCTTTAAGTAAAACATTAAAAGAAATGTCAAGTTCAACTGTTCAGATATTTCAAAATTTATTTATTATTATAGAGGTAATTTACATTAATTTATTAAAAAATAAGAAGAAAAAGTATTAATTATATATATAGTCTTTAAATGCTTTTTTCATTTTTAATCACTTTAAACTATATTTACCATCGATTGGTTTTACAATTGTTTTAATATTGTATTTATGGTATACCCATTTAAAAATACAACCTTATTACAATATGAGAATTAATAATATTTTTGGTGCTATATATTTCTCATTGATTTTTATTGGAATCGAAAATCTTCTTTTTCTTTTAGCAAACATAAATAACAAAAAAAATATTTATTTATTGTACTGTGGAACTGGAATTGTATTTTTTGTTTTAGGTTGGTTTATTAATATGTCTTTCTATAAACGAAGTGTTAATAACTTAATCAATAGAATTCAGAAAAAATATAATCAAAAAAATATTATTGAAAAACTAAAAAGTGATTTAGAAGAGGAACATGGCCTTCAAAATTCCAATAAATCTTTAGAAACCATTGGTAATATAATTATATAAAAACTTCTTTTTTTATATTAATATTTTATCTTATTTTACTAATTTATTCATATAATAATAATTATATATTCTAGTAACTCAAAAAAAAATTAATAAAAAAGAAAGATGTTTCAAGAGTTATAAAGATGCTTCATATTTATGCAAATTTATAATGTAAATAAAAATTTACCTTTTTTTTATTAGTAATAATTATATTTTTTATGATTTATTTAATATTAATAATTACTATTCTCTGCTCTGTTACTACATATTAGTCATAATCGTTCAACAAAATCATTTTTATTGGTGGAACGAATATTTAAAGAATGGTATATATATAAAAATTAAAATGGTTAATATTAATTATTAAATATTAATTAATCAAAAACTAAATTTCTCATATATATTTATTATAGCATTACTGAATATCCAAGAAATCCATATGTATGTTTACGATAATAAAAATTAAATATCTTAAATGAAATATTAAATTTATTCTGTTTTAATATAATTTTTATATAGATTTATATTGATTTTTGGAATCATTTATATGGATTAAGATTATTTATATCTAAAAATGATATATATTATGATGATTATCTTTCACTAATAAATGAAATGAATAGATTATCAAATTCAGTTTTATATAAATTATCAAATTTAGAAAGTAATTTAGAGATAAAATTTTTAATTTATGATGCATTTTATTCTTTTAAAACGAATAAAGATAAGTTTAAGAGAAATAAAAATAACAGGTAATTAATAGAATTATACAAGTACAAATGACTTATATTGTAATTTCTAATAATAATTACATATATTTCAAATTTTCTAAATTTTATATAGTGATGGCGATTGTGGTTTTGGAACAGATTTAGTTAAAGATGTTGCTGTTGAATATCATATTAAATCTCTTATAGCATTGAGAAATTTATTTAATGAATTAAAAAATATTAATACAACAAAAAATTTTAATTACATTCTATATTTGAATGATAATTTATCTGAAGTCTTAAGAAAAGCAAAAAAATATTATACTGTTTATATTAATAAATTTTCTTTTTCTAAAGAAGTTCTAGAATTATATATATCGTTTATTAGAGATGTTCTGGTAATATTTATTAACATAAAAAATATTAACTCTAGATAAATATAAAATATTAAAATATTATATAATTTATTTTCTTTCATAGAATCAACCCGATGTAGTTGTAATAATTTAATGAAATAATTGAAAAATAAATAAATATTATAAGCAATTGATTTAATTATTAATAATAAATATATTCTATATTTTATATTATATAATGGAAAATATAATTATTATTAATATGAACAACTAAATAATAGGAAGAATTTATCAAAGATTTAGAATATAATGATGTAATATAATCAAATATATATCTTTATTAATTTTTTGAATAAATTATAATTAATAATATATTATTATATTACAGATTATAGTGAAAAATAATGAAGAATCAGACAAAAATAACAAGCATTATTCAAAATCGGAAGGTGCATCAGTTGTTAATGAAGACAAATATAGGCGTATTAAAATATTAAGGTATATAAATAAATTTATTAATTAGTTTTTTTAAATAAAAGTATTAAAGATTGTGTTTTTTTGTATAATAGAAATAATTTAACATCCGAATTTAAAAAGCCGATAAATAGTATATATTCTATAATGCAGTATTTTATGTTAATTATAATTGGTATTGGAGTTATATGGTAATATAGATAATATTTGCATTTTAAATTTTAATATTTTATATATCTAAGCTTTATTCCATTTTATATTAAAAGTAATTATAAAAATAGAGAAAATTATAACAGTATTATATATGGAATAACTGGTACTTATAATGGATTTCAATCTCCGTATATCATATCAAAATTGAAATACAATGTAAGATTAACATCTCTAGGCTTGGTAGGTGGTAAAACTAACCTAGTTAAGGAATTCATGGATGAGTTAATATTACATGAAGATTTTGTAAGAAATATATATGTTCCTTCAATTTATAAACGTTACAGTATTGATCCTATTGGCATATATACAGTAAAACCATTAGATAATGATATATATGATGAAGTTAGAAATGAAAATTATTTTTTAAATTTAATGAGATTAGAAAGAAACGTTAGAAAATTTATTGATATATGTAAATATAAATAATATTATAAGATTTGAAAATATTATATATTATCAATAAAATTGAATCATGTATTAAATATTATATAGATAATGAAATAGAAGAAAGTGGAAGTGAAGTATCATTAGCACTATTAACTTCTCCAATTATGAGGTATTTTGAATTTTATTAAATAAATATATAAATAAATTACAAAAATAATAACATACAAATTTTATTATTAACATTAATATAATAAAATTTTTAGGTATTTTAAAGGTAAATAATATATATACATAATAATAATAATATATATATATACATAATAATAATAATAATAATAATAATAATAATAATAATAATAACAGCAAATAGTTTAGGTCAACTTGGTCCGTTATTCATAAATTCGGCTAATTTAATTATTTCCGGAAATCAAGTTTTAATAGATAATACAGTTAATTTTACATATATTATTATTGGAATATGTATCATTTTAAATATTATTGTTGTATATTTTGGTGAGGATAAACATATAAATTTTCTATAATAAATATATTTATTAACTTTAATATTTTAAATATAATAAAATTAAAGTCATTATACCATCATGTAATAAAAATGTTGAAACAATTCAAAATATATTAAACGTTTTTAAATATATTCCAAATGGTATTCTATTAGAGTAAAGATTTTTAAAAATTAAGTAATTATTATTATACTTATTATATATTTTATATGAATTGTTAGAGAGTGTGGATGAAATCATTAATGAATATGATAAACAAATAGATACTCTTCATGAAAAACATATAAATGATAATATATATGAATCTAATATAAATAATAATGATAATGATAATAATAAAGAAAGATATTTATGTAGTACTATGAGAATTAAAACAAAACTAATAACGTTTTCAATAATTTCGTTAATATTATTAATGTTCCCATGCTTATTTATTTTTGTAAGTGTATATAGTATATTATTGATATTTTTTAACATTTAGAATATAAAATATAAATTAAAGAAATAAGAAAAAAATATAAAAGTAGAATAAAAATTTAAATAAAAAAATAATACTTTTTTATTTAGGTATTCAATGATGATGTGATGAATGCTATTATCTATTTAGGAAATTCTGTAATTAATATATCATATTTAAGTTTATATGGAATGAATATAAAAAAATCTTATAATAAATTATATATATACTTTATAGGCCAAAAGAGTTTATTATGTTAATAGTGTTGGATTAAGTGCATTCGAAACTATTTTTCATGACACTACTTCTTTTGGAAAAAAAGTAAATTCTTATTTATTTGAAATGGCTGATATATTACAGGTATATTAAATATATATTATATAATTTAATTTTTAAAGAGTATATTATATACAAATATAAAATAAATGAAAATGAATAACATAATTTCAAATAATAAAATATATAAATAGAAAGAAGAAAATAAATTGAAATCTGGATATTATGGTGCACCATTAACAAGTTTTGAATATCTTAGTGAATTTTTAGGGAAACCAGGATGTGTAAGATCTGAAAGATATAAATACCAATGTGAAGAAAGAGAATTTGATGATGGTAAAATACGTATAAATGAAAAAATTGATTTCTATAAAAATATTTATAAATTAATTAAAATTAAAGTAGTGCTATGATAAATAACTTCATTAATATATAAATTTAATTTATTATAACCAATTATTAGAATATACAGAAGAATTAGCCAATTCATCTTTAAATTATATAATGACAGAATATTTAAATAAACTCAATGATTTCAAAAATAATATGGAAATAATTGATATGATGATTATGTCAAATGAAGAGTTGGGAATAGCATTTGAGCAAACACTTAAAAATCCATTTATAAAATTCCATAATAAAATTGTTAACGATATTGCTGGACATACTTTCCGATATGTTGAAAAAGCTAGAGAAGAATTAATTAATAGAGTTTCTTTTTTTCTTCAAATGAGTTTAATTACTCATATAATTATAATTATTATAATAGTATTTATTTATCTTATTTATATTTCAAAACAAATAAGACATCAGCTACATCTAATAGATGAATTGATTTCGGTTATATTTACTGTCCCATTATCAGTATATCATTCAACGCCTAAACTTAAAGAGTAAAATATTTATATATGATATGATATTATAAAATCATCTTAAAATTATTTAATGTATATTATATTAACATATCTATTATAAAATATATTATATTATAGTTTTATAGAAACAGGAAAACTGATTTAATATTTTCCAGCCAACATTAAAAATTATTTTTTTTTTAAATTGACATTTTTTATATAAAAGAAATTTTATAACTTTGTAAAAAAAAGAACTTTTATTATAAAATATATTATAAAATTAAAATATTAATTATAAAATTATTAAAAAAATTAAAAGTTCATAGTTAGATAATATAATTTTCTTTTATTTTTTAAGTAATTATCACAATCAACGAATAAAATATGATTTACAATGTTTTTATAAACTTATTTTTTTTGTATAATTTATAGTTTAATATCATATTATAACTAATTTTATAAATACTAAAAATAATACCAATTAATAACAACTTCAAATAAATAAATTGAATATTAATAATTAATTGATAAACTAATCTTTTTTAATATTATATTACAAGAAAAATTTACATTTACAATTATGTTGTATGTTTATTCTTTATTTTATAAGAGTTATGAATAGTTTTATGATAAATAACATATTCCAGCGATAATAATTATTAAATGTCAATACAAATTATTAAACTTTCTATATATTTGAACGCTTTAATTAATAACAATGATATGTTTAATTTTTGAGGGGTAAATGATAATATCAATCAAGGAATAGAAAGAACTCTTAAAATTATTTCATATGTTATTGACCAGCATTAAGCAAGAAGTAATACTCTTTGATAGATTCAATTAATTACTGAAAAAATAATAAGAAAATTGATAATTATTTTATCTATCAAATAATTTTTTAAATCAATAATTTTACTTAAATATAAGTTTTAAGTTTTCTATTTATTAATTGAGTTAATTAACACAATTTCTATTTCTTTATTCCTTTAAATTTTAAATATTTTATTTAAAATTCAATTAAATGTATTTTGTATTTATAAAAATATATAAATATTACATTTTAATAAAATAAAATTTCTTTAATCTATTTTAATATTAAAAAAAACGAATTATATGAAATTTAACCGCATTTTAACATAAAATTAAATAAATGATGATTATTTTGTATATAATATATAAATGAAATGAATAGAATGTATAAAATGTATACAACATATAACAAAAATATTACAAATAAAATATAAAATTAAGGTTAAATGTTTAGATCAACCCATGAACAAAAATAATATTAAAAAAAAAAGTATTTGAATTTTCTTGGTATTACCATTTAAATAATAGTATATAATAATATGTAAATACTATTTCTCAATATATATATGTATGTATAATTAAAATATATATTAATTATTATTGTAATATTTATTTTTTTGATTTTTTTAAAAAAAAATTTTAGTTAAAACTTTATTTATAATAAATATAATTTTTTAATATATATTAAAGAACAAAAACAAACAAAAATGAAAATATTATAAATTAAAGTTTATATATTTTGAATATTTAATGTTAATTAAAATGTGGATAAAAATTATTATTAAGTTATTTTAATATATATTAAATGAGTAATTTTTTAATAATAAAAATATATATTAAAATAGAAAAGTATATTATGTATATGTGATTATATAAATAAAAAAAACAATATATTTAATTTATTTGTTTAACGTACAATTAGAACAATTAAAATATATTGTAGTTTGTTAATTGCCAATATTTCAATATATATTCATATGTTTAATGGAAAGTATGATTCATACTTATTTTAATTAATACAAAAATGTTAGGTAATAATATGTTATTATATTTAAATTGAAATACTAAGAAAAAAAAAAGAGATAGTGAAAAAGTGAAAAATATATAAAAACATTAAAAAAGTACATAAAATTTCTAAATTTTAAAAAATTCAAGTTAAAAATTTTAATAGTAGAAATAATATTAATGTTAGAAAATTTATAAAATAAATCTTTCTTCAATTAAAAATTAATAAAAAATAATAATTTTTTTATTTAAAATGAAAATATTTCATATTACTTTATGTATTTTACTTTTAGGTAATCATATAAAGAAAAATTTTAAGTTATAAAATGTATTATATATTATTATATATATTAATAAATAAAAATACTTTTTTTTAAAGCATTGTTAACCAGTGCTAAATTCTGGGATAATATTAAAAGAACTGAACTTTATGAGATGTTAGATAAGAAGGTACCTGAAATACGTATCACAATGCCAGAAAGTTCATGGAACGAAATGGTTGAAAAAGCACAAATTGAATATCAATCGGATAGAACAGGTTTTGGCGTTGAGGCTGATATGAAATTCATTTATGAAAAGTAAATATAGTGATAATATGATATTATTTAATTATTTTAAATATTAAAATCCCATAATTCTTGATATTATAATTATTATAGAAATGAAGAAGATTTTAAAATAAATTTCAAATTAGGTGGAAAATCAACCACATCTTTTTCGAAACCAGGCTATAACATTAAAATTAAAGATGGCAAAAATTTACATGGTACTAAAAACTTTCGTTTAAGAAGTGATCAACGAGATGTATCTATGATGAGATCAAAAATTACTACTGATATTTTACAAAAAAGTGGTTTAATTGCTGTTGAGACTGGCTACACTGAATTATATGTAAATGATGAATATATGGGACTGTAAGTAAAAATATAAATATTTTATATAATAATATAATAATACTATAGTATTATTATATATTATGTATAGAAAAAAACAATAGAATTAGTGCTTTTATGATAGAAAAGTATTAAATAATATATAGAAAAACAAAGATATAAAATATTTAAAATTATTTCCATTATAATATAATAATTTACTCTAATTTAAATTTATTATAATTTAAAGTTTATATTAAAATTTAATTAATATTTAATATATTCAATTGATTAAATTTTTTTTATTTTATAATATTAAATAATTAATTTTTATAAAAATAATTTTACTTAACTAATTATAAAGTTGGGTAATTTCAGATTCCATTAAAAATCATTGGATTAAAAGAAAGTTTGGTGACAATGGTGAAGAAATTAAAACTTTATATGAATGTAATGGTGATGTTATTAGATTTGATGACGGCTCTGCTAAAACTAAATGTATTAATAAAAATGATGAATATTCAGATTATATGGAACCATTTAATGTAAATATTATTTTATAATATATATAAATTTTAATTTATATCATAGTAATTAATGATTAAAATATAATAGACTTTTGTTGATCAAGTTAATGCTGCAAAAACAAGGCAAGATTTAGAAGAAATTATGGATGTTGATAACTTTATTAAATAGTATGCATATAATTTTTAATATATCCCTTAATATTTAAAAAATTATAATATTATTAAACTAATTATAATATTATTTTTTTTATTTAATAATAGTATGGCTTGGGAATGGTTAATGGGTTCATTTGATCACTTTTTGAGTTATTATGGCCATAATCTATGTTGGTATAAACAACCAAACGATAAATGGATTTATATTCCATATGATCATGATATTGAAATGGGTCAAGATGAATATATTGGATTTTATCCAAATAGAACCTTTAACCATGGTAATGATATTGATTTTACAAACCTCTCATTTAAAGAATTCGAATTAGATCATCCAATTATTCAAGTTTTAATTAATGATGATGATACAGTCTTCCGTGAATTACTTGATGATATTATTAGTAAAGTATTTAATCCTGATACTTTACTTCTCCACATTGATGAAGTTAGAAGTTTAATTGGTCCATATGTTAAAAAAGACAGAGAAAGTGGAGCAGGAAAAATAAAGTAACTATTTTAATAACCAATTTAAATACTATAATAATTAAATTTATATACAAATTAATTAAAATTATTTTTTTTATTTTACTATTTCAAGTAAAATTGGTAAAGACACCCGATTTACTTATGACCATTTTCTTTTAAATACAGAGTATACTTATATATATGATTGGATTACAGGCTTTAGAAGTTATGGACTTAAAGATTGGATTCGTCGTCGTTACAATTTTGCTGCTGCATATTACGGTATAAATACGAATTCAACATCTTCTAATGAAAAACATAAATTAATTGAACCAAGACCAGAACCAATTAAATATTCATATAGAACAATTGTTTTTATGGATGAGGCTGATATAGAAGAAATCTACTATCTTAATTTTGATAATAAATATCTTCCAGAATATACACCTGATGAAGGTTATGCTGATGATAGAATACCAATATTAGGTGTTAACCAGTATAATCTTGAAAGAGAAGAAAGTATTAATTCTACTATTAATAATAATTCTACAGAAACTTCAACAACTCAACCATCTTTAGATGAAAATGTATGTTGGTCTGAAGCTCTTGGTTATAAATGTTGTTCTAGTGGATGTAATTCTATCGTAATATTCACTGATGAAAACGGTTCATGGAGTGCTGAAAATAATGAATGGTAGATATTGAATTAACTTAATTATTTAATATAATTTTTATTTCGTAATAATAAATTTTTTAAAATAATTATATAAACTTTTATTATAAAATAATAGGTGTGGTATTCCAGCAAGCTGTGATTACAGTGAATGTCCTGGTTTGAAACTAGGTTATAAATGTTGTAAAGATTGTGTAGTATTCTCTGAAGATGATGATGGCCTATGGGGTATTGAAAATAATTATGTATGTACTATTAAAAAATATTAAGTTTTTTTATTCAATATAATATATCCTATTTCTAATATTAATTTTTTAATATTTATTTTTTTATTAATAGTGGTGTAGTATAAAGCCAACTTGTAATTTGTAATAAAATTATTATTTATAATATTAATTTCAATCATCATATAATATTTAAAAAAAAGAGAATGCCTTTATAATAGCCTCAAATATACCAATAATTTTTAATTTGCTTTTAAAAAATGTGATTTTCAAATATTTTATTTTTTATTATATTGTATATATTTTTTATATAAACAACTACAATAACATTAAAAAAAATATTGGCTATTAATTAGTAAAGTAGTAAATTTAATATATTAATAAAAAAATATAAATTAAATTAAAAATATATTATTATTATACATCATGAATCACTTTTTTCTTTTAATTAATAATTCCGTTAAAAAAAAAAATTTTTTTTTCTTTATTAAAATTAAATATATATATTAGGTTTTAAAGAACTGAAATAATAATTTAAATTTTAATTTTGTATTATTAATTAAAATAGCCTATTATTATTTAATTTATTAATTAAATATATTAATTTTCAATTTATTTTTCTTTTCTTTTTTTAAAAAAGGAAATATTATGGAATTCGTGTAACGACTATTTTAAATTTTATTTTATATAATTTTCGATATAACTATTCTTTATAAATTTTAATTAATTAGAAAGATTAATCAATAGATGCTAAATTTTAATTTTATTATTTAACTTAAAATTATGTTGACATTTTTATTGTGGTATATGGAATTATTTCCTATATCTTTGGTTTAGTTGTATGTATATGATTTTGATAAATTTTTTTTTAAAATTATGTTTTATAAAAAATACATTAAAATATATAAATTTTCATTTTTATTATATGTATATTTTTGTTTTGAAACCTTTATGTAATTATCATAATATTTTGACTATTTTATATATAGTATAAATAATATATATTATATAACCAAAAGTTAATAGATATAAAAAGATATTATCTATTAACAAATTAAAAATAAATTAAAAATTTTAATTCAAAATGGAACAGAATTTTTAATTAATAATAAAATAATTATTTTTAAATTAATATCTTTTTTTTAAAATGAATAATATGATTAATTATGAATAATTTGATTTTCTATTAATAATAATTAATAAAAATGTAAATGTATTTTTTTTATAATATATTGTAATTTTTATTAATATAATAATAAAAGTCAATATTTTAAAAAATGTATATTGTTTCTTTGTAAATATTCATTAATTTTGGTAATATAATTTTTCAATATATTATTTTATATAAGATGTATTTATTATAATATTTAAATAAAATATAAATAAAATATATATTATTATATTAATTAAAATAGAAAATAGAATTGTGTTGTATTTTACATATTTTGATATTTGCTTTATTTACTTTTTAAAAGGAAAAATAATTTCTATTATTAATTATTATTAATTATTTATGAATATATAACTGAAAATATGTAGAAACAGGCCATTTACATTATTAATTCTATGTATCAAGATATAATTATAGTAAATATAATATTAATATTTTATTTACAATTTCATATTATTAAATGTATATATTTATATTTACCTTAATATGTTAATACTAATATATGGCTTTTAAATGAATTATTATTTATTATAAGCTTCATTATTGGAAATTCATTTCAAGTTATATTAATTTTTTTTAATAAATCAATTCATTTATAAAAATAATATTGTATAATAATCAAAAAGGGAAAAGAATTAAATAAAAAATAAAAATATATTATGAATAAAAAAATAGATATTTGTATAATTAAAATAACAAAGGATTAATATCAACCATTATATGATATGATACATTTATTAATAATATAGATTATATTTTTGTAAATTATTTCATAATAAATTTATAGATAATTCATTTTTAAATTATTATTATGATTTTTTTTATTATTATATAATCATATTATTATTGTTGTTATTATTTAATATTATTATTATGTTTATTATTATGTTTATTAGAATTAGTCAAAAAAAAAAAAAAAAAAAAAAAAAAAACATATTTTGTTTCCTATTCAATATAAAATTTTCAAAATATAATTTAATATTTTTTAAGATTTGGGTAAATTAATAAAAATTGAAAATTAATTATTTTTTATAAAAAACTATGGACAAATCAATTTTTCAAAATTAAATATTTAAAAAATTTTTTTCATAAAAAATATTTTTGAAACATTTTATAAAAATGTTTCATTTAAATATCTCATGACTTCATAATATAATATTTCCCCAAATTTTATTATAATTATAATAAAAATATTTTATTTGTTTCACTTTATTTTTATTATAGTACAGACTATTTTTATTGATATATTTTTATTTCTTTTTATGTTTTTTTACATATTCAAAACTATTTCTTTTAATACATATGATAATTAAAAAAATTGTAAAGTCTTACTTTAGATAAGCATAGAATATATATATCCTTTTTTATTTAATAAAAATGATTAACTTGAATAAAATAAATAATTGTGTAAAACAATAAATCAATATATTTATTATATATGTAATATTACTTATTTTTCAATCTGTCTTTTTTTTTTTATTATTATGAATTAATTAGAAATTTTATTAATTAGTTTAAACAATATAAAGTTCATATACTGAAAAGTGTTTTTTTTTTTGTAATATAAATTTAACCAAGTAAATTATGATAATGAATTTTTCTATATGTAATTTAATAAATTGGATTTCTGATTTCTTAAAAAAAATTAATATGAATAATGTGCATATTTTGGTTTATATCTTATGAAAAAAAAAAATAAAATAAATAACGAACAATAAAATATTTATTTTCATATATATATTTTTTAAAAAATGACTTTTTACAAAATTTTTCCTACTTGTAGTAATGGTACTTATCAAATAAAATATATCTGATTTAATAAGTCATTCGCAGTTTCACAATTTAGAACTGTTTATAATTAGACTTGTATGACTTAATCTTTAAGATAAATATTTGACTACTAGCAGTAACAATTAAGTAAATATCTTATAAAAAAAAGGAAGAGAAAACTTGCTTTTTCTTTTCTTTTTTTTTTTTTCAAAAATAAACGAAAACTTTTATAAGATAAAATTATATAGTATCAAGATTAATAATTGTAAAAATAAAACCAACCATGTAAATAATTATTAAAACCAAAATTGTAAAATTATCTACAATTAATTATATTTAATAATTATTATAATTTTCATTAAGCCGTTACATCTTCCAAAAAGGTTTCCTAAATATTTTATTATAAAATGTCTTCATTAACTAAAGCATTATGAAACTTTTATAATATAAATTCTCATTGTTTAATTAAAAGCATTACAGTATTTAGTATTTTATAAGAAAAATTATTCAGATATTGTAGGACTTACCATTAAGTTTATTATATTATAATTTAAGTAATAATTATAAACAATATAATAATAATTAATATATAATAAATAATTTCTGAATTATTATATATATTAAATAGATTAAAAACCTTCTATTTACTAAAAATATATAATTTTATATAAATAAAAAAGAACATACAGGGAACGTTTGCATATTGATTTCATAAAACAATACAAATTATTTTATGACAGTATGTCCAATGGAAAGAAATATTTTAATCAATGGAATGAAACAAATACATTATTTGCAATATATTTAAGATATTAATGATGTTAATCACATAAATAATAATAAAACAATTAATGAAAAATTAAGTGACATTATCAATATCATGTTTAAAAAAATTGAAAATATGTATGAAGTTGGAGGAAAAAATTTTAAGATTTTAAATATATTTCCAATAGATCAGTCCCCTTTAAATTATAGTGGAAAACATAATCATTTGAAAGATCAAGTCTACAATTCATTGTTAAGTGAAAAATCTAAAACTTTATATAATAAGCATGATGACATCAGTGTCATTGTTTATAATACTCATGAAGAATATAAATATATATTAAGAAATTACAGAAATTTTAATTTCAAGTTCATAAATAAAATGTGTAAATTTAATGAAAAAAACAAAGTAAGAAACTGCAATGAATATCACTGGTATGATCGTACACATATAACTGAAAAGGGATATCAAAAGATATATATGAATTATTAAAATCAATAAATAAAAATAAATAAGTATAAATGTGAAATTGAGATTTTATTATTATAATAATATTTCAAAAAAAAAAAAAAAGATTGTAATTTTTAAAATAAAATTTTAATTATATTATAAATTCATAAGATTAATTATTTTAAAATAATAATTTATTTAAAAAAGATATATTTATAGCTAAAAAAAAATAAATATTATATAAAAATTTTTATCTTAAAAATGAGATAATTTTTTAATTTTTGAAGGAATAATTCCAGTTAAACTTTGGTAGTGTAAATCGCTATTTAATTATTGATTCATTTTACCTTTTAATTATAAAAACATTATTTTAAAATGTATAAAACTTAATATTTATATTATAACAATAATAAATAAAAATGTATTATAAATTTTTTATTTTATATCATTTAATATGTTTTACATTTTTGTAATATGAAATTCTTTATTTTGATTATCTTAATTATTCACTGCTGAATATTCAATACCTTTTATTTTATAACAATTAATTTAATTATTGATATTATCAATATTATACTACCATAAACTTTTGATATAACTACATTCTCCAAAAATTATTTATCTTTATTTTATTCTTCACATCCATTATTATTAATTTATATATTTAAAATCATTAATTAATATATTTAATTATTATTAATGAAATTTAGAGTTTCTATAAATTTATTATCGTAATAATATTGAGCTCTGATTGAATTTCCTTTGAGACCTTTCTAATAAAAGTTTTTAACTGCTTTAATATCTCCATGCTTCTTTAATTTTTTATCAATTGTCCTACTTGATTTTCACCATGTATATTTTCTAAATTTAGGAATGTAATTGACAAGATTTGAGATAATATAATTTGAGTTTTTCCACTTGTTAAAACATCTAACCTGAGCTAATACGCATTTGACTTACAATGGAAAATATTCAAATTTTATGAAATAGAGTATAGAGATATAAACAATACAGCTTTATGAACTCCGGCAACTCATCGTATTTCTTTGTTAACATGCTTCTGAGTAATCCTAGGCCTAGCTTTGTTGGATCCAAGTAATGGAGCAAAGTATGAAACTCTGCTAATCACTTGTGAGTTAAGTACAAGCTTTTTGAAAGAAATAAGAATATTAAGATTTCTTAAGAATTTGCTGACTGAGAAAAAATTTTTTCAAAACCTTGTTATTAAGGGCCAAATTTTTATCAAATGGAACATAAAGATAAGTGTAGCAACCAATAGTTGGAATGGGTTGTCCTGCTAAGTAAAATGTTGGGTCTTTCTTGTTCTGATTTTCTGTTGATTCAGGACGAATCACTATCGTTGAACATTTCTGGATACCAAATTCCATTGAATTATGCAAAGCCCATTCGTTAACTCTTTTTAGTAACTTTTTTTAAGCATTTTCTTGATGGAGCACAAATAACTATATCATCTGAAAAAAGTCTACCACAGCATCGAATTCCTCCTAAACTGACTCCGAGATCTTCACATTCTTTAAAAATATTATTAATAAAGAGATTAAAAAGAATAGGAGAAAGTGGGCAACTTTGATGGACTACTTTCTTCACATCAAAAGATTTCGAGAATTAACCATCTAATTTGACATTAGCCCTAGATATTAAATATAAATTTTTAATAAATTGTAAGCTCTTACTTCTAATACCTAAACAATCTAATTTATGGAGGATATTACCGATTGGGACTGAATAGTATACTTTTCTGAAATCTAAAAAAACCAAGTATATCTCTTTATTATTTAATTAACGTCTACGACAAATTTCTTGGATAGAAATGAAAAGACTGATAATCTTTTCCTTTTTTCTAAAACCATATTGCTCGGGTCTAATGAAATTATTCTTAAGATCATATTCTGAAATTCTAGTGGTGATAATTAGATCAACTTAATATCATTATTGATAAGTGATATATCTTGGTCGGTAGTTATCACAATCTGTCAAATCTCCCATTTTAGAAATAGAAGCAATACTAAATTTATTCCAAGAGTTGGGGAAGTCTATATCCCAAATACGATTGAATAATTTATTACTAAAATTTAACCCATTAACATCATTGTTAGAAGTAGTATTATAAGAAGAATTATTATTTATTTCATTATTAGAATCATTACCTGAAAGAATTAATGCTTTATAGAATTTAACCGGGATACCATCCAAACCTGATGCTTTATAATTTGGAGTAGAGAGATAGCTGACTTGACTTCATCAATACTAATATCTTAGTTGATATTCCATTCCTCAAGCATAGGTAGTGAAAAACACTTATTCGTTGTTTCTGTTGTTTCTTTCAACAACCCAAATCAAGACTTGCACCACTTGGATCAAATGCAAGATTTTCGTAGTCATGCCACACCTCTTGTTGTTCTTCCGTAACAACAACTAAAACTTCACTTTTATTTTTAATTGATTGAGCAGGAAAAAATATATCTTTTTCAATTTTTGCAGTTTTCTTGATCTATTTCCAAGCCTTCTTAGGGTTATGACTCTTCACATACTCACAACCTGTTTTAATCCAATGAAAATATTCTTGTTTTCTATACTCATTACATTTTTTGTGGATGTAATCGATGAGCTTATGGTAGATTTTAATCCTTTTAATAAATTTATCTATATTATATACTCTTTCTTTTTTAAATCTCTTATACAACTTCATTTTGATTTTCTGAAGATTAAAAATCTTTACTAAATTTGATATTTTTTATTTATTTAGATTTTTCTATTGTAAAAGTTAAAAGAGATTTTTCTACCTGTAGTATTACTATTAATGGTTCTACATTTGCCTATAGTTTCTACTAGCTATTGAAAGCAAGAAGCGAATACAAGTTGAATGCTAGAGTTGTAAATACTGCTAAATTTGTTAATCCGGTTTGTCCTAACTACCATCCATGTTGTAATAGTGGTAATCAAAATATAAAATATTGGTTATTAGATTGTCCAACTTTTATTAAACATTATGATTCCATAGTCCAGCTATTAAATTTTTTCAGTCAACGTAATTCCAATAGTCCTATCAATAATATTGAAAATGATAATAACAGTAGAGACAGCAATAATATTATTAGTAATAGTAACAATAGTGGTAATAATAGTAACAATAGTAATAATAGCAATAGTAGTAGTAGAAATAGTAATACTAATAATAGTAATAATATTAGTAATAATAGCAATAGTGAAGATAATAATTCTAATTTAGATAGTAATTTTTTTCAAAGATTTTCTTTGCAATGAATACACTATGAGGATTATTCATTGGCAACAATATCTTTTATTTCGTTAAGCTTTTTATAAATTAATGACCATATTGTAATCAAGAAGAATTCCTAAGATACTTTCTCTTTAAATGTAATAAACTAACATTAATGGTTTGATAATCCAATCATCCTTTTCTATATTATATTTTAAAATATCTAAAAAATATAATTTAAAAATTAATATTATGGAAGAAACTTTAGTTTATTTTTGTTCTATATATTCTCATTACTTTATATTTATTTGTTTATTTTTATTCTCTAAAAGTATAACAAGCATATTTTCACTATTCTGATATATAGAGTAATTATAATAAATGTTTTTTATGATATATAATATATTTTCTATTTACATTTATTGGCTTTTCTTTATTTATTTAGATAGAATTTTTAAATTATTAATATGCCGTAATTATTAATAAAATAATATTTTTAATATTTTAAGTTCTATTTTTTTTATCTAAAGTTTATATTTATTTATTGTCCATTTAAAAATAAGTTTTGCTATTATTGCACAAAATATATATATTGAGATGTGGCTAATTCCTTTATAGCATTACATAATTCAAACTATTTTATTTAAATATAAGAATTCGGCGGTACCAAACAAAATTTTTTTTGGTACCAATTAAATTTAATACCGAAAAAATTCCTTAAAATAAATTTTTTTATCTAATTATTAATTTATATTTATTTAATTAAATCATAAAAATGTTGGTTAAAATATAAACTTATGGTAAAATTAATTATAATCCATATTCTATTCGTAATGCCTAATATTTAATTTATAATAACATATAACATAACAGTTGGAAAAATGTATTTAAAAAATTATTTTAATTATTAAAACAGAATTCAATAATTTATATAAAATAATGATTAACAAGTAAATAAACAATATAGATATTTTTCAAAAAAAAAAAGTCTTTTTATTTTTATGAAAAATATATATATATACTTATATGTGTGATTATTGGTTAAATATTAAGAAAATAAAGGCAATAAGAAATATATATGAATTTAATGAATATAGTTATAAATAAATAATATAATATATATTTCAATTAAAATATATTAATTAATATAAAGAAACGAATTAAAAGTTAAATAAAATTTTTCTTTTATTATAGTAATAAATATATATTATATTTGTTCATATATAATAATTATATTTAAATAATTATATATAGATGAGGATGAGAAATACATCAACTTTTTTTTTTAATAAAAAAAATAAAGCCTACCAATAAAAAAAAGTTTTGTTAATTAATCCCATTTTTATTTCCATTAAGAAATTTTAGTTTATTAATTTTTAAATGAATTTTTTTTATTACTATAATCTAAATATAGTATTTTTTATAACATAATATTGAGAAGAAAAAAGTTTGGAAATAAATAATTAATATGAAAATTGATCAAAAAAGTAAAAAACAAGAAATTGTATTAAACGATGATTTAAGCAAGTTCCTTTTAAAAATTTATATACTACATCTTTTGTATTATATCCTTAGGAATATTCTATTTATTACTACATTGGCTTCCAAAGCTTAAATTAAAATTATTAGGAAAAACTGTTCCAATTGAGGAAGCTGACGAATTATTTATTAATAATTCATGGGGTAGTCGTGTTAAACATATAAAAGTTAAAACTAAACAATTTAAAGAGAAATTATCTGATACAAAATATAAAGTTAGAAAATTATCTAAATTTGATTCTCAACAATCTCTTGTAGAAAAATAAAATAAAACTTTTTCTTCTCCCCTTGTTGATGTAAATAATTCCAATATTACTCTTAAACAAATTGAAAATGCTAATATTGAACAACAATTTAATATGAAATATTTTGAATACCAATACATTTGTTTTATTTTTAACTTTCTTACTTTAAAATATGAAGAAATAATCAATTGGCAAGATCCAAACTGGACTTCTATTAATGAAGCTCTGAAGGGTATTAACAACGCCAACAAATCTTAGGTCCAAATGTTTCTCAAGTAAAGCAAAAAATCAACTTCCTATTTTTTACTAGACATCCATTTTACATATTTCAAATTTTCTCAATTATTTTATGGTGTTGCAAAGAGTATTATTATTATACTTTTTGTATTTTCTTGATGTCTATATGGAGTACTCTTAATACTTTAAAAGCATCTAAAAAGAATTTGAAGAAAATATCTGAAAGGAATAAATACACATGTCCTGTTGTTGTTTATCGTAAAGATGGATAAGATGAAAATGATAAAAATTATCCTTATAAAAGTATTGATTCTAGTGAATTAGTTCCTGGTGATGTTATAGTTATTCTTCCAAATGAATTAGATATTGTTCCTTGTGATGCTATTTTATTAAGGGATAATTGTATTATTAATGAAAGCATGTTAACTGGTGAAAGTATGCCTGTAAATAAAGTACCTATTAAAAATGAAGAATTAAGAAACTTTGATTTTGAAAAAGATGATATTACTGATATGGAAAATTATTGTTTATTTGCTGGAACAAAAATTATTAGAGTAAAAGGTGATAATATAAATAATCAAAATGGCATATTAGATAATATGACAAAAGGATATTCATCTCTTACCTTAATTAATGATAGTGAAAGTTCATTAGATATTGTGGATTCTAAAGAGGCTTATGATCATAATAAAGATATATATCAAAAGTATGAAAGTAAAGCTGCTTATGTTTTAGTTACACGAACTGAATTTAACACTGCTAAAGGTTCTTTAGTTCGTTCAATGCTTTTCCCAAAGGAAAACTTTTTCAAATTCTATTGTGATTCCTTCAAATTTATTTTTGTTCTTGCTATCCTTGCTGTTCTTGGTTTTGCAGGAACTGTTTATTACTTTATTAAATTTGGTGTTCCATTCTATGCCATGATTACAAGAGCTTTAGATTTAATTACTGTTGTAGTTCCACCAGCTTTACCAGCTACCATGAGTATTGGTACTAGTTTTGCAATTTCAAAACTCAAAAAATTTAATATTTTTTGTATTAGTCCTAATCATATTATTGTAGGTGGTAAATTTAATATGCTTTGTTTTGATAAAACTGGTACGTTAACTGAAAATGGATTATGTGTTAGTAGTGAACAAAAAAATTCTAAAGTGGCTTTTTCAAGCATAAGCAATAATAAATTACAACATCAAGAATTCTTCTCTAACAGTTATTCAACTGAAATTGAAAACTCGGCATCAGATATTAATAATAATATAACAGAAAGTTCATTGAATAATAATAGTGATGATAAAGTTGAAACTATTGAAAATCAAAGATATAAGGAATTATTGATACTTGCTCTGGCTTCTTGTCATAATTTGAAAGTCGTTGATGATAACCTTATTGGGGATCCATTAGATATAGAAATGTTCAAGTTTATTGACTGGTCTTTAAAAGAAAATGATAATTCTGTTGAAGGTTTACGTTAAGCTCAAATCCAATCTTAATAAAGCTTATTTAAATGACTCATCATCAAAGCGATTCGTTGAATTGGGTGTTCTTAAAGTTTTTGAGTTTTCTAATCAATTAAGAAGAATGAGTGTTATTGCACGTCGTTTATACACTCAAGGAGCTAATACTATTATTTCTAATAATATTAAAATTTTTGCTAAAGGTACTCCTGAATCTATACGCAATTTATGTAAAGAAGAAACTGGTAAGGATTTTTTAATATATATATATTTAATTTTTAAATATTATAAATTTTTTTAATAATAATAATAATAATAATAATAATAATAATAATAATAATAATAATAATAATAATAATAATAATAATAATAATAATAATAATAATAATAATAATAATCAAATAATTATTTCAAGTTCCATATAACTTTAATCAAAATTTAAATGAATTGGTTAATATGAGATATCGTATTATTGCAGTTGGTTATAAAACTCTTAATGAATCTAAATGTAATAAATTAATGAAAATTAATAGGTAATATTTTTATTAATTTATTTTTATTACATAATAATTAATATTTTAAAAAGTATTATATTATATACTATTTATTATATATTTTTAAAAAAATATAGAGAAGAGATTGAAAAAGATCTTGAATTTTTAGGCTTCATTATTTTTGAAAACCCATTAAAAAAAGGAACAAAAGATACAATTGAAGAATTAAACAAAGTAAAGATTCATTCTTTAATGTGTACTGGTGATAATGCTCTAACAGGTAACAGGTATTTCTGTTGCAAGAGAATGTAGCATGATAAAGAAAAGTGCTTCAGTTAAATTAATAAAATTTGAAGAGGGATTTGGTAAGATTAATATTGTTACTAATCCAGAAGAAATACATGGAGGTAGAACCTCTGAAACAAAGCTTTATTTACAAGAACATAAAACTTATGATGAAGATAAAAAAAATTTAAGAAAAACATTGTTAAAATCTGATTTAGAATTAGAATCATATCATAAGGTAAAAATAAATTTATAACTATTATATTATAATTTTATTTTTTATATTTTTTATATATTTATATATATTATTATAAAAATAACTAATTATATCTTAAAATCCTAAATTATATAAAGAATACCCTTCAAAAAGATTTTTGTATTGATATTAATAATGAGTATTATGCTATGACAGGTGATGTATTTGATTGGATTGTTTATAATTATACAAAAAAACAATTAAAACTATTAATTGAAAACTGTAAAGTATTTGCTCGAATGTTACTTGATCAGAAAAAACAATTAGTAGAAAAACTTCAGGAATTTGGACAATGTGTTTCCTTCTGTGGAGATGGTGCTTATGATTGTGGAGCTTTAAAATCATCGGATATAATTCATTAATAAATTTTATACTTAAATTATAAACAAAATAATATATTAAATAGCTATTTTTATATTTCATTTTATTTAAAAAAAGTTGGTTTATCTTTATCTGAATCTGAAGCAAGTGTAGCTACACCATTAACTAGTAAGGAAATGGATTTAAAATGTGTATTAAATATTATCAAGTAGGATTAATTATAAATAAATTGAAATTTTATTTTTAATGTAATTTAATAATAAAATTCATTCAAAAGCACCAATAGCAAACTTAATTTCCTTTAAGGTTTTAGCATCTTCGGGAAAAATTTATATGATCATTATTATTATTAATGTAGTTGTTAGTTTTTTAGCAGAAAATTATTTATTTAGGTGGATTGTTAAATTAAAGAAAAGAAAGAACTTAAAATAATAATACTTTTAATTTATTTAAGAAACAAAAAAGTCTCAAAATTTAAAATTGTTAATAGGAAAAGTGAAAAAAAATTATTATTTTTATTTATATAGAATTTAAAAAATTATTTTTTTTATATATATAGATTTATTTTATTATACAAAAGTACATTATAATGTAATAATTTATTTATATTTACATGTTAAATATTTATTTACAAGTATTAAAAAATAATAAAAGACACTATATTTCTATTAAAAAGAACTTCTATTTAAAGTTAAAGGTTTTAATTAAATTTTTTTTTTTTTTTTTTTTTCATCAAGCAGCATATTTAATATTTATACATAATAATCTTGGTAAATTTTATTATTATTATTATTATTATTATTATTATTATTACTATTTAATATAATAAAATATATAGTTTATTTGGATTTTGAAAATGTGGCTTAACTAACTTTATTATTCCTGTGTTATAGAAAAATATTTGAAATATAACCATCTAGTAATAAAGGTGTCTAGTAATAAAGGTATAGGTAGTATTATATTTTGAATAAATTAATCTTGTTGATTTATATATTTCCTTGGTTGTATATTTGCTTATACACATTTAGTTACGTGTTAAAATTCTATATGAAACCAAAAATTATATATATAAATATTTTATATAATAATAGTTTTTTTTTTTATAATATCTTTTGTTTCATATAATTTGTTTTTTAAGCACATTTATTATTTAATTATTATATAACCTGTATTTTAATTTACTTAATGCTAAAAATATAATATCATTTAATTCTTATACAAATTAAATTTAAAAATTTAAAGATTAAAAACAAAAGCATTAACTTTTTTGAAATAATAATAATAATAATAATAATAATAATAATAATAATAAAAACATTAATAATTGAAATATTATAGCGAATAATAAAATAGAAATAATATTATTTCTATTTTACAAACATTATTATTGAATTAATCATGATGATCTTATGACTATCATAAAATATTAATTTTTATGTAATAATAATTATTATTATTTATTTATTTACTTTCAAAAAAAAAATAAAAATAAAATAAATTATATAATGAATTTATCATTCATATTTAATGGACGACTTGTTGAAAGTTGTGGAATCTGTGTGAAATTCTTTTCTGACAAGATTTTTTTTATACATGCTAATAATTCAGTATAAGTATATTCTTTGTCCTCCTTTAACAAAGTTATAATTGCATAAGACATAGCACCAGTAGAAACATTTCCTACTGTCATATCTGCACTTGTTTGGTTATCTTTACAACCAGAAAATTGAACAATATCACCAACACATTGACGTCTTTGAAGTGTATTAGGATTAGTACCATTTCTTGCTGCTTTTTTTAAAGAACCGTTATAAATATCATGAATAGATTTATATATATTAACTGGATTTCCACCCATTATACTATTAACTACATCCGAACTTTTCCTAAATATTTCTTTGCGTACATCATTTTCAATAACTTCGATATTATTTTGACATTGGTAAGTATAAGGAAGATCCATAATAGTTCCTGAATGACATGAATCAAAAATAGCAGTTAATTTACAACCTTTTGGTAATGGTTCTACTAAAAGCTTATATATTTCATCATCAATAATTTGACCATTTTCCGTATAATCACATGGTAGTATAGTTTCATCTAAACCATCTATTTCATCACCATCTAAATCTTTTACTGTACCACCATGACCACTATAATGAAATACTAAGGAATCACCGGATTTGGCATCTTTAACAAGCCACTTCATAGCATTAACAATATTATCATAAGTTGGCTTTTTTTTAGGATCCTGATTATCATCTGTTAATATGACAGCCTGTTTAAAGCCATATTTTTTAGAAAATAATTGTGATATATTTTTAACATCATTTATACAACCATTAAGTTCAGATTTACTACCTATATAATTAATTCCAATGTAAAGTGCTTTTTTTTTTCCTTTGCAATTAGACTTAACAAACTTATCCCCATGTCTATCTTTATAAAATTTTTCAAGATTTTTATTCCAAACTTCACATTTTTTTATTTGATTATGGATATGATTTGTTAATTTTGTTTTACTATTATCAGTATTCATTTTTATTTTATATCTTTTAGTTTCTTTAAAAACTTTACCATTTATAATTTTTGTGGTAGTCTTTATTACTTCCTTCATTGGAGCTTCAACCATTTTTATATATTACTATATACTTATAAAAAAATAATATTCTTAAAATAAGCTATTGTCAGTTTACACTTTTTTACTGAATTTTAAAGTAATTGTTATCTTTTATTTAAAAAATATAAAATATTATATCCTTTCATACAAAAAAAGAAATTAAAAAAAAAAAAAAAAAAAAAAAAAACCTTAATCTTTAAATTTTAATATTTATTTATAAGTAAATTAAAAATAATATATTACTCTAATATATTACTATTATTTATTAAATCGAATTTATTTAATTATTTACATTTTCTTTAATATTTATATAATAACATATATTATTTATTGTAACACAAAATTATGGCAATAATATACTTTAAATAAATAATAATATATCTAAAATATATATGTATATATATTTTATTTTTTTCCTATTATAGTTATTATAAAAAAATGAATAATCTTTTTAATTATTAATATATAAATAATATATTATAATATAATCTTTATTTATTTAATACATTTTTTAATTGAAATGTTGAAATTTTTCATTTTATTATTATACCAACTATAAAACAAATAATCATTAATAATTGTAGCACAAATTCTATATTAACATTTATTTACTTTATTGATTTATTCATTTATTTATTATATTTAACATAGATTAAATAAAGCATTAATAATATTTTTTATTAATCATTTATCAAATACATAATTATAAATTGAGATAATTTACTTTATCATAAACATGGAATTTTGGGAAAAAATATTTTTTTTAATTATGATAATATATATTTTTTATATATTTCTTTTTTTTCAATTTTTTAGTTTAAATCTAATGGAATATTTTAATACCTCTTTATCTTTCAAACAATCTTTAAAATTTCAAATTTGTGTAATAAAAATCATTTGATTTTATTCTATTTATATTCTATAATTATAATATACAATATATTATTTATATTATTTAATATATTATTTCATACATAATAATAAAACTAAAAATAAGATTATATAATAATAAAAAAATAAAATAAAAAAAAAAGTTTCAAATATAGCGATTATACCAATTAAAAAAATAAATAAATATAAATTTAAATCATAAAAAAAAAAAGAGTAAAAATAATTCATTAAATGAATTATGAATATTATGTTTAATTTACGAATTAATTGATTAATTATATAATAAAAACAATTAAAATGGTTGATTTTTCACCAAAAGATAAAATAAAAAACATCAAGAATTATATGTCTAATAATAGAGAAGGTACAGATACAAATACTATTAAATCGAGTATTAATAGTCATATTAATAATCAATTAAAAATTCAGGAAATATGGAATACAGATACAGAAAAATTTTATAATGATAGAGATGGTGATAATTTTATTAGATCAGATTGTTCTGGTAAAAAAAAGGCTGTTTATATAGGAATTAATTATGTTAATTCAAGTAATAAACTAATTGGATGTGTAAACGATGCTAATAATATTTCTGAATTATTTTCAAGAAAATTTGGATTTAATGATTACATTTTATTAACTGATGATACAAATGATGAAAATAAGATGCCAACTCATGATAATATTATTAATGCAATTAATTGGCTTGTAAAAGATATTAAAGCAGGTGATTCTTTAGTATTTCATTTTAGTGGACATGGTCAATCTGTTTTAGACAAAGATGGTGATGAGTGGGACGGTTTTGATGAGTCCATTTTACCATGTGATTATACCAAAAAGGGACGTATTATTGATGATGATATATATCATTTATTAGTAGAACCTATACCAAAGGGTTGTAAATTAACAACAATTTTTGATTGTTGTCATTCAGGAACAATAATGGATCTTCCTTACACTTATCAGTGCCCTTATCATATAGAAGTCATTGAAAATGATCTTCGTAAAGCTATATATCAAAAAACTAACGAAGTTTTTAGTGCAATTATTAATGGTGATAGTAAAGAAATTTCAAAATCTCTACAAAGTGTATTTGATGGTTCAATAAAGAAAGTAGTAGTTAATGGAACAAATCCAGAAACCATAAAAAGATTACAATGTAATGGTGAAGTTATACAGTTTTCTGGTTGTAGAGATGACCAAAAGAGTGCTGATATTAAGATGGGTGATGTTATCTCCGGAGCTATGTCACATTATTTAATTAAATTATTGAATAAAGATAGAGAATATACTTATATTGAATTATTATCAGGAATAAGGCAATATCTTTGTAATAAAAACATTACTCAAATTCCACAGCTTTCATCTTCAAGACCAATAAGTTTTAAAGATAAATTTACTGTTTAATAAAAATTTAAAATCTTCCTGTATACCATATACTTTTTCATAATTTAAAAATATTTATATATAAATATAAATATTATACCAACATATATTATTAATTATTATTATTCATTATTTTATAAAAATAAAATACTAGAAATATAAAAATATAGATTTTGAAGTTATTAAATAATAATTTATCATACATTTAAAAAAATTATCTTATTTATCATCGAAATACCCTATAAATGTGTATATAATTAACATTTATATATATATTTATTATTTTAAAAATAAATATAAAATAAAAACTAAAATATAAAATTCATAATTGTATAATCGATTTTGTGTTTAAAATTTTACAATATTAAAAAAAAAAAAAAATGTTGAATTTATAATCTCAATTGGTAAAAATATTAAAATAAGAAAAATAAGTATTTGATAAATGTGCCATTAAATTATATTTTAATTGAGAAAAAAAAATGTTTGAAAATTGTAATCAACACTATTTCTTAAATATAATAATGGTATAAATTACTAATTATAATTTTTAAATATTAAAAAAAACACATATATATATATAATTATTGTTGTATTTTTTATTTATTTATTTATTTTTATATTGATACATTTTTTATTATTTTTTTTATTATTGCATATTAGGTTTCATCATATCATTATATTATATACATATTTGCAATATAGATACAAAAAAATATCATAATAAAAATTTATTATTATTAGTTAATGCTTTAAAAAGTTAAAATATTTATATTATTATCTAATTGCAATAATTAATATAATAAATTAAATAATTTAACATAACTTTATATGCTTGCTATTTATTATTATACAAAATATTATTATTATACAATGATATTATATGATATTTCAATTGAATGACAAATTTTATTTGCTTTAATATTAATTATCTTTACAATTAGGTAAAATGCCACACCATTTATTATTTTTAACACCCCACTGTCCATTATTATCTTCATATATAACATCACAAGAATCACAACATTCATAGCCTAAGGGGCTAGTCCAACATTCTTGTTTTTCTATGATTTTTCTTGGATATAAATTGATAATACACCAATCCTCCATGACGTAATCATATGCCCAATCTCCTTCTTCATCTTGATAAAGAACCTCTGTCAGATAATTTGGACAACAAATGTATCCATATTCTTCAGCTTCACATTTTGGGATTCTATCCAAGGCAGATTGGTCGTAATAACCTTTGAATTCTACTTCTTTATTAATAGGAAATTCATAATTTTCATCAAGGTAGACAGAATCACAATCCATATGGTATGCATTACATATATATCTATATTTCGCAAGAATCCAATATTTTATACCATAAGCATTATACTGAATAGTATCAACCATAGTAAATTCTGAATTTGCATCCCACTGAGCTAAAGAATAAGTTTCTTCTGCGGAGTAATTAATTCTACCAGGGTAATATCCATTTTCATCAGGGGTTTTGTCCATCATAACATAAGGTTTAATAAATTCTTTTAATTCATCAATATGTGGAAAAAGTGTTGCTGGATTGAAAACTTTTTCTATAACATTTTTTAAAATTTTTTCAAAACGGCTTGGGTTATTTAAGATTAAAATTTCAATGATATGATGATGAACAGTCCAATCAGAGAATGAATAGTTTACATAATCAGTTTTTCTTCTTAAATAATGTTCTGGTAAATCTTCGAGAATATAACCAACAAAAACTCTATCAATATTAATTCCAAATTCTTGATCAAAGTCGTAAGTAATATATTTCCATTTTCCATTAGGTTCCTTATACATATAGAAATTATGACCAATTTGTTGAATATGATCCCAACCTCCTATTAAATATTCAATTACCATTTCAGTAAGAAAATGATCAACATCAAAAATATCCTCAATATCTGAGGCCGTTTGGGCTTGATCTAATTTCAATAAAAAGTTCATCCATTCAGAGTAATCTTTGACATCATCATTTTCATTTCTACATCCATACCCCAATCTTATTGATAAATTAGATGAACCACATTGATACAAGGAAGTAGTTTCATCCTCATCATAAATATATTTTATCCATGATTTTTTAATGGCATCGGTTAAAACAAATAAACCCATATTTTCATTATTAATATATAATGTGACATAATTTGCTGAAATTGAAACAAGACCTAAACGGTTATGTATATCAGAAGTTAATTTTGATCTTAAAAATGTAGGTTCTGCAAAGTCGGAACGTAATTTGAATTGACTACGGCCATATAAATCTTTCTTTCCACGAATTTTTAAATTAAAATTTGGTTTACTTAATTGACGAGAATATTGACCGCCTAAGGAAAAAGTTACCTTATCAAATTCAATAATTTTACTGAAATAATTAAAAAAAAGTGAGAAATAAAAAAAAGTATAAATTAGAAATAGTTTAAAAATGATATATTAGTTTTTCTCTTCACATATTATTCATTTATAATGAATAAAATTTTTTTTAAGAAAAATATTCACAATTTAATTTTTTTTAATTTATATCTTTTATTATAATTTTTAATTCTATTATTTATATATATTTACCCCCCAAGTTCAACAGTTAAAGTAGACTTTTTAGTCTTAAATTCTTTGTTAGTAATACTAGTTTCACTATTTCTAGCATCATCATTATTATTGATATATTGCGTGACTTCTTCTTCATCAATAAGTGGTGTACTTTCTTCATTACTTATAATATCATTATTATTAACGTCATTAATAGTTTCAAAAATACTTTTATTACTATTTAACGAATTTTTTATTTGTGTAATAAGATTTCTGGAAATAATAGATTTTATTTCTGTATCTTTTACTAAACTTTCTTTGCTAAATAACTTTTGATCTGTTAAATTTCCTTGGTTCTCTTGTTCTACTTGCTGTTGATTCATCATTTTAACACAAAAACTAGAGTATTCAATAAGGTTGAATTTTTTATTACTATTAAAGAATTTTTCCATAATACTTTCTTTATCAAAATCAAAATCAACATAATTTCTTATATTGGTATCATATTCTTCTAAAATTTCAGTTTTATTAAGATGAGCATAACCATCACTACCGATATTGAATTCAGGAAATATTTCTTGAATATTGGAGCCTGGATATTTTTCGAAAAAATTAGTATTACATACATCATCCAAACCTTCGGAGGCTAATCTTAATAAATTTCCTAATATATCTGCTAAATTATGCTTAGCAGAACCTAAACCTCCAATATTCGCTTTTTTTTTTAAAAGAATGAATTCATCATCTGGCATAGTCACTCTAAACAAAGCCACTTCATTATCAGTTAACTCAAAAATTTCAGCACGTTGTCCTTCTGGAATAAAACTAGTGTTAACAGCAAAAATTATCTTAACTAATAATAGTTCATCCAAAATATTATTAATTTTAGATATTTTTATATTCAACAAAATTATAATAGAAAAATTTATTATATATAAGATTCAATTTAATATTAATAAAAATATAAAAATTTTAATTAGTACTAATAATTAATGAAAAATAGTATTACTTAAATTTATTTTCTCTTTATTTTTTTAAATAATATTTATATTATTATTATTATTATTATTATTATTATTATTATTATTATTATTATTATTATTATTATTATTATTATTATTATTATTATTATTATTATTAAATATTTCGTTTGTACTTTCAACTTTTTATATTTTATAACCATATATTTGTTATAATTAATGATATTTTATCTTACCAAAAAAGAGTAGAGTAATGAAATAATTAAATAACATTTTTCATGTATTATATACTTGTTTATTTAAAAATATATATATTCTTTGTTGTTATTATAATATTTTTCCTAACTGTAAAGATTGTAATGAATGATGCCTATATATAAATAAATATATGTACCTGTACATATATTATTAACTATTGCTGATATTACTTTTTTATTTATTTGGGTGGGGGAAATTTTTGTATCTTTTATACTTTTTTTTATTATTTTGTCAATTTACTTACAGCATGACAATATATTAAATTATTTGTCATCTTGTTTTGATTTTATTAATTGTTTCAACCCTATTATTCATCAATCCATATATAGTTAAATTAAAATGAGATTAAACTCTATCTCATAACTGATCAATAAAATTCAAGATTTTTAAATTAAAAATTTATTTTTTTTTAATTATAATAAAAGAAAATTATAATAACATTTTTATTTATTCCATAATGTGGCTTACTAATAATCAATAAAGCAAGAATAATTTTTAATTAAGTAAATTTAGATTTATATTATAATTTCAAAGAAAATTATATTCTTATTTATATTTTAATGTGGCTCATTAATTACACAAAGATATTTAATTGTATTTACATTAATTTATAAAAGGAAAAATAATATTTAACCTTAATGAATATATTTCTAAATCAAATTTTGATCTTAATAATTAAGTAAAGATATTTGTATAAAACATATTATTAGAAGATGATGATAATATGGCAATATATGTAATTATTGCATTAATTAATATGAATAACAAATATCAGAAAATAAAAAATGTAACATAAAAAAAAAAGAATTTAATAATAAATAGTTTAAATATTTTAAATATTCTATTTATTGAGTTTATATCAAAAAAAAAAATAAATGAAAAAAACATCGATAAAAAATTTATTTATTAATAATAAAGATAATAGGAATGCAACAAAATTCTATTTACATTTTATAAATTTCATATATGTTGGTGAAAGTCATTAATATGGTTTTATATTTACATTTATGATAAATTTATTAATATCTTTTATGAAAAAGTTATTTAATACTAATACATTATTTAATTATATACTAATTACATTTCATCTCAATACATCAAAAACATATTTCAAATTCTTACAGGTTATTACTATTATTTTTGAATTTTTTACAATTAAAATGTCTGATTTTTACCCTATTATCTTTTTTAATTTAATAGCACATTAAATTATTTAATATTATATTTTATAGTATATAAACAAATATTATATATTTAAAAATAAATAAAAAAAAAAGTCATTTTTTTTCATTTGAAATTATCTTTTTATACATTATAATATGCTTAAGAATTCACAAATATAAATGATATACCTTTAATATTGAAAAATTGAATTTTTGAAATTATTATTAAATATAAAAAAAATTTTTTAATTGAATATTATAATTATTAAATAAAAAATAAAAAAAAAAAAAAATTATATATATAGTAAGTATTAAAAAATTAATTTAATACAATTTCAAAATTATTAGTATTTAACTTAAAGAAATGTTCATAAAAGTTGTTATTTGTTTTAGCAAAATGACTAGTAGCAAATATATTAATTATACCATTAAAATATTTTTCTTCATTACAATTTCCTAATTCTAAAGTAACTGCCAAGTTATCAGAGAGAGTATCATTTAACACAGCATAATAACCAGTTTTATAAATTTGTTGAATGTAATCTTCTTCTGAATTATTGAAAAAAGTAACCATTTTGTAGAATTTGTCAGTTTTATAAATATATACAAGAACATTATATGGATTGACTTTTATTATTTGGACATTTGATCGATTCTCTTGATAAAATTTAAAATGTTCTTTTATTTCATAAATATTTGTTCCATACTTTATATAATCAATTTTAATTTTTAAAGATGATTTTGAAACAGTATTTTCACTGTTAATTTTTTTGTCTTCTGATGTTTTTTTGGAGAAGAAATTAAATAAATATGTAAGAATATTTTCTAATAAAGTTCTAAATATTATAATATTTTTTAATAATTTTTCCATATTATTATTTAAAGATTCCATATTATTGCTTAAATATTCCAACTTTTCATTTTGGTAATCATTCTTTTGGTTTATATTATCCAAAATATCATTATTGCTCTTACGATATTTATTAAGAGTCAATTCAAGTTCATGTGAATTATGTCCAATAATTTTATTTTTAATTAAAAGAGTTAATGAACTATCATTAATTTCTTTTATATTTATTGAACATTCTTTATCTCTGTCTTCTATTGTATTGTTCTTTGTTTTATCAATGATATCTATGATGAGAAAAAAAATATTTTCAATTTTAGGATATATTTCTAGCATTTTATTATTAAGATCCTTAAAATCGTTAATATTCATTATTACTTTAAAAGTATAATTTAACAACACATTCGCATTATAAACTTCGAACTCTACAACCATATTCTTATCTATTTTTTTTAAATCAACAGATAAAATATATATTTCATTATTATACGTTAACTCAGTTTTCTTTTTTGTTAATGTTTTTTTAAAATCTTCAGTAACATTCATTTTTTCTTGTTTAAATTATATTAAAATATCTTAAATTACTTAAATTACTATAATTTTATGGCTCAATTATATAAAATGTAACTTTGTAAAAAAAAAGAAGGAAGAAAGAAAGAAATTTTATAAAATATTTTTTTCTTAATTTTATAATTTTCATGTTTTAATAAATATTAATAAATTAGACATAACTTTTAAAAAAAAAAAAAAAAAAACTCAAAACCAATAATGTAAAAAAAAATAAAGGAATTGCTTTTTAATTAAAATATTGGACAAGTTTTTTTTTTAAAATATAAATATTTTAACCAAATAATTAATATCACTAAATATTTATTAATTAAAAAAAAATAAATTTATTTATTTTTAATGAAAGTCTTTAAAAATATAATTGAAAATAACTTTTGTAATTTCATATAATAAACATATAATAAACACAATAACCAAAATTTTTCATTATTAAGTGTATATAAAAATAATCAAAACTGCAAAACTGTTTTTTTTTAAAAAAAAATATTTTATTCATTAACCATAAAAAGAGAAAGTCTAAAAAAAAAATAGGATTGAAAGTATTGCCGCTTCAATGAAAAATTATAATTTTTAAGACATTCAAAAGTTTTCAAAATTAAATAATTACAAAGTATTAAAATTTAATAATATTTTAAAAATATTATTATTATTATTTGTAGATAATAATATTTATTTAAAAAGAATATAAATAAAAAATACTATAAAAGAAAAAAATAAAAATAAAAATGAAAAACCTTTAAAAAAGCAATATCCTAATTCTTATTCTATTGTTACACAAATTACTTAGAGAAACTCTTTTTATTTAAAGATTCATTATAAATTATAATTAAATATATTTATGCAATTCATTTAAAATATTATAAAATACAATTTTGATATATTACCATATATTCTTAATAATCAATAAGTTAAAATAAAAATAACATATGGCTTGAACATATTACTATATTAATACGTTTCTTTTATGTTGTAGTATTTTAATATTAGTTTATTTATAATTTATTACATTAGGTGAAAATATTTTATTATTTTAATTAATTAATCTTTCTAATAATTACACTTCTTTAATTAATTATATAAAAACCTCTCTAGTTAATTATTAAACATGAATATTTTTATATTATAAAATTCTTATAATTAAATATAATTGAATATCAATTATATAATATATGAATAATAATTGAATAGGATATAATATAATATTAAAGTGAAATATTACTATAAAAGGAAAAACTGATGTAATACAAATGAGTATTACAAAAAAAAGTAACTTTACATTTAATAATGAATATAGGAATGAATAAATATTAATATATAATATTAATATAAAAGAATATAATGGAATATGTACATGTATTCTATAATTAATATAATATATACCAATTATTATATTATTATTATAAAATATTTGATATAAATTTATGAATAATAAAAATTATTTTAAATAGTACTAATATGTAACTAGACATATTAGTTTCATATCATTAGTAAATTTTATCTAATATTAAATTTATATAGTTTTTATGTGAAAGAATGTAATGTAAATGCATGACAAATATAAGAACATGTAATGTAAAAAACTAATGTGAATATAATCCACATAGTTACAGTCTTATCATTAGACAACTAAGTACTAAGTAAGCCTCAATTAGTATAAATTGACTATAAATAATTAGACTAGAGAATAGAGAATAATTATTATTAAAAGGAGTTATTCCTTTAGTAAATTTTAATAGTTAAAAACGACAGGATAAACGTTTTAGTATTTAGACAGAATGGAAATATTGAAAAGTAGTAAAATTATTAATAAAATATATACTATTTACAGTTAAATTCTTTCTACATAAAAATAGCCCGTATCAGAGTTTTAATTGCATAAATTAAATAATATTCGGACTAAATATATCTAAATTTCTATTTTATTTATTATTTTAAAAATATAAGATTTGAATTTTATAATTGAAATTGTATAATTGGGATTAATAATAAATATATAACAAATGTGTACTGTTTAAAATAAAAGTTTTTTTTTTTTTTTTAATTCTCCATATAAATGATTTTCAAATTAAAACATTAAAAATTAAAAATTAACATATATAAACTAATCCCATTTCCAGAAAAACAAAAATATTAAATCAAATTAAAAAAATAAAAATGAAAACGTTTCTTTTATAAATTGGATTGTTATTCTTATATTTTTAATTTCAAAAATGTATACAAAGTCAGATCCAAATTTCTATATATTTTTAGCTTTTGGTCAAAGTAATATGGAAGGTCAGACTAAAATAACAGAAAAGGAAAAAACGGTAGATGAACGCTTTAAATGCTAGCCACTGGTGATGGATGTAAAAATCGTACATTAGGAGAATGATATGAAACTGTTCTACCTCTTGCTCATTGTGCTTCTGGTGCAGGTATTGTTGATTATTTTGGTAGAAAACTAATCTAAGATCTATAAAGATTGGTGCAGCAGTGGTTGGAGTTTCTGGTAGTGATATTCTCCCTTTTGATAAAGATCAGTATCAAAATTATACGAATATAATAGATTATGAATGGTATCAAAAAATTATGAATTATTATGGACGTAATCCATATGGACGTTTAATTGAAATGGGTGAAATCGCAAAAAGAGATAGCGTAATTAAAGGTATTCTCATGCATCAAGGAGAAAACAATGCAGGTGATGAATTTTGGCTTGAAAAATCAACGTTGTATACGATAATATCATTAAAGATTTAAATTTAAATGCTGAAGAGGTACTATTCCTTGTTGGTGAAGTAGCACAAACAAATTTAGGTGGAAAAAATGGTCACCATAATGAAATAATTAACAGACTTCCAGAAATAATACCTACTGTCTATATTATTTCATCTGAAGGTTTAATGCCTATGAAAGATAGACTTCATTTTGCAAGTGAATCTTTTGTTACATTAGGAGAACGTTTTGCAGATAAAATGTTAAATATTCTTCAAAGTAACAGTATTAATTTAGAACCTAATCACTACAAAAAATGAAAGTTTTGACTCTAGTACAAAACTATTATATTCTTTTAATTACAATACTTTAACCTTTTCACTTTTAATAATTATTAATAATAACAATGAAGAAGATAAGGAATATATCAAAATTTTAAATATATCATTCAATTTTTTATTATTTCTTATATTCAAAATATTAAAGATTTTTTTTAAAATATTTTCAAATAATATTAATATAGACCTATATATGCTTTTTTATCAATAAAATTATAGTAAAAGGTTGTATCCTTTTATCTTATATTTATTAAATAGTATCAAATAATATATAAATAAATATATATTATTTAATTATTTAATACAAACATCAATTTAATATCAATATGATATAAATTATATAATACATAATAACAAGTTTGTATATAAAGTGTGTTAATAAAATTTCTTTAAAAAAAAAATTTAAAATATAATTTATAATTTTAATAAAAAAAGTATTTAAAAATGAAAAACACTTTCTTTAAGTTTACTTTTTTTTTTAAAGCTTTACCATAATACAAAAAGAATAATTCTATTTAATATAAAAAGAATAATTCTTTTTACTTTTGAATATGAAAAATCGATTTAAATAAATAAATAAATAAATAAATAAATTAATAAATTTTTATAAAACATTATACATTATACATATTGTATACATTTACAATACTTTGAATTTATATAAATGCAGATTTTTTTTTTTTTTTGTTTTTAAATGGTATAATAAACAAATTGAAATTTGAAAGTGAAAATTTATATATTATATATTGATACAGATATTTATATATTTATTATTTATTATATCAATTTTAATTTCAAATAAAAAAAAAAAATTGAATTATTATTATTATTTTTCTTCATTTGTATATAGATAATTATAAAAATGAAGAATGCAATTTTGATAAATTTTCTAATTGTTTTAATAGCAATTACCATGAAAGTAATTTCAAAGCCAGATCCAAATTTTCATATTTATTTAGCTTTTGGTCAAAGTAACATGGAAGGCCAAGCTGATATCGGGGAAAAGGAATTAACAGTCGATAAGCGTTTTCAATTTATTCCAACTGTTGAAGGATGTAAAAATCGTACTATGGGTAAATGGTATGACGCAATTCCACCGATTACACGTTGTAATAATAAAGCAGGAATAGTTGACTATTTTGGAAGAAAGTTAGTTAAAGATTTGCCAAAAAATATTAGAGTTGGTATTGTATCAGTTGCACTTTCTGGTGCTAATATTCTTCTTTTTAATGAAGATAAATATAAAGAATATCTTAATGCATATAACTATACTTGGTATCAAAACGGTTTAAAAGAATATGGACACAATCCATATAAGCGTTTAATTAAAATAGCAAAAATAGCCAAAAAAAAGGGAGTTATTAGAGGTGTTCTTTTTCATCAAGGTGAAAATAATGTTGGTAGTAATGATTGGCCTGAAAATGTAAAAATTATATATAATAATATACTTGGGGATTTAAAATTAAAGGCTGAAAAAGTACCACTTCTTGTTGGTGAAATGGTAAGAAAAGAAAAATGTGGAAGAGCTGGTCAATTTAATGAAATTATTGATACAATTTCTGATATCATACCTACCTCATATATTATTTCATCTGAAGATTTAAAGCCAAAGCGTGATTGTCTTCATTTTACAAATGATTCTTATGTTACTTTTGGAGAGCGTTATGCAAAACAAATGGAAGATATTCTTCGATTAGATGATGATGTTTCTAAATCAAGCGCTAATAATAATATAAATTCATATTTCAACAATGTCTCATTTATTTTTGGACTTTTAATAATAATTATTACTATCCTTTTTTAATTTTGAATCTTTAGTTATCAAACATAACCAATACAAACAAAATAATAAATGAATAATAATAAAAAAAAAGGAACGTTTGTATTTGTTATACCCAAAAAGTAAAAATAATAATAATAATAATAATAATTTATATTATATTAAAGCATTATAAATATAGATATAATATAAAGTGAAATTATTAGTTTTGGCAGTATTTCCTTTTTACCAAGTATTTCATTAATTTTTTTAAACCAATAATAGATTCATATTTTTTCTTATTTTTTATTTCCTTTTTTTTTTTTAGTTTTATATAAAGAAATAAATTATTTCTTTTATTTAAATAAGCATAATATAATCTTAGTAATCAGAAATAAGTAATATTTTTTTCAATAAATAATTTTTAATATTTATATATATAAAACTAATAAATAAGTGTACTTTTTTATTATTATTATATTTAATAAATATGTTATATTACTCAAATAGCTATAATAATTTCCAGTACAGCTATTTGAAATAATAATTATTTAAAATATTAATTTATTCAAAAGAGAATGGTTACTGTTTTTAATTTTAATCCATTTAAAAAAAATGTATTTTTATGAATAAAAGAAGCATCTCTATTTGAATAATTACATAAACAAATTATTAAATTTTGTTATTTCGTATTTATAAAAATCTCAAACTATACTATTAATATGATTTAATATATTGTGCTATCATATTTTATATTTATTCTAATATAAATTATATACTTTATATCTTTTAGTAATTCATTGATCAATTTATAATTAATAAAGGAATAAATATATTAATATAGGGAAAATAAGTTTTTTATATTGATTTAATTTATAAATTTACAAATTAATACATAATGATTAACTAATCATCAAGCCGTACAATACAATAAATTTTTATGTTAAATAACCCTTTATCATTTATTGGTTATGAAATAAAGAAAGAATTTCCACATCCATCCATTATCATAACTATATATATAAAAATAAATTATTTTATTGATAATATATTGGAGATTTTACTGTAATTTGATATATAATTAAATTATTATAATAATTATTAAATTCTATTGTATTAAAAAGACATTTCTTTATATCTTTACTATATAATATAAAAAAAAATTATTTTATGGTACTCCAATTATTTTTTCTCTAATTCGTGGTTTATGATAAAAGAATCTTTATCTTTTTTTTTTTAAGACCTTACGGATGAATTTAAAAAAGTTTAAAAAATTAACTTTTAACTTTATAAAGAGCTTAGAACTTACGAATGTTAAAATTTAAGAAAATTTATTTTTTAGTATTGCTGAATTAGATATCACTTTATATTTTGCCATAGTTTAATACAATATTATATTATTTAGTATTAAAGTAAATATAAAACTACTAATATTCATTCTTTTTTATTAAAAATATTTTATTTAATTAAAAATTTAATAAAGGAACCAAAATAATAAATAAAAATCACATGACCATTAGAAATTTATCTATTAAAAATCTTTTTTCATTATATAAAAAAAAACTTTTGTTTTTAAAAAGCCTATTTTTATATTTTTATTATTATTTTATTTATAAAAGGAATAATAATAAAAGTTAAAAAAAAAATAAAAATAAAAATAAATTTCATATAAAAACATAATCATATAGATTTAAATTTAGATTTTAAAAATTAATCTAAAAGACTAAATTGTAAAATTTAATATTATACATATAATATTAAACAATTTTTAATATTCCAGAATAAACATGAAGATCATTTCCTTAATAAGTATATTAGTCTTTTTTATAACTATATCAACAACAAAGGTATATGCTGAACCAGATCCTGATTTCCATATTTATTTGGCTTTTGGTCAAAGTAATATGGAAGGTCAAGCTGCTGTTGAAGAAAACGAAAAAACAGTTGATAAGCGTTTTCAATTTATTCCAACTGTTGAAGGATGTAAAAATCGTACTATGGGTGAATGGTATGATGCTATTCCACCACTTCCACGTTGTAATGGTAAAGCAGGAATAGTTGACTATTTTGGAAGAAAAATGGTTAAAGAATTACCAGAAAACATTAGAATTGGTATTGTGGCAGTTGCTGTTTCTGGTGCTAATATTCTTCTTTTTGATAAAGATAAATATGAAGAATATGTAGATATTGTTGATTTTGAATGGTATGTAAATATTATGAATTCTTACGGACGTAACCCATATGGTCGTTTAATTGATATGGCAAAGATAGCACAGAAAGATGGAGTTATTAAAGGTATTCTTCTTCATCAAGGTGAAAATAATATTAATGATGAAAAATGGCCTGAATATGTAAAAAAAGTATATAATAATATACTTGAAGATTTAAGTTTAAAGTCAGAAGAAGTACCAATTCTTGTTGGAGAAATGGCAAGAACAGAGTTATGTGGAAAAGCAGGTGAATTTAATGATATTGTTAAAAAGCTTCCAGATGTTTTACCTACTGCTCATATCATTTCATCTAAAGGTTTAAAACCAATGAAGGATTGCCTTCATTTTTCAAAAGAAGCTTATATTGAATTGGGTGAACGTTTTGCAAATGAAATGCTTAGTATTAAACAAATAAATGGTACTAAGCATTCAAAAAGTACTAATTCAGAGAGTAATAATTCAGAGAATACTAACTCAGAGAATACAATTTCAGAAAGTACTGATAATAAAAAAAATACTAATAACAAATCAGATGATACTCATAAAGCTAGTAATACCGTTTCTGATTCAAGTTCTAATAAAAAATTAATTTCACGCTTTGGTAATAATACTTTTATTGTTGGACTATTAATTTTTATTATTTCAGTTTTTTTTTAAATATAGAATCTTAATTGGAATATTAATTATTGTTATTTCAGTTTTTTTTTTTTTTTTTAAATATAGACTATTAATTATTGTTATTTCAGTTTTTTTTTATTTTTAAATTTAGATTTTAAATTAAATATACTCATACATCTATTATTTATATATTATTTTTTTTTAAAAAAAAATATAAATTGCACAATTATATAGTATTAAAAATACATGTATTAATATTACAATGATATTTTTAAATTATACATATTAACCTTAATATTTATTACTTTTCAAACGTTTTATTCTATAAATATTATAACATAGCCAATTTTGAATAAAAATGCATTATAAATATTATTTTATAATTTCTCACTCTCTTTTTTTTTATTCCTGGTAATATGTTATTATATTTAAAGTTTTGTTATTATCATATTCATATAATCATGATTTAAAATGCCCCATGATTTTATATATGAAACAAAAAATAACTTTTTCTATCAATGTTATTTAAGTTTTTTTTTTAATAATTCTCCAATAAAAACTACTATTAATAAAAAGATTATTGTTGAAGAAAGCATTTCGTTAAACTATAGCATTTGTTTTCTTTCTATTTGTTATTCTATAATGCTGAAAGTTTCTTTTTTTTTTTATATTATTATTGAAGCTTTAGTATTTTAAAGTCTAATTCAATAATTATTATAATCAAAAACTTTTTAATTATTTATCGAATATATCAATTTAATATATTAAAGATTTATATTAAAATTTTTTAATTTGTTAATATTAATTTTTTTTTTTTTTTTTGTATTAATGATTTAAATTTATGGGATATTATATATATGAGGTGTATAATTTTACTTTTATAAAAAATTATTATAGAATGTATATTATATACATCCAATAATAATTAAAATTTTAATTAAATAAACCAAATCAATAATAATAAATCACATGATATAATTAGAAGAATAATATGTTATAAAAAAAAGTATTCTTTATTACTTTATTAAATGTTGTAAAGTCCGTTAAAAATAATTTATTTATTTTTTAAAAAGAGATAATAAAGAATAATAAAAGTAAAATAAATTTATATTGCTTGTGTAGAAAAAAAAAAATAAAAGCATTAAAATATAGATTTAAACATTTGAAAATTAATTTTAATAAATAAATAAATTAAGAAATTAAATATGAAGATCATTTCCTTAATAAGTATATTAGTCTTTTTTATAACTATATCAACAACAAAGGTATATGCTGAACCAGATCCTGATTTCCATATTTATTTGGCTTTTGGTCAAAGTAATATGGAAGGTCAAGCTGCTGTTGAAGAAAACGAAAAAACAGTTGATAAGCGTTTTCAATTTATTCCAACTGTTGAAGGATGTAAAAATCGTACTATGGGTGAATGGTATGATGCTATTCCACCACTTCCACGTTGTAATGGTAAAGCAGGAATAGTTGACTATTTTGGAAGAAAAATGGTTAAAGAATTACCAGAAAACATTAGAATTGGTATTGTGGCAGTTGCTGTTTCTGGTGCTAATATTCTTCTTTTTGATAAAGATAAATATGAAGAATATGTAGATATTGTTGATTTTGAATGGTATGTAAATATTATGAATTCTTACGGACGTAACCCATATGGTCGTTTAATTGATATGGCAAAGATAGCACAGAAAGATGGAGTTATTAAAGGTATTCTTCTTCATCAAGGTGAAAATAATATTAATGATGAAAAATGGCCTGAATATGTAAAAAAAGTATATAATAATATACTTGAAGATTTAAGTTTAAAGTCAGAAGAAGTACCAATTCTTGTTGGAGAAATGGCAAGAACAGAGTTATGTGGAAAAGCAGGTGAATTTAATGATATTGTTAAAAAGCTTCCAGATGTTTTACCTACTGCTCATATCATTTCATCTAAAGGTTTAAAACCAATGAAGGATTGCCTTCATTTTTCAAAAGAAGCTTATATTGAAATCGGCGAACGTTATGCTGATAAAATGCTTAAAATTCTTAATGGAGAAAATGAAGAAAATGAGGAAAATAGAGAAAATTCTGATTATTCTGATTCAAGTTCCAGTAGTAAATTAATTTTATATATTAATATTAACAGTCTACTATTTACATTATTAGTATTAATTATTTCAAATATTTTATGATAAAGCAAACATTTAAGTAAAATTTATTAATACAATTAATTAAACATAAAATAAACTATCACATTATTTATATTTTATATATTATTATATCATTAATTATATCTGTTTTATTTTGAATAAAAATTGAAATTATGTAAGAAATTGCAAATATTTATAAATGTATTTATAAATACTTTATAAATATTTTTTTTTAAAAAAAAACTATAATAATAGTAAGTATAACATTAATAAATATAGTAATTATAACAATAACATTAATAAATATAACATTAATTATAATAATATTGATAATAATAGATAATAGTAATAATAAAAATAAAAATCAATGGATATTGAAAGTTCAAGTTTAAAATATATTTATATTTTAATTATTCAAAAATCTATAAATCAATGAATAAATTTTAATTTAAGAATTAATTAAAGTTTGAAAATTAATAAACTATTTATAATATTCAATAAGTTTTTATTTTAATTGTTATATAAAATTATATATGAGTACATTTAAATGTTCTATAAAATACGTTTTTTTTTTTTATCGTTTTTAGTTTTCATAATATATTTAATTTATTATATTATTATATTATACCTGTGTTTATACTTCATCAAATATATAATTTTTTTATTAAAAAACCTTAATAATAATGAATTAATGATATAAATGTATTAAATATCAACATATCGAATTAATATAGCATTATTAATTAATTATTTTATGTATAATATATATATATTCCATATAATAATGATATACAAAATAATTCTAATTCAATTATTATAATATTATAATTAAGATACTTATTATAATTTAGTTCTTAATTTTATTATTATAAACACCTTTTTATTTACATTTCTTTTATTCATTAAATTTCTTCTTTATTTTTAAGACTTTCATTAAAAAAAAAAAAGGAAAGCTTTATAACTATAGTTTTTATTATTATTATTATTATTATTATTATTATTATTATTATTATTATTAATTATTTTAATTTTTGTATAAGCCAGGAAACAACTGTATCAACCATTTCTTTTTCTTTACCATCAAAGAAATGATTTGCACCTTCAATCCATTTGATTTCTGCTCCTTTAATCTCCTTTTCAATAACAGAAGCTTCTTCTGTTGGTGTACTGGTATCAATAGTTCCATGAACATGTAATATTCGTTGAGCTCTATGACTATCAATATTTTTAATATCAATTTTTGGATTCATGGTTCTTCTTTCTTCAATGGCTTCTTGAGTTATTTTCCATTGTTTTCCAAAACGTTCCCACAAAAATGATCCTTCTTTTTTTGCTTTTTCTAATTCTTCCTGAGTAAACCTTTTTTCTGGTTTACCAAATGTTAATCTTCCTCCAAGACTGACAAAACAACAGTCCTTATTTTTAATTAAATTGGGTTGTGAAGCAGCAATCATAACATCAGCTCCTGCTTTTGAATGTCCTATTATTCCAACAATTTTTAAATTATATTTACTTTCAACATAGTTTATTAAATCTCCAATATTACGTACTTCTCTTGGATAATTTGCATAACTCCATTCACCTGAAGATTGACCATTTCCTTCAAAATCAAAACGTAATACAGACCAATGTTGTTTTAAACTTTCTAATAATGGAAGATTAATTTCTGAATCTTTATCACCAAACATTCCATGACAAAGAAGAATAGTATTCGATGTATTTGGATTTTTTGTTAAAGCACATGAAAGAGTAACTTCCTCATTAGTATTTTTATCAATATACTTTGCTTCAAAAGAATTCTCTTCAAAAATCATTTTTTTATTATTTATTTTTTTTTATTACAAAGATCAAATTCAAAAATATGTTAAAAAATATTTTTTACTTCAATAAAAAAAAAAAAAAAAATTTGAATTTATTTTTTATTTGTTTATTTTTAGTGAAAAATATATTTTTATAAATACTAGATTTATTGGTATTTGTTGCTATTATTAATGATTTTTTTTTTTTTTTTAATTGAAATTTGAATTTCAAAATTTAAATTTCAAAAACAAAAATATTATTTAAAATTTATTAAATAAAATTTAATTATTTAATTAATTATCAGTTTTTAGATAAAAATATAAAATTTTTCTAATTTAAATTTCTACTCTTTAGTCTGAAGTAAACAGTTTATAAATGGTAATATTAAAAAATACAGAATATATAATGGGTATTTTAGATAAATATAGATATATAAATAGTTTTAAATATATAACTACAGCTTTCATTTATTTTTATTAAATAACATTTTTAAACAAAAACAAGTAAAAAAATATTTTTTAAATGTTTTATATTCATTAATGTTTAACTATAATAAATTATAGTATTATAATAGTTATAACGTTATCTTCTAAAACTAACAATTCTTTAACATTGGTATAATAAAATAATAATTATGATAAATATCTTAAAGCTCTTTAGTTTTTAGTTTTTCTGCTTCAGTAAGTTCTGTAATTATATTTAAAGTTTGCTTTTTAAACTTAGATAATAAACCGGGTCACATGTTATAATAATAGTAAATTCCTTGATCAGAAAGTTTTAAAACTTTAGGTTTAAATTTGTAGCAGTCTTTCCTAAATCTAACATCCTTTCCCTCCCATCTTTCTTCATTAAATCTAACATTATGATTATTAAGGAATTCCCTTCTCCAGATAGAATCATATATAGATCCGTAATGTTTTTTATGTTTTAAATTAACATAACCATTGGATTTATTTGTACCTCGAGCATATTCCACTGTTATTATATCATCCACAAATATAATTTCAATATTTTTTAAAGTTTGCTTTACTGCTGATTTTAGGCATCTTTTCAAATACAGATCGTATTATATATTGGAATTATTTACTTTGACTTGTGATTTACATAAAGCATACATTACTATGTCTAAAAATAATAATGGTTTTAAAATGAATTTCATTGTTAATAATGCTTCATATGATATGAAAAGGAAAAACTCACCTCCAATAATAATAATATTTTTGTATTATTTTAAAATACTAATTAGCAATAATTAAATATTACTTTTTTTATTTTTCCTTTCAAATGTAATTTTAAATATGTATTTTATTATCGGTTTAATGAAACAACGTAAAATAAAATAAATTATAAATATATCAATCTCTAAATATGCGAAATTCCGAAGACCATTAGCTAAATCACTGTCTGAGGGTCCAAGGGGTGGATGTCCACAGGTTTTTGTATATGGATTACAAACCCTAGATGCACATTCTGCGTTTTTTTCACATAAATCACCCATTACTTTACCACAATGCATAAATGAAGATCTAAGCAATAAATTTATATAAATATCAGTACAATATTCAGTTGGATTTTCTTCATTAAAAATACAGACACCTTCAATACATTTATTAGTTAAACATTGTGAGTCAGAAGTACATTTATAAGAAGTATAAATATTTTTCCTAAGGTGTTCAAAAGTAATATAATTATATTTTTTAAAATCATTATAAGAGTGCGCCATACTAATATACACTTTTTTATTATCTTTTTCATCTGGAATTTCAATAAACATTGGCATGACATCACCTTCTAATTTAACACAAATATTATTTTTACAAAAATATCTCTCTGACCAAACTTATTTTTAATTTTCAATACTTCAGACTTATTTAATGTTTTATTTTTATCATATGCAATTACTTTACATGAATAATATTTATCTGAAACTATATAATCCATATAATCTGTAATATTTTCGTAAGTATAAATTATACTATCATTATTTAAGCCATAAGAATAATGTTTTTGAATTCTAATAATATAAATAAAACATATTATTATACTGGTTATCGAAAAATTAAATTGCAATAGTTTTTTTTTTTTTTTTTTTTTAAAATGGAAGATCCTTTTATAATTTAAAAGTTTATTATACATTTTGTTTTTAATTTACTTTTATCTGTTTGTCAATAAAATTAATAATAGTGATTTAAATACTTTTTCAAAGTTAAAAGAAAAAATATTTATATATATAAACTATTAATAAAGAATTAAAGTTGTTAGACTGTTTAAAACTTAATAGTAGTACAATGAATTAATAAACAGACAGAAAATTATCTAATTTAATAAACGTGAAACAAATCTAATAATTTATTATAATAATGAAATTTCAATAATATGATTAAAACAAATTATACCTTAACTAAATTAACCCTTAAATTTAAATCATATATAAAAAATTTAAAAATACTTTAAAATATTTAATTAAAAAAATAAATACAAAAAAAAAGAATTATATAAAAAAATATTATATTTAATAGTTTTTTTTTTTTAATTATTTATTTATAATAAATTTATATTATTTGCTATAAATTAATAATAAATTATAATATAATGATATTATTAATATTTTTTAAAATATTTTTATTTTTCAAAGAATGACATGAAACGACCATTTTCATTTCCTTCAACGACTCTGGTAATTGGGATATTGGATGATTTATTATTATCTTTAACATAATCCTAATAAATAAATTGGAAAAGTTAATTTAATTTTTCAATAAGAAAAAACAAGTTTTTATTAAATGTTATAGTTATTTACCATTGCATATTGGAAAGCTCTAGTTTTCTCAATAACATTTGATTTATTACCAACCCAAATATAAACTAAAATTTTAATAATAATATATTAATGAAAATATTTAATATTAAAAAAAATATTATGGTTTAAAATTATTTATAATAATTTTAAAACATACTTTCAGCGCCAACATCAACAATGAATACATCATCTGGATCAAGCATTGATAACTTAAGATCTCCACGGGCTTCTTCTTTGAATATCATAGCACCAGAAGAATTAGAAAGTCTAATTTTTTAAATTTAGATAATAATTATTAGAATTATTACATTATATTATATTTATTTATTTAAAAGTTTAATTTTAATAGAAAACTATTATATTACCTGAAGAGAATTTTTTCATTTGAAGCTGGCTAAAAATTTAAAATATATATACATATACATGCATAATAACAATAAAAATTTTAATTTTATATTAATTTTAAAAAGAAAATTGATATATATATTCAATTTTAAAAATTTAATTAATAAACTTACAGCTTCAAATAATCTTTCGTTAGAACTTTCTTTAGCTATAACACCCTTACCACCAATAGCCTTCCAGAATGGACCAGCATCTCTGTCATCTTGGTCTATTAATAATTATTAATAAATAATCTTACTATTAAAAATATCCTTCTCAATACAAAATTTTATATTATTTTAAATTTAATACCATAAACAGTAATAACTGGGTGTCCATGTCTTTCACTCTTTATTGAAGCAGTTAATTCCATAGCTTTGTGCTTTTCAATACCTGAAGCCTTACATCCATTCCATTGATAAATAGTAAGACCTTGATCTAATACAAAAACATCACCATTATTAAGAGATGAACATGAAATTGGAACTGAAGTAACAGTTAATGTACGTCCAATGGACTTAACATGGAATAATTGTGGTTTATATTCAGTTGGTTTAACAATATTGAAGCCACTATCAATACCTCCATCCATAATAATAAATTTCTTGAAATAAGAAATAAACAATTCAGATTCACATCCTTGAATCTTTATATACAGTTTTGTTGTTGATAATGAAATATTTATAATATAAAAGTAGAATAAAGGGTGTTTTAATATTTATACATTATGGATAATAAACTAATTAAATATTTATTTATTTCGAATAATTATTACTTCACGATGTTGAACTGGTACACCTCCTAAGACTATTTTGTATAAATTGAATATTGATAAAGTTTTTTGTTTAATATTTGAAAAAAAACATTATTATTTAAAATTATTAAATTAATTTATTGATTGATTTTCAATATTAAATAATAATCATATTCAATTATTTACAATCATCGAGTTCTACAGTTTTATAAGCAGCAGTACCAGCTTCATCCTATATTAAAAATAAATATAATTGAACAACATAAAATAATGAATATATATAATGATGTAATTAAAATATATTATTATTATTATTAATATATATTAAGATTCTTACTTGAGAGGTATAAGTACCTAACCAGAAATGAATATCATAGAACTTTCTCTGGTTTTTATCCAAGTAAACCTTTTTTTATTTATAATTATAAATTTAAATTTTTAATTTTTAAAATTGAAATAATGATATTTAATGCTTATTTTTTATTTTTATAATAATATGTAAGAAATGTTATTATATTTCCATACATTTAAAACAATGTAAGAATCACCTATATAAAATATAATTATAAAAATGTTATATATATTTAAATATATTTAATACTTATTTTCTAGTTATAAAATCATTTATTTTGACTTCTAATCACATACCACTATAGAATCTACCATAGAGTTCCTTTGGCCATGGAACTACCTTTAATTTTTCAATTCTCCATATTTTGAGACCGCTAATTATTAGAACAATTTGTTAATAATGTTAATATTTTTATTAATATTTTTATAATTCTTTTATTTCCAAAATTATTATTAATATTATTAAAAATAGGAAAAAATCTATATTTACATTTCATCTACTCCATCCCAACTTTCTTTAAAATCCTTGTTATCACCAATATTTAAATTTTCTAACTATATTTATATAAACCATATAAAAGTTAATTTTATTTTATATAAACATTTTATTCAATTAACTTTTTGTTTCATAATTATAATAACTATGATCATACATATTTAGTTAAATCGAGTTCAGATATATCTGTCATAAAATAAAACATTTAAAAATATATTATTAATAAGAGATAATGAACATATTAAATAAGAATAATATTTTTAATAAAATACATGTTTAACATTATATTGTAATATTAAAATATAAAATAGTTTTAAAGCATAAAAATATATTTCTTTCATTTAATATTTACCTAATTTATTTAAAGACATTTTGATTATTTATTATATTAGCTAATATTTTTTTAAAGTCTTTTATTATTGTTTTTATATTTTTTTTAATAAAACTCCAATATAATAATACAATGAAATGATTTATTTATATAGTTTTATAAATATCTATAATATCTTTTCAAAATAATTTAATTTTTTTTTAAAAAAAAAAGTAAATTTATATTTAAATAATGTTTTTTATTAGATGTTTCTTATATTAGTTAAAGTTTTAAATTTTCATCTATTGGAGATTAGTGAAATTATTAAAATGTAAAAATCTATTAATACATACAAATGTTACTTTTTTTTTCTTTTTTTCCTTTACTATTACAAATCATATTTTATAATAAATTAAACAGTAAGACAAACAGTTTTTTTTTTTTTTAAAAAAAAAAAAAAAGCAAAAATTTTTTTATTTAGTTAACGTCTTCATTTTTTATATTTAGTATTTTAAGGTAAGAGGTTTTGTATAATATTGGTTCATTATTTTTCATTATAATAATAATCTTTAAAAAAAAATTTGTTATTAAATAAAGTTATTAATATTATTATTTTATTAAAAATTAAATTTTTATAATTTCTGTCAAACTAAATTTTAGATAGGAATAAAAATAAAATTGATTAAGATATTTTAATATTCAAAATTATTACGAAAAAACTGTATAAATTGGAATTCTATGATATACTTTTAATTTTCTATTTTCTAAAAAGCCATTTAAAATTTTAATACTCTTTATTTTTTATTTTATTTTTTTTCATATTAATTAAATTGTATTATTGCTATTTTTCATACTAAAAAAAATATTTTTCTTTATGGCTTTTTTTTTTATTCAATAAGAATTAAAGTTTACTAATAAAAAATATAAGAATATAAGGATAAAAATTCATAAAACTTTTATATAACAAAAATTAATACATTTTAATTTCTTTTTATTTGTATGTGGATGTGTGTGAAAGAGTAAAGAAGTGTTTTAATAACTCTAATTTCTTTTTTTAATATTATTTTAAAAAAATATGATTTAAAGGTTAATAATAAAAATTATATAAATTATTTATTTTTCAAGTAATGAATAATAAATTATATATATTTTATTGATATGGTATACATATTTTTTATGAATTAGTATTTATCCTAGATTTTTGGTCATTTTAGCCAGAAGAAATTCGACCTTACCGAATTTCAAATAAAAATATTTTTAATATTTTGAGTTTTTGAAGATATTTGCTTTATATATTATTTTTAAAAGAAGTAGTATATATTAATATATGTAATATATTCATTTATGAAATTTCATGTTTCTTTTTTTTTTATTTATAATATTAAAATAATCATAGAAAATGAAATATGTTTTATATTATCTTATAAATATTGTAAAATTAATAATATTCAATTAAATTTAAAATAAATATAAATTCCATAATTAAAATTTATTTAATAATTAATATCTGATTTCTTCAAGAATTATAATTACATTATTATTTTATTTTTAAAATAAATAAAAATTTCTCATAATTTTATAATGCTTTATTCTAAAAGGATTAAATGTATTTTGAATTTAAAAATATTGATTTTAAATTTTAAAGTTTATTTAATACTTAATTATAATTAATATTTAATTTCTTTAAGTATTATAATAATATTATATTATTAATTATTCAAATATAAAAAATTGAAGTAATTATAAAAGAAACATATTTCATCTAATATATCATGTGATAAGTATTGTGATACGGGTTAATTTTATGTAGAAAGAATTAAACTTTAATTAATATATATTTTATTAATAATTTTATTTATAACGTTCCAATATTTCTATTCTGTCTAAATACTAAAACGTTCTGTCGTTGTCAAATATTAAAATTCTAACTAAAACAAGAAGCCCTTTTTAATAATATTTATTCTAGTCTATTTATACTAATGAGGCTTACTTAATAATTAATTGTCCAATTATAAGGCTGGAACTATATGGATCATTCATTTACAATACTCTTTTACATTACAAAATATTACATTTGTCGTACATTTACATTATATTCTTATACATTGTAGAAATAATTAATATTATAATAAATCTATATAAATTTAATATTAGGAAAAATTACTAATATAATAATATGTTCAAGTCACATATTATTTTTATATCAAAAATCCCCTCGCTATAGGAGAGCGAAGTATAATTTAAGATACAAAATTTTTACTGAGCGTATCTGGTTATAATATTAATTTTTCTGGTTATAAAACTAAATTTCTAAAATTAAAAAAAATTGAAAAAAAATTGAAAAAAAAATTGAAAAAAAATACTAATAAAAATTTTTTTTTTTTTTTTTTTTTTTAATTATTATTATGATTATTTATATATACTAATTACTAATTAAACTAATTATTATTGTTATTATTATTATTATTTACTATTATTATAATTATTATTTATTATTATTCTTAATAATCTATGGTAGGCTACTCGAGGTTTAGCAAGGTCGAACAGGAGTTAATCGACTTTTCGAAATTCGAAATCCCTTTTTGACTTTTTCAATTTCAATTTCGAAATTTCAAATTAATTATTTTTTTTTTTTTTTTTTTTTTTTTTTTTTTTATATATATATATATATATATGTTTAACATATCTAATTTGTAAAATATAATAAATTTTAAATAAAGTGTCGTCTCTCATAACGAAATATTTTCTTTATAAGGGAGGATATTCTTCATATGTGTATACCTGGTTAGTTCTTGTCCCGTATTGTAGTCCTTGAGCTTGACTGTATTCCAGGCGATATCTAAGATTTGATAAGGTCCTTTAAAATATGGGTCCAATTTTGTTCTGTTGAAATTCCTTAATTTGACTAGATCGCCTATTTTGTATTCTTCCTTATGATCCATGCTTATTTTACTTTGTCTTCTAGCTTCCCAATACTTTAGAGTACCTAGCATTTTTGAAGCCGCCTTCCTTATCCATTTAGCGTGATCCACGAACCTTTCCATTATAATTTCTTCTGTGGATCTTCCTAAAGTTTCTTGATATGTTTCCATTAGCACTAAATCTATTGGGCGTGCATCCTTTCTTCCATATACAAGTTCAAAACTAGAGAATCCAGTTGTAGTAGATATACTGGTCCTTAACGCCCATAGAGCTACTGGTAAGTATTTGTCCCAGTCTTCATTGTTCTCTACTAAGAATCGTAGCTGTTTCCCAATTTCCCGATTCTTATTTTCCACTAGACCATTCGACTCTGGGTGATAGGTGGATACGAAGTGTACATAAGTATCATATAAATCTAAAAATATTTTTGTATAGTCGGAAGTAAATTGTACACCATTATCCATTAAGACCAATTGTGGGACTCCGTGGCGACTAAATACTTCGGTTAGGAATTCCGCTACATCTTCTGAGGTGGTCGTTGACAACGCCTTCGCCTCAGGCCATTTTGTAAAATAGTCCACAGCTACAATAATATATTTGTTATCTTGCACAGTAGTCTTTAACGGGCCTATTATGTCCACGGCTATTCTGACAAACGGTGCTTCGACTGGTGATGCAAATCTCTCGGTTCTTTCAGGTAGAGGTTGGGACTTCCGTAACTGACAGATTTTACACGTAGAAATATAGGTTTTTATATCTAAAACCATGTTCTTCCAATAATACTTATCCTTGATCCTTTGGTAAGTTTTCTGCAGTCCTTCATGTGCGATTTTATGGTTTTTCGCGATGACCTGGATCTTTTCCAAGGGTTCGTCAACAATCTTTCTTAAGTTATCGTTATCCCTGAAATATAACAGATTATTTATTCTTATTACTCTTTCTTTTAGAAAGTTTTTCATAACCTCTGAGATATATTTATCATTTTCCTCGTTTTCTTCTTCTGACATTAATTCAGGCATCTTAGTAGGTTCTTCTACAACTTGTTTTCTCTGTTTCCGAGCTAATAAAGATTCTTCTTCATCACTTTCGCTTTCATTATTTTCTGACTCAAGGTTGGTATCATTTAGTGTACTAACTATTGCATTTGCGTTCGCTTCCTGACTGTTATCCTCTTTTAATGACATCCGGGATAATGCGTCAGCTAAAATATTCGCTTTTCCAGGTTGATATCTTACTTCTACCATGTTTTGGCTAAAGTCATTAACCCAGCGAGCGTGTTTTGAAGTTTGAGGTTCATTTTTATTAATGATAGCAACTAGCGGAAGGTGGTCCGTATATAAAATAGTTTTGTACGGATTTCCTAGGACATAATGACGAAATTCCATCAGGCAATAATGAGCAGCGGTACCTTCCAGTTCAGTAATAGGGTAGTTTAATTCAGCTTTCTTTAGTGCACGACTAGCATACTTTATAGGATGCTCTACCCCGTCCTCCAAAAGTTGCAATAATACGCCGCCAATACCACTGAAACTGGCGTCCGAGCGGATAATGAAAGGAATATCATAACGAGGAAAACACAGAATAGGGGAAGAGGCCAAATATTCTTTAGCAGCAACGAACGACGAATTACACTCAGAATCCCAAATAAACTTGGCGTCTTTTCTAAGGAGTTTATTTAAGGGGGCAGTAATAGAAGCAAAGTGATCAATAAATTCCCTATAATAACCAACCATTCCAAGAAAAGAACGAAGTTCAGTAACAGATTTAGGAGGATCTAGTTTGAGTATATTATCGACCTTAGATTTAATAGGAAGAAGACCATTAATAGAAACAACATGACCCAACACTTCAACTTCCTGTAAACAGAAGTGACACTTCTCAATGTTGATCTTTAAACCATTATCGCGAAGGATCTGGAAAACCTTTTTGATATCACGAAGATGTTGTGAGTAAGAAGGAGAATAAATAATTATGTCATCAAGGTATACTTGAATACAAACATTGAGGAGGTCAAAGAAGATACGATTCATCTCTCTTTGAAAGGTCGCCGGCGCGTTTGTTAAACCAAAAGGCATGACTACGTAATCAAAATTTCCAAAACGCGTGGTAATAGCTGTAATACATTGGTCTTCTGGTCGCATAGGAATTTGGTGGTATCCACTGAATAGATCTAAGGCCGTGAAAAATCTTGCACCAGTCATGGATTCAAAAGCTTCTCTAATGTTGGGAATAGAGTAAGCATCCTTTACAGTAATATTATTGACTTTTCTATAATCTGCACAAAGACGCCATTTATTGTGCTTCTTAGGAACCATTACAATGGGAGAAGCCCAAGGGGAATGGGATGGAACAATAAGGCCTTTATCCAGTAGTTTTTGAAGTTCACCCTTAAGAGCAGCTAGTTGAACTTGTGACAACTTCCGAACTTTAGCTTTAATGGGTTTAGCGCCCTCTGTAACGAATCATAGAAATTAGTAACCTGTCTTAGTGGTTAGTAACTAAGACCTTGGTTTGAACTACTCGAGTTCGAAACCTCATTAATATCTTTTTTTTAATTATTAAAATATTTTATAACGAAATTTTACCAAAGAAGATAATTTCTGATTGGCTTAAAAAATTAAGTTGTAAAATTTTTATAAATTTACTTTTAAAAACATTTATATAAATACGAGTGAAATTTCTCAAAAAATTATTTTGAATTCGAGTTTTTATTAACAAAGAAATTTTATAATAAAAATAAAATTATTAAACACTAACCTGTTATAATTTTGTTAAGTGTTCAATAATAAAATTTTTATTTGCTTTTATTATTTTCCTTTTTATATATTTGTGTTTTTATTTATTGAACATTAGTTCTTTACAATAAAAACTCCTAAAATATATAATAACACCTTAGTGTTTAAAAAAGGAAGAATTTTTAATTTATTAAAAAATTAAGTAAGTCAGTGAAGCTTATTTTAACAATAAGGGTACTGAAAACAAAAGTAAAACCCACAGTTATTATAAGGGGAGCGCCAGGACGCTTAATTTAATAATAAAGAAAAAATTCATTTTCTAATAAAACGTTTTCTACTTTTAATAAATAAAATTAAATTTTATTTATTATTTTTGAAAAAATATTAAAATAACAAAGAAGTTAGGATTCAATACCTCCCTTAGCGTGGATAGTTGGACACCTATACGTAATACTTTGTTGTTTAGATATTATTAATAATCGGGGAATTAAACCTATTTTTTTTCTTTCCGCTTAATTAAGTAAGTGACAATAAAGAAACTAATACCGTTAATTCCTTTTATTGAAAATTTTCATTTCCAATATTAACAATTGATAATATCTACGTTATCAACAAAGAGCTACAAGGGACCTAGTATTGAATACTAATAAAATTAAATATTTGATGGTCCAATACTATTTAATTTGACTCTTTGTCTATATTTAAAATATTTTAATCAATAAATAATAATAAAGATTTAATTTTTTTTTTCTTTCTTAATTTCTTCAAACATAACTTTATCTTATTTACATAATTTTTATTTTCAAACAATTATATTTTTTTAATTTTAATGGAAGGACAAATATTTGATAACGCCTCACTAAAAGACGGTTTCGCAGGAGACAGAAAATATCTCAAAGGTTTCTTAGCCAAAATAGAACTTGTTTTTCTCCTTTATCCTGAAAGATATCAAGATGAAGAGAGCAAGGTTATCTACCTGATTTCTCGCCTTTATGGAAATGCATTAAATTGGGCCGCTACGCTTATTGACAACCATGATCCATGTCTGACCAACTACCAAGCATTCAAGGAAAGACTAAAGGCATTCTACGGGAACAATGATGCAGTCTACGTAGCCAATCAAATGCTACGTACTCTCAAGCAACATCGTTTGGGCGGCATCAGAGGATACATCCTTGAATTTAACAAATACTCTGATGAATCTAACTGGAATGAAGAGGCTAAGATGGATGCTTTTATCGCTGGGCTCAACCAAGAAGTTGCAATGAAGATATTAGAGATGTTCCCAGGACCAAGAGATTTGTTTTCCCTCCAAACTATTGCAGCTAGAATAGACTCCAGACTTGCTACCAGGGGATTATTTTTTGACAAAAATACTAAGGGACCAAGTTCTAATTCCAGCAATGGCTCCAGAAAGGCTTCCACAAATCTAAAAGAACATCCCAAGAAGAAAAGATACTTTGGTCCGTTATCCAAGGAAGAAAAAGAAAGAAGAAGTAAGGAAAACTTATGTGTCTATTGTGGATCTCCAGGACACCAACTGAAAGATTGTCATAAGAGAAGAAATAAAAACTCAGCATTCGAATCTTTAGTTTCTCTACAAAATAATTCTACCAATTCCAAGAAAAATCAACAAGATAGGGTAACCTCAAATTTTAAATTATCGTTTGAACTAGACACAAAAATTCTTATAGACTCCGGTTCTACACTTAATCTAATAGATGTCGACTATTGCAACGATCACAATATTCCCTACCACTATGAAGAAGATTTACCCAACGTATTCGGTATTGGTGGTAGCCAAAAACTGTTCGGAGTTACTCCACTTCTTAATCTTCGCTACATGGATCACCTATGCCGTACTGTCTTTTACGTTACTGATCTACCTGTATATCCTTGTATTCTAGGTCTACGTTGGCTTAAGGAACATAATCCAAGTATTGACTTTGAAAATAATAAATTATCCTTTGGTTCTTCATATTGCTTGGATCATTGTATGACTCTCCCTTCGAATGTTCCCGAATTCCATCAGGAAACTTCTGTTTTTTCTACTGATTGCAATAACTCTTCTTCCGTTTCTTTGCCTATTTTTATTGACAAACCTAAATCTTCTTTTTCAAATTCTAAGTTATCTCATTCTCGTAATCCCAAAGAAAATCGTTCTAAATCTGTCTTAATTAACAATGAATCTGTTAACGATCCTTTATCACAAGAGACTTGTACTGTCATGGCTTCTAATATATCTCTTTCTAAAGTTGATTCTTGTTCACCAAAAAACTCTTTTAAAGACTCAAATCCTACTACTAAACTTCCGAAGGAATTAGAATCATATATGGACGTCTTTAGCGAATCTTCTGCTGCTCAATTACCACCTCATCGTCCTTATGATTGCCAAATAAACCTAATCGAAAATGCCAAGCTATTTTATGGACCAATCTACCCACTAACAGACGAAGAAACAAGAGTTTTGAAGGATTATATCGATGAAAACCTCAAAAAGGGTTTCATTAGGAAATCCAAATCTCCTGCTGGTGCGCCTGTACTTTTCGTTCCTAAAAAGAATGGTGAACTCCGTCTTTGTCAAGATTATAGGGAACTCAACAAAATTACCATTAGAGATTCCTATCCTCTACCTCTGATTCAAGATATGCTAGAGCATCTTGGTAAAGCGAAAATCTTCTCAAAATTGGATTTACGATCAGCATATAATTTGGTCCGAATCAAAAAGGGTGATGAATATAAAACAGCTTTCACCTGCAAATTCGGCCACTTTGAATACCTGGTAATGCCATTCGGACTGAAAAACGCCCCGGCTGTTTTTCAGCATTTTATCAATGATGTTCTGGAAAATATTCTAGGGATTTTTGTTTATTCATATATTGACGATTTAATTATTTTTTCTGAAAACCATAAATCCCACATTAAGCACGTTATCGAAGTCCTGGATCGCTTAAGAAATGCTGGTCTTTATGCTAAGCTTGAAAAGTGTGAATTCTTTGTTTCCTCTATTGATTTCCTTGGTCATCGGATATCCTCTGAAGGTATACATATGGACCCCAATAAAGTTTCTGCTATTATTAATTGGCCAGTTCCGTCCAGTGTCAAGGAAGTTCAATCTTTTATTGGCCTAGCCAACTACTATCGTCGGTTTATTCCTAATTTTGCCAAAGTTGCACAACCCCTTCACAGACTACTTCGTAAAAACGTTAAATTTGATTTTTCCTCTGAAGCTCTTGATGCATTTAATACCATTAAATCATTAATTTCATCTGCTCCCATCCTGTCTCACCCAAATCGTGATCTTCCCTTTATTGTTGAAACCGAATCTAGCAACTTTGCTATAGGAGCAGTTCTGTCTCAAAAATCTCCTGATGATAAAATGATCCATCCTGTCGCTTTCTATTCAAGATCTCTTACTTCCGCTGAAAGAAACTATCCTATATACGATAAAGAACTTTTAGCTATTGTTAATGCTCTTGAAACTTGGCGACATTTTCTCAAAGGTGCTTTAACCCCGTTTACTATTTATTCAGATCATCGAAACTTACTATATCAAAAGAAACCGGAAAAAATGTCACAACGTCTTGTTCGTTGGGCCCTTTTCCTTTCCGAATTTAACTTTAAAATTCTCTACCGCTCTGGTTCATCTAATGGTAAACCTGATGCGCTTTCACGAAGACCTGATTATATGGATTCCTCTCTTCCTTCTGATGCTCCTTTTTCGGTTTTACGCCCTGAGAATTTCTGCGCTTTGATTTGTTCCATTTCTTCTCTTAATGATGAAATATTATCTGAATATGTGAACGACTCTTTTTACATTGACATTTGCAATTTTCTTGAAAATAAGAATCTCCCAGCTCCACATCCACAAAGTAATAAATTCTCCCTTAGTAATAGTTTTCTTCTTTTTGATAGTAGAATCTATGTCCCTTTAAAATGCCGTCCCTCCGTTTTGAAACTCTGTCATGATTCCCCCTCTGCCGGTCATTTTGGTATCCGCAAAACTATTTCTTTGATCTCTCGTGACTTTTGGTGGCCATCCATTTCTATTGATGTTAAGAATTATATCCGATCTTGCGAGATTTGTTGCCGCTCCAAGCCTTCTCGTCATAAACCATATGGTTTACTTCAACCCCTTGAGATTAGTGACCATCCTTGGGCTTCTATTTCTATGGATTTCATTACTGACCTCCCTCCTTCGGATGGATTTAACACTATTCTTGTTGTAGTTGACCGCCTTACTAAAATGTGCCACCTCATTCCCTTTAAAGGTATTCCTTCTGCTTCTGATACTGCTTTTGCTTTTTTGAATTATATTTTCAAAATTCACGGTCTCCCCTCTGAAATTATTTCCGATAGAGGCGCGCAATTCACTTCGAAATTTTGGAAATCTATTTGTCAATCTTTGGACGTCAATGTTAAATATTCTTCACCATATCATCATCAATCCAATGGCCAAACGGAGAGGGTAAACTCCGTTGTTGAACAATATTTAAGATGCTTTTCTAATTATAAAGGAACAAACTGGATCAACTTTCTTCCATTGGCAGAATTCAGTTACAATAATGCTGTTCAAGACTCAACAAAATTCTCACCATTCTTCCTAAATTATGGTTATCACCCAAAATACTCTCCGGTAATTCCTGACCAAACGAATGTTCCAAGAGCTGAAGAGTTTACAAGAGACTTTGAAGACCTAATGGAGAAACTAAAAGAAAACTTAAAGAAGGCCATCCAAGTTCAAAAGAAATATGCCGACAAGTATAGACAAGAACCTCCGACATTCAAGACTGGTGACAAAGTATGGTTGGATAGCTCCTTGATAATTCATAAAGGAAATAAAAAATTTAATCCTAGGAAACTTGGCCCGTTTAGGATAATTAGTAAAATCTCTAATCTCACTTATAAATTAGAATTACCAAAATCGCTGAAGATTTACCCAATTGTTCATGTTTCAAACCTAGAACCGTATTATGAAGATAGTTTTGGAAGAATCAAAGATCCACCTCCACCTATAATAGTAAATGAAGAAGAAGAATACGAAGTAGAAGAAATACTTGATAAAAGAAAGCATTATGGGAAGATTCAATATCTAATAAAATGGAAAGGTTATCCGCTTTCAGAAGCATCTTGGGAACCTGAAAGTAATTTAAACTGCGATGAACTAATTAAAAACTTTAATAATTCACATTAGTAATAGTTATTAATTTAAAAAAAAATTAGTAATTGATAAGAGAAAAAGAGAATAGAAAATAGAAAATAGAAAATGAAAAAATATATTTATAATTTAATATTCATGTAATTTAAAAAAAAAAAAAAAAAAAAAAAAAAAAAAAAAATTTTTTCAAAATGTATTCACTCGTTTCAATTATTTCTTTTATAATAAAGTAACAAATAAATTTAGTTGATTCGTCTGGTATCCGAATCCTGGAGGAGGACCATGTAACGAATCATAGAAATTAGTAACCTGTCTTAGTGGTTAGTAACTAAGACCTTGGTTTGAACTACTCGAGTTCGAAACCTCATTAATATCTTTTTTTTAATTATTAAAATATTTTATAACGAAATTTTACCAAAGAAGATAATTTCTGATTGGCTTAAAAAATTAAGTTGTAAAATTTTATAAATTTACTTTTAAAAACATTTATATAAATACGAGTGAAATTTCTCAAAAAATTATTTTGAATTCGAGTTTTTATTAACAAAGAAATTTTATAATAAAAATAAAATTATTAAACACTAACCTGTTATAATTTTGTTAAGTGTTCAATAATAAAATTTTTATTTGCTTTTATTATTTTCCTTTTTATATATTTGTGTTTTTATTTATTGAACATTAGTTCTTTACACCCTCAACAAGTTCAATGTGGTGTGACCGGAGTTTTGAACGTTGGAGATCATCAGTGGAACAAGCAATAACATCACGAAAAGAAAATAAAAGACTTTGAAAATCATCTACAACAATCGGTTCTTCAGACTTATATGAAGGAATAAGATTATGTAATTCCTCAACTTTACCTAGAATTAAATCCTCCTTATTAAGAATAGGCTCGTTCTTGAGAGCAGCTACAATTGGTTTCCTATCAGAAGAGGGAAATAAGTAACAGTAATAGCACAAAGGGTTAAAAGAATTAATATCAATAATAGGAGTGAGAGGTTCCAGAGTACCTTGACGTGTCTTAACACAAACAGTTTTATCGACTGCATCAACAATAATCCGTTGATCATGTTGAACTTTCAAACCAATCAGAGCATCATAAAATACGTCGTCATTATCGCAAATGCGGAATAGGACCGGAAAGGTAAGAGAACCAATACACACGTTGAGTTCAACCAAATCAAAGGTACGAAGGTTATCATCAGCCATAGCCTGTTGAATTTTGCTGTATACTTGGCCTTCAATTTTGAAATCGTTTATATTATCTAACAAGAATTTCCTCGAAACCAAGTTAATATTACTGCAGGAATCAACTAAAAGAAAAGCCTTATGTCCATTCAGTAAGGCATGAACTACGGCAATGTCGTGGTCTTTTACGGCACCCGACACATAGTCGTGATGAGGATTATTAACGACTTGTAGTTCCAGCGGCTTATTATCCTGTTCGACCATACCCATGACAATAGAGCTAGAGGGAACACGTTCCTTCTTTAAGTTGTTGGCAAGATCCATACGAGATTGGTTGGATAATTCCAAGAGTTGGGCGAAAGTCACATTAGCCTTAGTATTTTTCAAGTCTTCGCAGATATCATATCTATTTGTCCCTTGAGATAACTTCATGACTTGTATAGTTTTCTCTTTTGGGCCTAAGGGCTGTACAAGTGCGCTTCCGATATTAGGAGAGGAAGTAATAGGACTTTTACTTTTCTTTTCACTTTTCGGCTTGGAAACATTTTTAAAAGATACAGATTTAACATGGCTCTCGGACTTACGGACATCTGGAGGTGCCTGAGTTTGTTCAAAATCCATTTCAACACTACTTACGTTTGGGAACGAGGGGGATTCGAACGCATGACCTGGGGACTGGGGGTTCGAGACAGTGCCCGCTGTACCATTGTGGTTATTTTTCTGAAAATTTTTTGAAGAGGGAAGATTCACCTGGGGGTGTGCCTGAGATGGTTGTGAGCTCACCGGAGATGTAGGAGGAGTAGTAGTATCAGAATTCGAGGAGGTGAGCGAGTTGCGTCTCTTCGTTTGAGCTGATTCCTCCTCATCTGTAGGGTCTAATTTCCTTTTAGCTACAGCAATTATATCCTTTTTGACCGTAGATTCCGATGGTGAGTGACCCATTTGGTTACTGGAGGTGGATCGACCTCCATTTAGTGATTTAAACGACCACAGTCTTTTTGGAGGTGTCCTGGTTGATGGCAGCGATAACACACTTTTTGGGAAAAGTTACCAGACGCATGAGGGGTATTCCTAGGCTGAGTGTAAGATGAATTATACCTGTTTTGATACTGATTTGGAGGATTATAAGCAGGATAAGGAGTGTAATATTCAGATTGATGATAAGTGGCATAACCATCACCCATTGGTGCAGGAGGCCTGTTGTTGAAATAAGGATCTGAGTAACTAGGTCCAGGAGCTTGGACAGGAGCAACCGGTGTTGAAGGATAATTGTAACTGGAATTATTGGAATATCCATAAGAATAAGGGTTAGGATTGGAGTAATGACTATCCATCGGACGATACTGTGGTGTATAAGCACCATGAGGATTATAACCAGGAGTAAAGCTACTGGAATAAGAGGCGTATTCTTTCCAGTATTCGTGGTTCTTTGCAGTTTGGCAAGCCTCATCAATAGTTGCGGGCTCGCGAATGGTGAGGGCATGTTGTAATTCTGGACGACTACGGATAGCATGCATATAGTCGTACACAGAAACTCTGGGGCGATATTCCGCATCCAAAGAATGGTAAAGGTCCAAAAACCTATTATTGAATTCATCCACTGTTTCTCCAGGACGAATAACCATAATCTTTAATCGGCGAAAACCATCCTGTTTGTTGTTCCAATAGGCTAACCTATTCCTAATTGATGGCATACATTCATCCAAAGAGGGTGGCCTGTTCCACATGCGTTCAAACCTAATTAGTTCATCAACAATTTCTGGGAAATCGATACAACCGACAATGGTATCGAACTTTTCATTCTCATCAACAATGCCTTCTCTAGAAAACCATGCTTCCATCTGACGTTTCCACACATCTTCGTTGCAATGGGTTTTGTCCAAGATAGGAAGTCTATAATACGAAGATCTATTAGCCATAGCAAAAATTTACTGAAATTTAAAGGGTTAGGTATTAATGAGTAAACAAAAATTTTTTTTTTTTTTTTTTTTTTTTTTTTTTTTTTTTTTAATTATTTAACTGAAAATAATATAACAAACTAATTATTTAATATATTTTATTTATCAAGTTTAGTTTTCGACCTCCACTTCGGGCCCTCACTAATAAATACTTTATTCTAACAGTGGGTTAGAATGGTGATATTTCTTTAATAGCTGCCGGAAGCGCTCTACTCTCCTAATGAATATTTAAGAACTGATATGGTAGTTACCAACTCTTAAATAACCTCAATAAATAACTGGAGTAAATATACTAAACTTTAATAATTTATACGCAAGCGTTGTAGCTGTCTAGTATAAACTACTTAATTATATTATATTATTAAAAGAATAACAACTTTTTATATCCTTTTCTACTTCTAAGTAGTAAAGGAGGAAAATAACAATAAAACTTGTTTTAAAAATCGAAAAAAAAAAAAAACACTATTCTTTCTATACCCGATATCTCCACCAAGTTGATACGGGTTAATTTTATGTAGAAAGAATTAAACTTTAATTAATATATATTTTATTAATAATTTTATTTATAACGTTCCAATATTTCTATTCTGTCTAAATACTAAAACGTTCTGTCGTTGTCAAATATTAAAATTCTAACTAAAACAAGAAGCCCTTTTTAATAATATTTATTCTAGTCTATTTATACTAATGAGGCTTACTTAATAATTAATTGTCCAATTATAAGGCTGGAACTATATGGATCATTCATTTACAATACTCTTTTACATTACAAAATATTACATTTGTCGTACATTTACATTATATTCTTATACATTGTAGAAATAATTAATATTATAATAAATCTATATAAATTTAATATTAGGAAAAATTACTAATATAATAATATGTTCAAGTCACATATTATTTTTATATCAATTGCATGAAAAGTAAAAAGAAAAAATAATATTAATAGTTATAATCTAGTATTTATTTCAGTGATGTATAAATTGTAAATTTTACTTATTTTGATTTAAAATTTAATTTTTTTTCTGATTAATTAAAATGTTTAATACTTTCCTATATAAAGATCAATTTTAATTTATCAATTAACTAATTAATATATTAAAATTATATTAAAATTTGGTTTTAATATCATAATATACTTTAACTTTTACATTATGCTTTTGATATTTAAACTTCTGAATATTAGTACTTTTCATTTTATCTTATTTTATTTTTTATCAAAAAAAAAAAGGTAAAAATGAGTAAATTAATTACTATTCTATTATTTTTTGGTAAATATTTTTTAATTAATTTATATATAAATATTTCAATATATTTAATTTTCAATATATTATTTTTCATTATATTTTATATTAAAAAATACTAGTTTACGTATTTAGTGTTTCAGCATTAAATACCTTTATCGAAAATGGACAGCGTCCTGAATTATTTGAATTAACAGACAATGAAATTGTCACTTTTAAAATTACTATACCCGATGAAGAATTTACATTGTTAAAAGAAAAAGCAAATGTTCAAGGTTTAACACCACCAATTTCAAACTTTACTCTTGAAATGGAACTTGGAAAACAAAGTTATCGTGTATATTTTGAAGAAATGCTTAATCAAAATTTCACAAAATTATTTCCAAATATTGATGTAAATGCTGAATTTCCTGGTTTTTTCATTGGTTCAGATGGATATGCTAATATAGATAAAATTATGGAAAATCTTGATTTTGATCCAAAAAATTATAAAAATTTTGATTTTGTATGGGGAAATCTTGGATATCAAATATTAGCACTTGGAAAGTATGATTATGTACAATTATTAGTAAAATATTTAGGAATGCTAGAAAATTTGAATACAGTAGATAAGGAAACTTTAAAATCAACTGAAACTCTAGCTACTAAAATTATTGAATCAACAAAAGTTAAACAAGATACCGAAATAAAATCAATTGAAAATAATTTAATAGAATCAATAATTAGTAAATCAAAAGTAAATTCAATGAAAACTATAGCTAATAATGATATTTCTCAAAAATCAACTAAAAACTTAGCCTCTAAGATTATTAAATCAACAAAAGTTCAACAAGATAAATCATTCGGTAATAAAATCTTAGAATCAAAACCAAATAAGGAAGTTAATTCAATGAAAACTATAGTTAATGAGACACCTGTAAAATCAACTAAAATCTTAGCCTCTAAGATTATTGAATCAACAAAAGTTGAAGATAACGAAATAAAATTAGATGATGATAATATTATGGAATCTACAAATAGTCAACAAAATACTAATGATGAATCTACTCAATAAGGTATAGATTTATTATTGTTTAAATATATAATTTTTTGAATATTCAAAATATATTCAATTTAATGGAAATATAATTCTAATTTAATAATTAATTTTTTAATTTAATTAATCCAAATTAAAAGAAAATCAAAATCAAGAAGATATGTCAACAGTAATTGAAACAAATGATTTTAAAACTAAAAATGGAAAACTAACAGTTGATATTGCAGGGTAAATTATGATAATTAAATAGTAATAATTAAAATATTGTCATATAATGATGATGTTTAAATAAGAGCAATTAAATAATGTTATTTTCAATTTAATTTATAATATTATAAAGGATTTTTATAATAATATTTTAATAAATATTTATATTTCTTTTTTTTTTTTTTAACTAAAATAAAATAAATAGAATTCAAAAAAGTTTTGATGAAATTACTTTTTCTTTAAGTGGTCAATATTCTCGCTCTCTTGTTAAACCAAATTTCAATATAAAAATAAGAGGAAAGAAGGATTTATTCGGAAGTTCTCAATTAAAGCTTCGTTCTGATTTAACTGAACCAACTTTCTTAAGATCAAAATTAACTTCTGATATTCATAAAAAACTAGGTATTGCTGGAATTTCAGCTAATTATGCTACTTTATATATTAATGGAGAATATATGGGATTATTTGTATTAACCGATGCTTACAAATTATCATGGATAAAACAAGTCTATGGAGAAAAAGACACCAAATTCTTATATAAATGTAACGGAGTGGCTTATCTTGATGTTGGAAGTGTTGATAAATGCACAAATGAAAATGATGAAGATGATGTCACTGAATCAAACTTGGAATGGGCAGACTTTTTAGTTGCTATGACTAATGCTCAATCTGCTGAAGATATTGAAGACATATTTGAAGTCGATCATTTTATTAAAGAAATGGCCATTGAATATTTATTAGGATCATGGGATCATATTCAATTAGGTCATAATTACTATTTATATAAGCAACCAAATGGTAAATGGATCTATTTAACTTATGACCATGATCATACTTTTGGTATTAATCTTGATAGAATATTTATTGGTTATTTCTTTGTAGATTTACCAGAAAGAAATGTAATGAAAGATTATCCAAACTTTTCATTTTCAGATTGGACTCAAAAGCATCAAATTATTCAAAAATTAATATTAAATGATCCAGCTCGCTTCAATCAAGCATTAAAAGAAATTGTTTCAGAAGTATTCAATCCAGCTATTCTTTTCCCACGTATTGATGAATTAAAAGAATTCATTAGATCCTATGCCGAAAAAGATTATACAGCTGACGAAGAAGGAAAGTATCCAGGTAGAATTAATGCTCTTGGTATTAATCCATATACATTTGAACATTGGGAAGCTAATTCCGAATTTACATCAGTTACCACTCTTCAATACAATGCCTATGGTATTAAATATTGGATTCTTTCTAAATATCGTAATGTATGTAAAACTTATGATTTAGAATGTGATCCACTTTATCTTGATGAAAACTATGAATTTTCAATTGATGAAAATGTTCAATTTACTGGATATGATTTTTCTTCCTATCAAGCACCAGTTGAATATAATCCAACTACAGCCACCACCACATTAATAGAAACAGAACCAACACCAAGTATTACTATTACTGAATCAAGTTCTATTGAAAATGAATCACCAACATCTGAATCTAATAATGAAATTGAAACCGAAAATGATAAGGACTCTAGAACTGATTATGAAACTGAAAACATCTATTAGTTTTCGATTCAATAATAAAGAATATAGATGCCTATTTATAGCATTATTACCTTTTCTTTTATTCAGCTTTTAAGCGTGATAAAACGTATGATATAATAAAATATATGTATCTATAAAAAGATATTTATATGAATTAACATATTATATAGTATTTTCTATACCGATTACTACTAATAAACGTTATTATATTATTTCTTTTTATACCAACTTTTCCATTTATTATATAAAAAAATTAAATAAAATTATACAAATATGAAATAATATGAAATTATATAATTATTTTATTTTTATATTTATGGCGTGAATGCACATAACTAAAGATATTTCACTTTTAAAATATCAATTAATATTTTAATAATTAAAACTTTGATAAGTTATAAGGATCATTTATAAAAAAATTATGAGATTTTATATATTAGTATTCAAATATTATTGTATTAATAATAATCTTTATTACCCTTTTGTTGTTGAAGATTAGTTTAATAATTGATAGAGCCTTATATATTTTCTTTTAATTATTCACCTATATACTTCATTATAACATTATGAAGTATATAGTTGAAATTCTTTATTATTAATATTATTATTAACATTAATGTTGTTGTTATTAATTATTAAATAAGAATTTATATATTATATTTTAAAAAGAATTATAAATTTTAATGAATAACTTTTTTTAAATATTTCTTAATATATCAAATTAGATATATTAATGTATAGAATAATAGTATAAATGTTGAGATGTGAAAAACACATCTCAACATTTATCCTTGTTGTGGTAATATTAATAGTGTTTCTAGTTTTACTCATTGAATGTTATCGTGCTCTAAATTTGACGAATATAGATACCAGTTTATTCTTTTTTATGTATGATATATTCATTAATTTTTCATTAATTTTTCACGAAAAAACGTTGGATATTTCGAATGAGTCTTATAATGTATTTTAAAGAAAATCCTAGCTTTAAGTGTTGTGTATCTTTCTCAGCGGAAATACAATAATTGATATTTTACACATTAATAATATTTTTTAATCTCCTTTCCAGTATAATTATTCTTTCCTTGTTGTGAGATTTTTAGAACTCCTTACTAATATTATGCTTATTATGATTTATGATTTGTTACACAATGATCGATTTAAATAGTACAGCATAACTGTTGCTAAGAGCTCCTTCCAAAGAATATGACAAAGAAGAGATTCTAATACAAAATCGAATGATAATAATAATTCACATGGAATTATCACCGAGGAATGAGAAGAGTTAGAGTTCCTTTTGTCTTCCTTTCTCACTAATATATTTTTATTTTTAATGTATTTTAATTTAATTAAATTATTAATAAATAAAATTACATAGTACTAAAATCTAAAAATCAAATTTAAATCATAGATAAAAATGTATTTTCATTTATATTTAATATTATTTTAATAATATTTAATAAAAAGAATTTTAATAGGTAAATAAAAAAATTAATTTTACCTCCTAAAAAATTTATAAACATAATTTTTCCTAATCTTAAAATTTTAATTATTATATTTTCTCTCTTTTTTTTTTTTTGTGAAACCAGAAAATTAATTTAAATAAATTAATATGTTTTATAATTTTAAAATTTCAAAAGTATAATTATATCTTATTCTATAAGCCACAATAAATATGAACTACTTAGTTAATTTTAATATTTAAATAATATTAATTTGTTTAAATTTAAGAAGCCGTAAATAGGATAATAATATTAATAATTTTATTTAACTTTATTTTTTTTTTTTTTATAAATATATAAATATAAAATTTTTAGTTTTTTTAAAAAAAAAAATCAAACATAAAAATAAAAAAAAAAAAAAAATTAAAACAAAAATTAAAAAAAAAAAAAAAAATAAAATTAAATAAAATAAAAGAATATAAAAATTAAAAAAAATTAAAATAAATCATTCTAAATATTAAAATTAGTAAGCGCAGTATAAAAAAAATAAATACTAAATGAATAAATTAATTACTGTTTTATTATTTTATGGTAAAAATTATTAAGATATTTAAATAAATATATATTTCAATAAATAAAGTTATACTAAACTAATATTAACATGATTATTATTTGTTTATATATATTTTATTGTTTGTATCGATAATTATTAGTTTACGTATTTAGTGTTTCAGCATTAAATACCTTTATCGAAAATGGACAGCGTCCTGAATTATTTGAATTAACAGACAATGAAATTGTCACTTTTAAAATTACTATACCCGATGAAGAATTTACATTGTTAAAAGAAAAAGCAAATGTTCAAGGTTTAACACCACCAATTTCAAACTTTACTCTTGAAATGGAACTTGGAAAACAAAGTTATCGTGTATATTTTGAAGAAATGCTTAATCAAAATTTCACAAAATTATTTCCAAATATTGATGTAAATGCTGAATTTCCTGGTTTTTTCATTGGTTCAGATGGATATGCTAATATAGATAAAATTATGGAAAATCTTGATTTTGATCCAAAAAATTATAAAAATTTTGATTTTGTATGGGGAAATCTTGGATATCAAATATTAGCACTTGGAAAGTATGATTATGTACAATTATTAGTAAAATATTTAGGAATGCTAGAAAATTTGAATACAGTAGATAAGGAAACTTTAGAATCAACTGAAACTCTAGCTACTAAAATTATTGAATCAACAAAAGTTAAACAAGATACTGAAATAAAATCAATTGCTAATAATATCTTGGAAACAACAACTAGCGAACAAAGTTCAAATATTAATTCAACAACAACTTTAGTTAATGATGAAAATATCCAACAAGGTATAAATATATTATTATTATTATTATTATTATTATAATCATTATCATAATCATTATTATTATTATTATTATTATTATTATTATAATCATTATCATAATCATTATTATTATTATTATTATTGTTAAATACATAAAAAATTTTAAATATAAAAAAAATAAAATTTTAATTTAATAAATTTTAATTTAATTTAATATTAGAAAATGATAATGAAAATCAAGGTGATATGTCACAATTAATTAAATCTAATGATTTTAAAACTAAAAATGGAAAACTAACAGTTGATATTGCAGGGTAAATTATGATAATTAAATAGTAATAATTAAAATATTGTCATATAATGATGATGTTGAAATAAGAGCAATTAAATGTTATTTTCAATTTAATTTATAATAATATAAAGGATTTTTATAATAATATTTTAATAAATATTTATATTTCTTTTTTTTTTTTTTAACTAAAATAAAATAAATAGAATTCAAAAAAGTTTTGATGAAATTACTTTTTCTTTAAGTGGTCAATATTCTCGCTCTCTTGTTAAACCAAATTTCAATATAAAAATAAGAGGAAAGAAGGATTTATTCGGAAGTTCTCAATTAAAGCTTCGTTCTGATTTAACTGAACCAACTTTCTTAAGATCAAAATTAACTTCTGATATTCATAAAAAACTAGGTATTGCTGGAATTTCAGCTAATTATGCTACTTTATATATTAATGGAGAATATATGGGATTATTTGTATTAACCGATGCTTACAAATTATCATGGATAAAACAAGTCTATGGAGAAAAAGACACCAAATTCTTATATAAATGTAACGGAGTGGCTTATCTTGATGTTGGAAGTGTTGATAAATGCACAAATGAAAATGATGAAGATGATGTCACTGAATCAAACTTGGAATGGGCAGACTTTTTAGTTGCTATGACTAATGCTCAATCTGCTGAAGATATTGAAGACATATTTGAAGTCGATCATTTTATTAAAGAAATGGCCATTGAATATTTATTAGGATCATGGGATCATATTCAATTAGGTCATAATTACTATTTATATAAGCAACCAAATGGTAAATGGATCTATTTAACTTATGACCATGATCATACTTTTGGTATTAATCTTGATAGAATATTTATTGGTTATTTCTTTGTAGATTTACCAGAAAGAAATGTAATGAAAGATTATCCAAACTTTTCATTTTCAGATTGGACTCAAAAGCATCAAATTATTCAAAAATTAATATTAAATGATCCAGCTCGCTTCAATCAAGCATTAAAAGAAATTGTTTCAGAAGTATTCAATCCAGCTATTCTTTTCCCACGTATTGATGAATTAAAAGAATTCATTAGATCCTATGCCGAAAAAGATTATACAGCTGACGAAGAAGGAAAGTATCCAGGTAGAATTAATGCTCTTGGTATTAATCCATATACATTTGAACATTGGGAAGCTAATTCCGAATTTACATCAGTTACCACTCTTCAATACAATGCCTATGGTATTAAATATTGGATTCTTTCTAAATATCGTAATGTATGTAAAACTTATGATTTAGAATGTGATCCACTTTATCTTGATGAAAACTATGAATTTTCAATTGATGAAAATGTTCAATTTACTGGATATGATTTTTCTTCCTATCAAGCACCAGTTGAATATAATCCAACTACAGCCACCACCACATTAATAGAAACAGAACCAACACCAAGTATTACTATTACTGAATCAAGTTCTATTGAAAATGAATTACCAACATCTGAATCTGATAATGAAATTGAAATTGATGATGATGTTGAAATTGAAACTGAAAATGATTCTAGTGAATCGGAAACTGAAAGCATCTATTAAAATAACTATAATTAGAAAATGTTAAATTGAATATTAAAAATAATAATAATTAGAAAACCTAAATTATAAAATAGAATTATAGAAAAGTAGTAAAAACTCCATGAAATTAATTAAATTATATATTTTTATATACTAATTTATTTATTGATTAAAATACTAATAAAAATGATATTTTTATTTCGAAATAAAGTAAATAATATAATAAAATACATATACCCATAGAAAAAATATTATTAAAAGAGTAAGCAAAAATATGATATATAATATAATGTGATATTTTTTATGTTATTAAAATTGTTGTATTATTATAATAAAAATTTTTTATATTACTATAATATAATACTTTTAAATTTTATATGTTTGATAGATTTATACTATAATCATAAATATAGTTAATTTGTTATAATAATATTAACTTTAAATATTATAATTATTGTAGATAATACTTTATATTTGTTATACTATGTATGGTGTTTAAGAAATTAATTATTTGATATTATATATATATGATCATGGTGTGAATAAACAACGCTAAAAATATTTCACTATTAGAGTATTCATATAATAAATAGTTTGATATATTATTAATATAATTTAATAGAAATATGATAATCCTATATAATTAATGTACAAATGATTTTATAAATTATAAATTTTTAGTTGTTGTTTAAGATTACTTTAATTTATAGAAATAACAAAGGAATAAATTATTATAGATTTAATGAATTATTAACAATGTATTTTCATTTTATTCAAATTAAATATTATTTTATAATATTACATAAAAAGAATGTTATATGCTATTATATAATAAATATATTTATACTTTTTTTAGATTATTCATCAAATTTAACAAATGTGGAATGTGGAATATTAAAATATATTATTATAATTTTATTGAAATTTAACTTTTTTCTTTTTTGTTTCTTCTTAGTATAAATACTAAATGAATAAATTAATTACTGTTTTATTATTTTATGGAAAAATTATTAAGATATTTAAATAAATATATATTTCAATAAATAAAGTTATACTAAACTAATATTAACATGATTATTATTTGTTTATATATATTTTATTGTTTGTATCGATAATTATTAGTTTAAGTATTTAGTGTTTCAGCATTAAATACCTTTATCGAAAATGGACAGCGTCCTGAATTATTTGAATTAACAGACAATGAAATTGTCACTTTTAAAATTACTATACCCGATGAAGAATTTACATTGTTAAAAGAAAAAGCAAATGTTCAAGGTTTAACACCACCAATTTCAAACTTTACTCTTGAAATGGAACTTGGAAAACAAAGTTATCGTGTATATTTTGAAGAAATGCTTAATCAAAATTTCACAAATTATTTCCAAATATTGATGTAAATGCTGAATTTCCTAGTTTTTTCATTGGTTCAGATGGATATGCTAATATAGATAAAATTATGGAAAAACTTGTTTTGATTTTTATAATAATATTTTAATAAATATTTATATTTCTTTTTTTTTTTTTTTTTTTTTTTTTTTTTTTTTTTATTAAAATAAAATAAATAGAATTCAAAAAAGTTTTGATGAAATTACTTTTTCTTTAAGTTATTAATATTCTCGCTCTCTTGTTAAACCAAATTTCAATATAAAAATAAGAGGAAAGAAGGATTTATTTAGAAGTTCTCAATTAAAGTTTCGTTCTGATTTAACTGAACCAACTTTCTTAAGATCAAAATTAACTTCTGATAATGAAATTGAAATTGGAAATGATGTTGAAATTGAAACTGAAAATGATTCTGGAACCTGATAATATTCAATAAGCCGAAAAATAAACAAAAATAAAATTAAATCAAGAAAAATAAATATTAAAGAAATAATAGAATATTATCAATAAGAATATAAATATTAAAGAATTTTTAATTTTAAAAAATAGTAGGTTCAGTTATACAAGATCTAGTACAATTTCCCATTTTTTAGAGGGGTCAAATCCTCCCCCTCAAAAATAATAAGAAAGTATACTAGATCATATTGATAAAAAATTATAATTAAGTAGAATTATTATTATTGTTATTATTATTATTTATTTATTTATATATTTTATGAAAAATATAAATAAAAACAATTTTAATTGCAGAATATATTACTTTCTATATTTTAATACACTTAAATAAACAGTTATTTAAATAATAATAAAAGTAGCATATATATAATATATAATATGACTTGTTATAATAAAAATATAATTATTAATTATGAGAAAAATTTTCTAACAAGCTTAGTAGTGCTTTTAATAATAAAATATAAACATACTGTATTTTTTAGTGAATTTATAATTTTTGAAGTATTGCTTCCTTCGGATGTAATCCCTAAAATTTCCATTATATTATTTATTCTTTTTGTGAGATTATTTTTGTTATTTTCTAAAGAGGTATGTTTTATTAAATCACAAGTTTCATTTTCATTGTTGTTTTTTTCAATATTACGCTCAGCATTATTATCTTGTTTCAAATATTTATAATTTTTCATTTTTTCATTTATTCCTGAAATGATTTCCATGAGTTGTACTTGATGTTGACTAATGATATTTATTTCGTTTGTTAGATGTTCTAAAATCATCCAATGTTTTTCTATAGTTTTGTTTTGTTCTTCTGATATATTATTGTTTTTATTTTGTTGGCTATTGAATTGATCTATTATATTCTTTATTAAATTTATATTTTCTTTTTGTTGGACATTAGTGTTTTCAGTAGTATGGGAATAAAGATCCATTAATATTGCTTGGTTTTCCTTAATAACATTTATTGTATTAATTATACTGTTTAATTTATTATTATTATCATTACTATTATTGCTGTTGTTATTATCATTTATATTTATATTATCTATTGTTTCCAATTTATCAAGAATACTTTTTACGAAAAATTTATTTTCTTCCTCGAGTAATACCATTTTTTGAGGAATATCAGAATAATTATTCATGCATTGATTTTGATATTGGTTTAATGAATTCTTAATTTCATTTATTATCTTATCTATAATATTATTATTCATAGCATTTTTGAAATCTAATAAGACATTTTCATAATTTTTATTATTTTCATTCATTACATTTATGATGCTATTAATTTTATTAGTATTTTCATTTTTTTGAGTATTTAACATATTCACTACTTCATTTAATTTATTATCACTGGTTATAGTGAAAGAATTTATTTTATCATTAGTGCTTGCATAATATTCTATCAATTTTTCTTGATTTTTTTTTATTAATTTGTATTCATTTGTATAATCTTCTAATTTCTGCACTATATCATTAAGTACAATTTTATTTTCTTTGTTACTTTCATTCATCTGATTTACAGAAATTTTAAGTTCACGATCTTCTTCATGATAATTAAGGGCTCCTTCCATTTCTTGCTTATGCTCGTTCATTATATTTTTCATTATTGTATTAATATTTTCATTATTCTTCTCTTGAATTTTTATGAATAAATCATTAAACATTTTATTATTATCTTCTTTAATTGAGTTTAACTTTTCACTATATTCTTTATATCTTGTCTCGTTTTCATTTAATTGATCATATTTTTTCTTCATTTGATCATTCATAATTTGCTTATATTCATCATTACTATTATTAATTTGGTTAATTATACTTTTGATCATATTATTATTTTCATCCTGAAAGGCATTGGATTTTTCGATGGCTTCTGTGTAGAATTCCATGATTTTATTTTGATTCTGATATAAAGTGCTCATATCATTAATAATTTTTTCAAATTTTTTATTAACCTCTAATGTACTTTCATCTTTGTCATCTTTAATAAATTTAATTATTTGATTCACTATTTGTTTATTTTCTTCATTATTATTATTATTATTATTATTATTCATTATGTCAAGAATTAGATTTTTACATTCATCTTGATATTTTGTTAAATTATTCCAATTTTGTAAAGTTTGAGAATTAGATTCAATCAATATGCTTTGATTCTTATTCATATCCTGAATGTCATAAACAATTTTATTTAACACATTCATATGATTAGTAAATTCAGTTATCATTTCATTGATAGCACTTTTATTATTGTCAGTATTCATATCTATTTTAGTTACAAAACTTTTTATAAAGTTTTGATTTTCATTATGATTGAAATCAATTCTATTCAATAGTTCATTCATTTTACTACTGTTTTCTTCATTAGAATTGTTGATTTTTGTGATGATATCCAAAATGGTTTTCTTGTTATTACTATCATAATTATCAATTTTTGTCATAATCACATCCATTTTATTTTTATTTTCTTCATAATTACTTTCTATTTTATTTCCAATATCTTCTATTAATTTTTTATTATCATACTGTATATTATCTAACTTTTCGTTTGTTTCAGAATAACTATCTTTCAATTGACACTGGTTTTGACTTATGGAAATCATAGTATTATTCATATTTTCTAATTTGCTACATTCATTTTGAATTTTTCTACTTTCTTCATAATAATTATCTATTTTTTCTATAACACGGTTAATCATGGATTTACTTTCATCATTATTATTTGTTATTTTATTTATAATATTGTTTATTAAATTTCTACTTTCATCTTTATTATTCAAAAGTGTATTAAATTTTTCTTTATTTTCAATATTACTTTTATCTATTTTTTGGCTTATGTCATGAAGTAAAGTTTCATTTTTATCATTATATAAGCGATTTTTTTCTGTTGTTTCTGTATATAATTTTAACAATTGAGACTGTTGTTGATTTAATGTTTCTATGTCAGTACACATTTTTTCATAATTTTTAATTTCATTTGATAGAATTGTATTATTCTCACGATTATTATATTCAACCTTATTTATCTTTTTCATAAGCATTTCATTTTCATTTTGGAGATGTTCCAATTTTTCAGAAGTGTTGATATGAATCTCCAATAATTTTTCTTGATCATCTTGAATAAGTTGAATATTATTTTGAATTTCATCCAATTTATTAATTTTTTTTTCATTAGCTTTAATATGTTCTTCATGATTACATTCCATTTTATTAATAATATTATTTATTAAATCCTTACTTTCCTTATTATTTTTTTCCATCTTATTCATGATATTTTTAATTTTATATTCATTTTTATCTTTAATATTATTTACTTTCTTTGTTATTTCAATAGAAAGCCTCATTAATCGATTTTGATTTTGATTAATACTTTTAATAATATTACTCACACTATCTATACTATTTAATTCACTTGAAATTGTTTGATATTGTAGTTGAATGTTTTCGATAGTAGTAGCGATCTCATTTATTAATATTTTATTTTCATTTTGGTTATCACTAAGTAATAATTTAATCTCAGCTTGGTTAACATTATAATTATCTTGGTAACCATTAATTTTATCTAGAGCATCGGAACATATATTTATTAGTTTTAATTGATGCTCATTTAAATTATTTAGCTCTTGATTTATATGTTTTGATTCATTTTCGTTAAAACTCTTTAAATCTTCATTTATTATTCTATTGCTTTCTTCTATCTGACTTACACCATTATTCAATATACTTTCTTGACTTTGTTCGAGATTATTGATTGCTTTACTAATATTAGTTAATTTTGTACAATATTTATTTGAATTAGATGAAAAAAGTTGATTAAATGAATTTTCCATCGAAGTTATTGAAGTTGATATTTCTTTTGAAACAGCTTTTAAGTCAGATTGAAGTTGTTTTAAGTATTGCGTATATTCATCCAATCTATTATTATCAATAATATTTTGAGGAGGTTCTATTTCTTTTAAGGCATTTATAATTCGAGAAGCTGAAACTGTAGAATTTGTTTCAATTTGATTAGTAATATTATCTAGTTTTCCAATAATATAGTCATAAATACTATTGGCTATATTTATATTATTACTAGAACCTTCATTCTCCATAGATGATTCTGATTGTATTATAAATGGCTTTAATTCGTCCGAATTAATATTTAAATGTTTTGATATAGATGGAAATAGTTCCATTATGAGTGTTTGATTTTTACAAATTTCATTAATACTATCCATAATATTATCAAATTTATGATTAATACTAATACCATTACTGCTATTACAAACAGTACAACTTCCATTTTTCATTATACTTAATGTATTATTTTCACTTTCAATATATTTTTCTTTTTCATTTATTTCTTTTAATTTATCTGGAGATATTATTATTATATCATCAATTTGAACATTATCATTTTCAATTGTGTCAGGATCATATATTTCGTTTTTTACATCAGTACAATTTTCTTTGTCAATTTCTTTTATTTCATCTTCATGTTGTTGATCTAAATTAACTATTTCTTGACTTAATTTTGAATTTCTATAATTTTCATTATTTGCATTTACAACTAACAATTCTTTTATTTTAGCTAATTCTAAATTAGAAAGTCTTTTAATTTCAGATATTTCAATATTAGAAAGTCTTTTAACATTAGAAATCTCCATTTTGGAAAGTTTTTCATTTAAATTAAAAATTTGTATTTCCAATTGTTTTTTACTTTCTTCGAGGGATTGATTATTTTTTTTATAAAACTCCACCAAATTAGTTAGTCGAGAATTTTCTCCTTTTAAGTTATTTTCATTTACTTGAAGATTATTTACCTCTTGCTTTAAATTATCAAATGAACGTTTTGATATCTTTGGTATCAATTGGTTAATTGCATCATACCATATCTCTGTAGTTTCCAATGAATTAGTTGCTAAAACAAGCTCATTTTTTCTTAATAATAATTTAAATTCAAAATGTTGGGTAGTTAATATAGAATTATTAGATGTTGTATTAAAAATTATATCTGAACAATCTGATAAATCAACTGTAAATAATGGTTGTGATTTTGAATCCTATTTATTATAATGATGAGATTTTAAATCGAAAATATTTAATATTATTAAGCTAAAATATTAATATTTATTTTTGACTATTGATTTATTATATTCATAAATATTTAAATTACTTGATCTGTTCTATAAAAGTATAAAATTCCAGCTTTTAACATTCTTTTCTTAGCAACCATATAATAATTTTTATAAGTCTTTTAATAAAAAACATAAAAACATTATAAATAATATTTATAAATTATCAAATATATATAGTTTATAATAATTATAATAGATTAATACAATTTTTTTTATTATGTCTTTTTTTATTATTTTAAACTAAGTGTATTCATTAATGTATTCATACCTGAAGTTTTCTTTTACGTTGAATCCATCCTTCCATAACAATCTTTATTTATATAAAAATATATAAATATACTTAAAACTAAATTTTTATATTTATTTTTAATATTATATTTAATACATATTTTTATTACCTCAGAATTCAGATTGATGGAAGAAATATTTGATACAGAACTAACGAATGATGTATTTTGAGTATCAAAATTTAGGAGATTATTGTCTTCATTAACATTTGAAACAAATGAGGAATTTTTATTCAATGCACTAATATTAGAATAATAACTACAATTACTAAACCCACTTTCTGATTCATCATCAGAAGTTAAATTTGTTGAATTACTATTCAACATATTGATAGATTTTAAAGGTATAAGAGAAGAATTCATATAATGCTTTGGTTTTATTAATTCACCATCTATGTATTTTTTTGGTTTTAAAGTATTTTCTACATCACTATAATGTATTGGCTTTATAATATTATTTAAATCCTTATTTGTAATATCAGAAGGTGGGATTGAAGATATGTCAATGGATGATCTTTTTTATTATATTATTTTGCAAATATTAATTAAAATATAATATACATCGATTTATAAATATATATATTAAAATGAAGTAAAATATGTATATATAATATAATAAGTACTTTGTATTATTATAAGAAAGAGTTTTTAAAAGATTTTCATTTTTCGATAATCTTGATGAAGATTTTGTTTTCTTTTTATTTAATGGCTTAAATTGCCTATTATGTATATTATCTGAACCCAATTTAGTTTCATCCAACTTATTTAATGAATATTCAGATTGACTCATTTTTTCATAAATATTATTTATTTATAATTAATATAATAACATTAAAAAAGAAATGAACATTAGAATCATAATATTTATCTATTATTTTAATATTTTATTATTATTATAAAATCGTAGATAATAAATAATGATACTTTAATTATTTTTATATAAAAAGAGATAAAATTAACAAAGTTAATAAAAATAGAATTTAAATGGATATTAATAGAAAATATATATATTAATGTTTGAGATTAACTCTTTTAATATAAAAAGTTTATTTTTTCTTTAAGATAATAATTAAAAACTTTTAATATAGTGCAAGATATGAAAATGCTTTAGTATTTTTGTGTTAAGGAAAAATCTTTTAAAGTTATAATATTTGTTATAGATATAATTAAAAATACTTATTTTTTGTTAAATATAATTTATATTATATTATTTTAATACAACTTAAATTCTTTTAATTAATTATTATAAATAGCATATATTCATATTCATATTTCTTTCTTTTTTATTAATTTTATATGGTTTTTATTAATCTATATTCCAATACCAAAATAATTCTTTTTTATTATTATTATTATTATATTTGTTTTTATTACTTTTTTAAAATTTATAGATTATTTTTAAAAATTATAGATGAAAAATCAATCTAAAATTTAAACTTTTTAAGTTTCACAAATTTTGATTTTCATCATTTTTTTTTTAAAAAATATATTTTATATAATATATAATTATATAAAAAAAAAAAAAAAAAGAATTTTTTGCCATATTTTAATGAATATTAGATATATTTTTAATAATAATTATATTTATTTTATTATTTAAATAAAAAGAAATTATTTTAATTATCTTCTCATTATAACTATACAAAAATATATAATGTTGTAACAATTGTTTCTAAAAATATTTAATAAACAAAAATTAATAAAAAAATATTACATTATGAGCTCATGGGAGAGTCTAGTGGACATCACACTATCATACCTGATGTTACTTCTCTTTTTTATTTCATAATTTATTAGGTAGGGACCAATCCTACACAATACGAATTGCAGAGTTCATTGAACTTTTATGCAACTTTAACAGTTATTCTATTTTATTTTATATTTATATTTATATATATATATATTATTATTATTTTTATTTATTGTCGTTCCAGTTTTTATCCTGGTTGTTAAGGCGTTTCCTTAGCATACATAAGGCTTCTGGTTCGACCCCGCAGATGTCAGTGCCTGTGGATTTTCCCACTGGGTTTGCCATGGGTTGGGTTATGATATTCAGGTAAGTATAAATGAACTTTCTAATTTACTACTATGATAATAACACTCGTCTAGCCGGCCTGAGAGGGTCTAGTGTACATGGTACATTCCAAATTAGAACTTAATAAGTGGTGACTTAGGCTATGCCAAAAACACATAATATTCCTTAATCAATTTAAGTGTAAACATTAGGGGGCGGTTGACACGTGATCAAATTGACTATAAGAGGCTTAGCATTGTAGTTGTGAAATATCGTACAACGACATGCATCTAATGTACATGGATTAAGTGAGCGTCGAAGCTGAAGAAACAGTATGACAGACCAGGAGGGTCACAACCACCTAGCAATAGGAATGAGCCAACGTTTCTCTAAGAACCACCATTGGAGCTAACTCTGATCGATGGGAGAAATGCACTCGGAAGTTAAAAAAAAAAAAAAAAAAAAAAAAAAAAAAAAAAAAAAATTTTTATTTATTATTATATCAATATGTATTATCACCTAATAAAATGTAATATTTCAATTAAATAAATAAATACAAGAAGTGTATATCTCTTCCTAGTCTAAAAAAGTATATATATATTCTCAATATAAAGTATTTCAAATATCGAAAAACTTTATAAATTTAAACCATTCCTTTTAGTTACTCATAATAACAAAGTACAAACTTATATTTTATTAAAACCTTCAACATATAATTTTACAAAAAGCAGAACAAAAAGAATATTTAAACATGATAAATTTGAATAGATATATAAAAGCACTTTACATTCATTGATATAAATGAATGATTATACTTAAATTTTCCAATAACGAAAATAATAATAAAAATATTATTAAATATATATAAACTATATCAATATATCATATATATCATATATATCATATATATAATGTATTATTGGTATAATTAAATAGTAAATACTAGGTATGTTTAAAGGAATACATATTTGTATCATGTTATTTTTGATATAATTAAATGAAATAAATATATTTTAGTATATATGTGGCGTAGGTATGGTATAATATTGTAATGGGTAAATATAATTCTATCATAATTAAATGAGAAAAATGTTTATAAATCACATTTATAATCACATGATTATGACACTAATTTTATTCAATTTAAAGCAAATTAATAAATAGAATATTGTTATTATTAATAATACTATTTTTTTATATAGTATTGATATAAGAATGTAATATGAATAAAAAATGATGTAATATGAAATAAAATATTATATAAATTTTAATTATTAATAAATAAATTAATTTAATAATTATATAAAAATAAATTAAATTGAAATATGTTTTTAACGTGATTTAAGTATACTGTGGCGTATGGGTTTTTTATGAGAATATATTATTAAAAAATAATTATATTTAAGAAAAATATTATAATTGTGAAGTCCTTATTATATAAATGTCACCCATATAGTTAAAAAAATATATAAATTGATTTTATAATTAAAAGTTTATTCATTTGTATAAAAATAAATATAATATTTATAAATAATTATTAAATAATTATTATTATTATCAATCGAAATCACATATCCTTTATATAGTATTAACTGACATTGATTTTTAAAAATAATTTAAAAGACACACTTTGGAAAATAAGAATAATGTTTAGAAAATTAACCAATAATAATTAAGAAATTTCAATTACACAAAGTAAAATGATAATTAACTTAATTTATGTCTGAAAAGAAAAACTAATATAAATAAATAAGAATTAAAGTTTGATTAATGTTATTATAACAAACTTAATTTATTAAAATTTAAATTAAAAATTATATTTCAATAAAAATACTACAACATTTTTTTGATAATAATTAAAATTATAAATTAATAATTAATATAATATTATATGATTCATATATATTAATTTTATGAATAAAAAAAAAGGATTAAATATATAATAAAAAACTATTCTTTTTTTTTTTATTGTTAAAAATTAAATTATTTTATTATATAAAAAAGTTTATTTTTGCATAAATAATTTTTAATTTCAAATTAATAAAATTGAAAGTTTTGTTTGTTAGAAATTATAACAAATAAGAAAATATAAATTTTATAATTTTAAAATTCATTTGTATATATTTTTTTAACCAAAAGAATATAAAAATGAAATTCTTCTCAATTTCTTCAGTAATATTATTATCATGTGTTAAGTATGCTAGTGCTGTATGGGAAACAGTTATTAGCGATTCCCTTACTGATTACAACACTTTTGAAAAATATTGGGATTATTTATACCCATGGGGATCAGGTAAATAGAATATATATGTAAAAGTCATTTAAATAGCATATACTATTCATAAGTATTAAAGAATTTTAAAATTTTAAAAATGAATTTTTCAATGGATACATAGATCACAATGGTTCTGCTCGTATGTATGGTGCTAGTGATGACCATAATCACGTTTACTTAAAAGATAACACAATTGTTCTCAAAGCTTGTAGAATTAATTGGGATGAAGGTAAGAGTACTGCTAATCCACACCCTGTTATTCGTTATCACTCAGGTGCAATTCACTCAAAACAAACTTTTACTATTAATGATGAATTCCCAAATTATGAATTCAAGGGTGAATTTATTGTTCCAACTAATGGTGGTACATGGCCAGCATTTTGGTTAAACGGTGCTTGGACCTGGCCACCAGAAATTGATATTGTTGAATTTAAAGGTAATAATGTTAATTGGTTTAACATATTCCGTACTTCAAGTGATGTTTCTACATACAAAGAATCTGTTAGTAATGCTGGTGCTTGGCATGAATATCGTGTTTGGATAACAAAGGTTGATAATACTAATATGGATATTCACTTTTATATTGATGGTAAATGGAAGGCTAAACACACAGCCAATCATGTTGGTAAACCATTCCATTTAATTATGAATTTACAAATGGAAGGTTCTTCTGGTGGTAATGGACCAACTAGTGACACCTACTATAGAGGTAGAAATATTTATGTTGGTAGAAGCCATGAATGGTAAATATTTAAATGATTATTAATTGTTAATTAAGTAATTAGTAAAAAAAAATTATATAATTATTTATAAAAAAAAAAAGATTCAAAATTAAAAAAAGTTTTTTTTTTAATTATGTATCAAAAAAATATTGAAACCTTAATTATTAAATTATAATAATAATAACAACAAATAAAACTTAATATTACATCGTTATTTCTCTTTTAATAATATTAATAATAATAATAAAAAAAAGTACTGGTAATAATTGTAATGCTAATAATGCTGCTGCCACTACTACTACCGTAAAAACTACTACAACAAGCAAAGCCCAAACTGCTACTAGCAATGAAAATAACTGTTTTTCATACCCAGCTTATCCATGCTGTAAAGGAAACACCGTAGTTTATACTGATAACGAAGGTAGTTGGGGTGTAGAAAACGGTAACTGGTGTGGTATTAATAAAGCAAACATATCCTCTTCATCTAACTGCTGGTCACAAAGTTTAGGTTACAAGTGTTGTAATGGATGTAATGTTGTAACTACGGATGAAAGTGGTAAATGGGGTATTGAAAACAATGAATGGTGTGGTATAAATTGTTAATTAAAATAATTAACTGTTGAAGTTAATAAAAAAAGAAGAAAATAAAAAATCAAAATATATTAAATTTATAACAACTAATATAATAAAAAAAAAATGATCAATAAGTTTTATAAATTTTTTACATGTAAAAATTGCTGTTAGCTTTTTTCTTATATGATTTTGTATAATTATTGTATAATTATTGCAAATAAAAAAAAATTGCAGTTATAATTACTGATTAATCAATATTATTTTCAAATATAATTACTAAAAAATAAAATATTTCCATTCTTTTTTTTTTTTTTTATAAAAAACATATGAAATTTAATGATTTAATTATTAAACACTCTACATACCACATTTTTTGCACTTTTATTTTTATAAACAAAAATTAATAAAACAATGGAAGTTGGAAATTCAAATATTCATTAATAATAATTAATTCATCCGTGGATAACTATTATATGATTATGCTTATTTAAAAATATTTAAATATTATCACCATAAAATTTAAATTGACAATTTCAAAAAAAAAAGTAGAGCTTTATCATAAATTTATAATAAATATACTCTATTCAATTGAAAAATTTTTTCATTTATATAAAATAGATGATAGTGTAAATAATGATATATTTTATTATTTTTACAATAATAACTATTAAAATAACATGTATTATTAATAAATCAATAGGTTTTTATTTAATTTTCAAATTTTTTATTTCTAAATTTTAAAGATATTAATATTATATTTCTACCATTCACAATCATTTCCATTATATTATATTTTATTTTATTTTTAACTATCCTTTTTTTATTAGTTTATAGTGTATAAATAAAAAATTAACATATATTTTTAAAAATTTTATTCTCTTCCTCTCATTGAAAATTTTTATAGAATTTTTTAAACATTGGTGGGATAACATGTAATATACATGTGTTTTTTTAAACTATTTTTAGTGTTTCTTAATATATTCTTGAAGATTGTGTCAAAAAGACTATGAAATTGTAATATAAAAATTCAAATACTTTATTTTTATTTTAATGATCATCACTATATTTCTAATATACATATTCAAAAACTATTTACTAATTATATTGAAAGTTAAACTTAATAACTGTATTAAGTTTTTTAACTAAAAAATTTGAACAAATAATAAACTCTTTTTTTTTTTTTTTTTACTTTGCAACTTCAAACTGATCAAAAATTTATGGTTCAATTACAGATATCTAAAAATAGATGTTATAAATGTCACCAAAATACAATTACAAGAAATCTCAAAAAAGTGTCTTTTTGGAAAAAAAATTGTTCATTCTATTTTATATTGTATAGATAAAGAATAAAGACTTAAATAACAATTAAATATAATTTTATTAGAATTCTTAATATAATTTGTTTATTTATAAGTTTTTTTATTTTAACTTTTTTAATTATTTATTATTTTAATATAATTTCTATTTCTTCATATTATAAACATGTTATTAATATATTATCAATTTAATAATTATTATTATTTAAGCTTGAGATTGTTAATTTTTATATATAATTTAATTTTTCAAAGTTTATTTTATTTTTTTGATTTTAACTTATTAAGAATTATAAAGACTTTATTTTTTATATATTATATAAATTAACAAAAAATTACTTAACAAATTTATAAATAATATTTAAAAATATAGAACTATTAATAAATAAATAATAAATATTATATTATTATAGATTCAAATATATTTTAAGCAATTAGTAAAAATACTAAGAATGAGTCATATATTACCACCTACTCCAACGCTTGGTATACCCCAAAAAGTTACAGACGACATATTTTTAGTTGAAGATTTGAAAGAATTTTTAAAAAAAAGAGGGGAAAGTATTGATGATAATTATTTAGTATATATAAAAAATTTAAATAGTTTAAGACATGATATTGCAGGTGCAGGAAAAGATGAAATTGGTAAAAATTTATTACTTAAATATCTAAATGAAGTAAAATCATTTATAAAAAAATTTTTAAAAGGGTCAAAAATTGGAAATGTTAGATTTATATGGTATTGATTATTCATTAATATAATTTTAAATATGAACTTTATAATAATTATAATTTGGTCTTATTTATTTTTGCAATACTAATCTTTCTAGGTATGACGCATTTACAGAAGAAAAATATATTCGCTATTCCAGTAATTATGAAGTAGCGTGTGTAACCTTTAATTTAGCTGCTGTTATATCAAATATCGCCGCTCTTCAAAATAGAACAAATGATAATCAAAGAAATATAGCTAAAAATTATTTTCAAGTAGCAGCAGGATTATTTAAATCAATAAATGGTATCTTACCAAATAATACATTGAAAGATATAGGGAAAAAATCAATTAATTGTTTAAATAAGTTAATGCTAGCACAAGCTCAAGAGTGTTGTTTAGAAGAATTATTTATTAAAATAAATAAAAATAACAACAATAATAATATTAATAATATTGAAGATGATAATTATAATTGCAATAATAATAATAATATATCTAAAATTGCATGTTATCTTGGAAATATTTATTATAGCATTTATAATGATATGATTAATCTTAAACCACAGTTTGATAGTACATGGACTACTTTAGTAGCTGTATATGTCATATTATTAATATATATACAAATAATAATATTTAATATTACTCATATACTATATTTATATTTTAATATAAAATTACTAATATATTAATAATATTACTCTAAATAAATTTAAAGTTTAAAGGTGATTATTATTATTCAATTGCTTATTATTATAAATCCAAGAATTGTGAAAATGAAATTGAAAAATGTTATGGTTATTTAAAAAAAGCTGAAAAATTTAGCACTGAATCATATAGGATAGGAAAATTATTTAGAGATTCCTATCCTTCTTTTGATATTTTATTAAACAGTACTACTTTAGCTTCCAATGCACCAATAAATCAAAAAATTATTTATTCCTCTTTGTATAATGTGTCAAAGATTTTTTTAGAAAACATTAGAAAATATAAAATACATATTATTGATATTACTAGAAGTAAAAACATTTATTTAAACGACATTCCAAAAATTCTTGACGAACCCGAAAAAACCCGTGTAGTAAAAAATTTAAAATATGAAAAACTATATAATAATTATGAAAATAAACCAATAAAAAGTGAAAATGATTATTGTTTAAATGACAGTAAAATAAATGAAATACTCCCTAATGGTAATTATCCTCTTTTAATTGCAGTTATTAATAATGATGTTAATATGGTGAATAAAATAATTGAATCGGCCAATTCAATTAAAAGAAACAATAATAATTTCAAACTTAATATTAATGGAAAAAACAATAGTGGAGATTATCCATTATTATGTGCAGCTCAAAATAATAATACTGAAATAGTTCAGGCATTAATAAAATATGCTACTGAATCTGGAACAAAATTAATGGTTAATTTAGAAGGAAGAAATGGATGGTATCCATTACTTTGGGCATGCTATAAATGTAATTCTAAAATAGTTAAATTATTATTAAAATATGCAAATGAAAATAATATTGTTTTAAATATTATAAAAAAGAATAGCTATGGTAGTTATCCAATTCTTTTTGCAACCTATAACAGAAAAACAGAAATACTAAAAAAGTTAATTAAATATGCAAATCAAAATGGTATTAAATTGGATATAACAAGTAAAAATAATGACGGACGTTACCCATTATTAAGATCCATTTGTTACAATAATCTAGATACATTTTCAACATTATTAACCTATTCAGAAGATAATAATATCTATATAGATTTTAATCAAAGTAATAATGATGGTCAATATCCTCTTTTATGGGCTGTTCATAGAAATAATACATATCTAGTTAATAAAATATTAAATTATAATTTTTCATATAATGAAAATAGTGACGATAAAATGATGGATTATAATTATATTGTTAATAAAAATAACAATATATTAAATATTAACGCTAAAAATAAAAGTGGATGGTATCCTCTTTTAAGAGCTGTTGATAATGAAAATACAGAAATAATTAAATTATTAAGAGATTATTCATTTAGTCATAATATCAAATTAGAAATTAATGATAAAAATAAATTGGGGGATTATCCAATTTTAAAAGCTGTTAAAAAAGATAATATTTCCATAATTATGTTATTAATGTTATATTCAAGAAGAAAAGATATTACATTAACTATTAATGAAAAAAATGTAAATGGTGATTATCCATTATTAACAGCTATTGAAGAAGGAAATAATGAAATTGTTAAATTATTAATGAAATATTCAAAAGAAAGAGGATATATTTTAAATTTAAATGAAAAAAATAACGAAGGATGGTCTCCACTTTTATTAGCTATTAGAAATAATAATTTAGAGGCTGTTAAATTATTATTAAAATATAGCGATAAAAAAATTAATAAAAATTATAATTTATTAAATTTTAATATTACAAATAATAATGGTGATTATCCATTATTGATGGCAATCAAAAAAAAGAATAGAGAAATTATTAAGGCATTAATTAAATATGCAGATGACAATAGAATTATGTTAAATATTAATAATTGTAATAAAAAAGGAGAATTTCCACTTATGAAGTTTATGGATGATGAAGGTGAAAAACGTATTTTTAATGAATTAGATGAATTAATGAAATATTTAATTAAAAATAATATAATCATTGACATTAATAAAGTTAGTAAGGGATATAATAATGAAACCATATTAATATATGCAATTAAAAAAGGATTTAATCAGGTAGTTAAAATATTAATGAAATATTCACAGAAAATGAAAATTCCATTAAATTTTAATCAAGGTAATAATAATCATGAAAAATCACCACTTGTATTAGCAATTAACAATAATAATGATAATGATAACATGGAAATAATTGAATTAATATTGAAATGTAATAAAAATCAACATAATTATTATAGAATAATACCAGATAAATTAAACTTAAATTTAGTTTTGTATTTCAATGAAGAATATGTTTCAAATATTAATGATAGAATTATTAAAATGCTTAAAGCATATAGAAATTATATTAATTTTAATTTTAAAGAAAACAGTGAATTAAAAAATAAAATTTATAGTAATGATGAAAAAGATAATATTAAAAATGATTATGAAATGGAAGATATTGAAGGAAGTAGTATATTAAATTTGAATCAAAATGAAGAGAATTCAAATTTAGAATCTGATTTTGAAATTAGTGAAGACGAAGAATTATCAATTAACAGGAATTTAAATTTAAAAGGATTTCCTTTTAAAAAAAAAAAAGAAAGAAAGAATTTTCATTTAAAAAAGCATTTAAATGGATTATCTTTTGAAAATATTAATGATAATAATTGTATAAATATTTTTGATAAAAATTAAGAAGAAAAAGAAATAATTTAAAATATATCATTTGATAAAAAAAAAATAAGTATTCCTCAAATAAATATATATATATAAATGAATTATTTAATATTATAAGTTGATTATTTTAATTAATTTTGAAATATTCACCTAAGTAATTAACCAATGTATTATTACGACAATATGAAACCCCTGTCCAATTAGGTCCTAAATATTTGGCATAATCCTCAATGTTATTGAAATAAATAGCTTCATCAGAATTTAAATTAACATAAAATGGATTTATTGTCTTACCTACATTATTTTTGTTATAAAGACAAAATTCAATATTATCTGTCGAATTATTAGACACTGAAATAGTATAACTAAGTCTTATACTTAAACTTATTAGAAGTATTTTCAATAACATTAAGAAAAAAAAAATAAAATATTTCCTTCTTACTTCTTATTAAATATAATAAATATAATATTAATATTTAAGTTTGAATAATTAATAATTTTTTAAATATTCATTTTAAACTTTTTTAATTTTTAATTTTATGTTTTATGGGTTATATATTTTACATTTTATATTTTTATTTATAAAAAAAAAAAAAAGATATCAATAAATCTTAAACTGATTACAATACCCTATACTATAAAAAAAATTGATTCTTCAGTTAATAAGAACTTTTTAACATTTTATTTTATTATATATTAAAATATTTTGATATACATTGTATATTAAAAAACCAAACCTCCTACCAATTTTATTCTCTTCCATTTTAATAATATATATTCTATTAGTTTTATTTTAATTTATCTTATTTGTATTATAATATATTATAATATAGTATTATTTTTAGGGTTATTGTTATTTCATATTATTTATTAAAACTCTATATGAAATGTTGAATATCTTAATGCTATAAATATATATTAATTCATACACAATATTTATAAAGTTTTATTTTTTTTTAAATATGAACAACATTGATTATTATAAAAATAAAAAGAATTCTGTTGTGGTAAAGTTTCTAAAATACTATGATAAGTATAAAGATGGAAGTTTTGAATTGGAGGATATAAAATTGTTAATATGTATATTAATTAAAAACAACCAAAAAAAAATATTAAAAGGAGTTTTAGATGAAATATTTAGAAACTATAATTATGAAAAAGGTTATAAATTTGATCCATATTTTAAATATGATAATGAATTTGTTCTAAAGCTTCTTTTATATTATAAAAATAAAATAAAAATTCCAACAAAAAAAAAATTTAAATTATTATTAATAAAAGAAAAAGAGGAAAAATCAATTTCAATATTAAATTTAAATAATAAAGGGGAAATTATCAGAGATGAAAATGGATATTTAAAAGTAAAAAAAAGCGAAAATATAATTACAAAACATATAGATAGAGTAGAAAGTGATGATGCAGAGGATAGATCTATAATGAATTGTTAAATGGATATGAAAAGAAAAGAACAATTAATGGTAAAAATGAATATTTGGAAAGTGAAGGTATTAGCATAATTTCGGATTGTGATATAGATATTGCAGTAGATATAAAAGTTAATAGAGAAAAAGTAACAAATGTGTATTCTTCATCAGAATATATAATTAATGATAATAGACTTAATGGAAATATATTTAATAGTAGATTAGCTAGTGGAACAGGAACCAACGATAGGAAACTTTTATGTTACTACACTAATAAATATTACGATTCTATTGAAAAAATAGCAGGGGGATTTATAAATGAAAGAGATAAATTATTAATATATAAGACTAAAGATAATTATAATGATAAAATAAAAGAATATAATGAAAACATTGAAAAAATAATAATGAAATAAATAAATTAAAAAATGAAATAAAGGGTAAACCTAAAAATAATCTTGATAGGATGTTAAATCAAAATAAAGTTTATAAACTTATTGAGGAAAGTAAATCAAACGGAGAAAATAAATTTATTTTAGAAAATGATTTTGAAAAATTTAAAAACGAGAAAATAGAATTTAATATAATAGCTAATGCAGCTGCGGTTAATTTATCAGAAAAAACATAATTGAAAATGCTAAATCAAGTTCAATACAAAATCCTAAACCTTATGAATTTAAAACATTTTTAAATGAAGGTGGTCATTTTCCTGAACACGGATATTCCATAGATTTATGAAATACAGCATATACTATAAGTGGAGTATCTATGAAGAAATATAACCAATGAAAATCAGAATTGGTTAAAAGAAATGGAGCTTCATCGTGTGCATTAAGTAACCATTTAAAAGTATTGAATCATAGATTTTGATTCACCAACGCTTGACACTCTAGAAATGTTTAAAAGCATAAACTTAAATTCTAATATTTTACCATATACCGAAAAATTGAATAGTATAAATGATAATAAATTTAATAAATTATTATATAGAGATGCAAAGTCTATAGATGAAGTATGGAATAAAGTAACTGAGACTTATATTAATAATAAAAATTTTTTTAGCAAAGAACAAGGTGTTAATAGTTATATTTTAAAGTATACAAACTCTGATTATTCATCAAATATAGTATTGATGATAGTAAGCTAATAGATGGAACAAAATTTAATAACATGATGCCATTACATTATGATGCATTAGAAACCAATGAAAATAAGTATGAAAAAAGTATTGACAATATAGAATTATATTTGTTTAATGAATTTGATTCACAATCCTTATATACCAAAGAAAAATTTAAAAATGTATTGAATAGATTATCAACCATTATAGGAGTTGATTCTGATGCCATTATAAGATATATTATCTATTTAAATTTTATTTATTTAAAAAATTTTAATATTAAAAAAAAAATTATGTTTATAAAAGATTTTAGTCTTATGTCTCAATATACTTATAAATTCTTTTTAGATTTCTATTTAAAAACTGAATAATTACAAAAAATATATTTATTTATTTATTTTTATTTAATAAATAACCTTAATATATAACTAATATAAATTTGTTATTAAAATTAGTAGATAATTCTAATATTATCTACTATTTTTAGTAGATAATATTAGAATTTAATACATCATTAAGAATATAAATAGTCTTCATAAATCTATATTTCCTATTCTATAATTAATCACTGTAAAAAATTATTATAACACTCTTTAAAAATAGATCAAAATAATTTTTATGCCATTATTATTTAAAAATGAATGAAATAACTACTACACAAATACCAATGCTTAGTGTACCATTAAAAATAAAAGATGAAATAAATCTTGTGGATGATTTAAAAGCATATGTAGAAAAAAAAGGTATAAATAAAGACAATGATTATGTAGAATGTATAAAAAAATTAAATAGTTTAAGACAAGATATATTTGGTGTAGGAAAAGATGTCACTGGTTTAAATATTTTAAATAATTATAAATGTGAATTTAAAAAATTTTTGAATACATTTACAAAAAAACAAAAATTTGGAAACATTAATTTTAAATGGTAATATATTAATATAAAAAATTATAATAATAATATATTAAGTTTTAAATATGAACTGTTTAGTAATATTATATTATTAAATATTATTTATTAAAAAAAGGTATGATGCATTTACAGAAGAAAAATATATTCAAAACTCTAGTGATTATGAATTAGCCTGTGTTACTTTTAACATGGCTGCTGTTTTATCGAATATAGCTTCTCTAAAAATAAAAAATGAAGTAAATATAGTGGATCTAGATTATACAAAGGAATGTTTTGAATTAGCAGCAGGATGGTTTAATAAAATAAAAACCACTTTACCAAATAATATATTAAAGGATATTGGAAAAAAATCAATTGATTGTTTAATTAAATTGATGTTGGCTCAAGCTCAGGAATGTCATTTAGAAAATATAACAAGATTCATTGCTCTATCTAATGACAATGAGATTTCAAAAGTTTCTTGCTATCTTGGGCATATTTATTTAGAAATATATAAGGAAATGAATAAACTGAAACCACAATTTGACAATACATGGACTACATTAGTAGAGGTAATTGTTTTATTAATAATTTATATTTAAAAAATAATTATAATGCATTTTTTATTTAATTATATTATATTTATTAAATTATAACAAAATATTTAAAATATGGTATCAGATTAAAAGTAAATACTACTACTCAATTTCATATTATCATAAAGCTGTTGCTGAATATAATGGGGATGATATCAATAATAGCAATAATAGCAATAATGATGATTGTGATTGTGATTGTGATTGTGATTGTGATTGTGATTGTGATTGTGATTGTGATTGTGATTGTGATATTAATAATAATAATAATAATAATAATAATAATAATAATAATAATAATAATAATAATAATAATAATAATAATAATAATAATAATAATAATAATAATAATAGAATAAAAAAATGTATTGAATACTTAAAATTAGCAGAAAGATGTTGTAAACATGCAAATAGAATATGTAAATTATTTAGAGATTCCTATCCTTCTTTCGATATTTTATTAAATAGTTCTTCTTTAGCTTCCATTCCAACTGAGAATCCAACACCATGTTCTCTTGTAATGTTTAATAAAACTAGCAAAAAATTAGAGGAAATTAAAAACTATAAAAAATTTATAATTAATAGTAATAACTTACAGAATGCACATAATATACTTTTAAATACCGAAGATAGAGTGTATCTTAAAAGAAAAAAATGTGTGAAAGAGAAAATTGACATTACTAAGGTTTTAAGTAGCTGCAATGATGATGATATTCCTAATTATTTTAATGATAGAAATATCAACAGTGTTAATATTAATGATATTAATATAAATAAAAATTATCCTCTTTTGGTTGCAGTTTTAAAAAATGATGTGTCGAAGGTTAATGATATAATTGAATTGGCCGATTCAAATATTTTGCATATTAATGAAAAAAATAATAATGAAGATTATCCATTATTATGTGCAGCTCAAAATAATAATACTGAAATAGTTCAAGCATTAATAAAATATGCTACTGATAATAATGAATTGTTAGAAATTAATCAAAAAGGTAGAGATGGATGGTATCCATTACTTTGGGCATGCTATAAATGTAATTCTAAAATAGTTAAATTATTAATAAATTATGCAAATGAAAATAATATTATATTGGAAATTAATGAAAAAAATGATTACGGTAGTTATCCAATTCTTTTTGCAACCTACAATAGAAACACTGAAATATTCAAAAAATTAATTAAATATGCAGATCAAAATGATATTAAATTGGATATAACAAGTAAAAATAACGACGGACGTTACCCATTATTAAGATCCATTTGTTATAATAATCTAGATACATTTACAAAATTATTAAGCTATTCAAAAGATAATAATATCTATATAGATTTTAATCAAAGTAATAATGATGGTCAATATCCTCTTTTATGGGCTGTTCATAGAAATAATACATATCTAGTTAATAAAATATTAAATTATAATTTTTCATATAATGAAAATAGTGACGATAAAATGATGGATTATAATTATATTGTTAATAAAAATAACAATATATTAAATATTAACGCTAAAAATAAAAGTGGATGGTATCCTCTTTTAAGAGCTATTGATAATGAAGATATAGAAATAATTAAATTATTAAGAGATTATTCATTTAGTCATAATATCAAATTAGAAATTAATGATAAAAATAAATTGGGGGATTATCCAATTTTAAAAGCTGTTAAAAAAGATAATATTTCCATAATTATGTTATTAATGTTATATTCAAAAAAAAAGAATATTACATTAACTATTAATGAAAAAAATGTAAATGGTGATTATCCATTATTAACAGCTATTGAAGAAGGAAATAATGAAATTGTTAAATTATTAATGAAATATTCAAAAGAAAGAGGATATATTTTAAATTTAAATGAAAAAAATAACGAAGGATGGTCTCCACTTTTATTAGCTATTAGAAATAATAATTTAGAGGCTGTTAAATTATTATTAAAATATAGCGATAAAAAATTAATAAAAATTATAATTTATTAAATTTTAATATTACAAATAATAATGGTGATTATCCATTATTGATGGCAATCAAAAAAAAGAATAGAGAAATTATTAAGGCATTAATTAAATATGCAGATGACAATAGAATTATGTTAAATATTAATAATTGTAATAAAAAAGGAGAATTTCCACTTATGAAGTTTATGGATGATGAAGGTGAAAAACGTATTTTTAATGAATTAGATGAATTAATGAAATATTTAATTAAAAATAATATAATCATTGACATTAATAAAGTTAGTAAAGGATATAATAATGAAACCATATTAATATATGCAATTAAAAAAGGATTTAATCAGGTAGTTAAAATATTAATGAAATATTCACAGAAAATGAAAATTCCATTAAATTTTAATCAAGGTAATAATAATCATGAAAAATCACCACTTGTATTAGCAATTAACAATAATAATGATAATGATAACATGGAAATAATTGAATTAATATTGAAATGTAATAAAAATCAACATAATTATTATAGAATAATACCAGATAAATTAAACTTAAATTTAGTTTTGTATTTCAATGAAGAATATGTTTCAAATATTAATGATAGAATTATTAAAATGCTTAAAGCATATAGAAATTATATTAATTTTAATTTTATAGAAAACAGTGAATTAAAAAATAAAATTTATAGTAATGATGAAAAAGATAATATTAAAAATGATTATGAAATGGAAGATATTGAAGGAAGTAGTATATTAAATTTGAATCAAAATGAAGAGAATTCAAATTTAGAATCTGATTTTGAAATTAGTGAAGACGAAGAATTATCAATTAACAGGAATTTAAATTTAAAAGGATTTCCTTTAAATTTAAATCCAAATTCAAATTCTGTAGCTGATATAGATTCAGATACAGATACAAATTCTGTAGTTGATATAGATTCAGATACAGATACAAATTCTGTAGTTGATATAGATTCAGATACAGATACAAATTCTGTAGTTGATTCAATATCCCATGAATTTATAGAAAATAGTTATGACGAGTTTGATGAATAAGATCAATTTAAAATAGATGATTTTGGATAATAAATAGTGAAAGCTATAGCAATATTCTTAATAGCTAAAAAATAATAATAAAAAAATTGCCACCTATTTTATATCTATTGTAATTCAAAAACATTAATAATTAATAGTTAAATTAAAAGAGTATATGAAATTTTTCAAAATATTTAATATTTATTCAACATGAAAAAAAAATAAATAACAATTGTTTTTTAAATATGTTAATTATTTACTTATTTTACATAAACTTACTGATAATTAGAATATTAATTAAAATCTTGTTTGGATGTTTTTATAATATTATTAAAAATATGAAATATATTAATATTTAATTTTATAGTTTTACTCAATTTATAAATTGAGCAATTTTAAATTATTTAGAAATTAGGATATTATTATTATTATTATGATTATGATTAGAATAATTTATAAAGAAGAATTAATGTTTATTATAATAAAACCTATAAATCAATAAAATATATTTTTCCCTTTTTTTTCATTCCAGTATATTTTAATTTTTAATTATTATATTTAATTCTAACCTTTTACTTATTTAAAATTATTACTATCAAAATTAGGTTTACTATATATGGTACTATAGTTATCTTAAATAACTAGTATCTATAGTACCATATATAAAATTATATATAAATATTTATTATATTATTATTGAATAAATATATTCCAATATTTATTATAATAACTACATTAATAAGAATAGGTGAAAATTAAAAAATCATTATATTCCTATTAAAATTGTAAATAAAGAGTCTTTATAACCCAATAATGTCAATGCAAATATACATATTGTATAAATATAATAACTATAGTATAAAAGTTTAAACATTAAAAATATATAGACTTTTTTTTAAATAATACTAAATAGTAATATGAATCATTAAAATTTTAAAATAAATAAAATATAATATTTTTTTTAAAAAAAGCATATGAATAATTTTTTATTGTTTTTTTGTATACAAAAATATATCATTTTCTCATTTTTTTTAATTTAATTTTATTTATTATTAAATTATATGTACTAAAAAAAAAAAAATTGACACTTATTAATATAATAAACTTTTTTTTATATTAATTGCTTTTAATTTCATTTTATGTTTTTTTTTATATTTTTGGATCTTTTCTAAATTGTAGTTTAGACCTTAGATTCAATATTAGGAATATTAAGCATTGATATTATATTCCTTATTTTAAATTATTATAAAGAAGAGTTTTTCTCAATCTAAAAGTCAGGTTTTTTTTTTATTTTAATATGAATTATGCAAAATATATATAAATTTAATATCTAAAAGTTTTAATAAATTTTTAATATATCATTAAATAATGTTTCTAATATATTAATTTAATACATAATAAATTAAATATTTTAATATTTTTATTTTTATTAAATGCTAAGCAAAAGAAAAGTGTTTTATATGGAAGTGAATAATTAATTAAAAATAAAAGAAACTTTATTTCTATTATAAAGTTTAACATATAAACTAATAAGAATTATATAAAAACTATACTTTTATATAATAAAAACAAATATTTATATATGTATTATTATAATGATACTAATTATTTATTATCTAGAATTTTAAGGTTATTTTTATTATTATTTAAAATTATTTCTCACTTTGAAATTTTTCGGGTAAAAATTCTGCCAGAGGTCAAATTTCTTCTAGCAAAAAAGACTGGCTAGATCCTCCAAAAGGATAAATGTTAATTCATCAAAACTATAGGTTTTTAATATAATTCAAAAAGTTCCATTGTTATACTTCAACTACAGTAATATATTATTAGAATATATACATTAATGATATGAAACTTAATATTAATTCTTTAGAATATTCCCAATAATTCAATTTTAAATCTTATATAATTGATTCTTTTACATATATAGTAATTAATTAAGTTATATATGAATGTTATTTATTATAATGGGAATTGAATAATAAATTAACATATAATTTATGATTTATATATGGAAAATTATAATATAATATATGATCAATTAATATATTTTTCAAATTGAAAGTTAGTGCATTTTTTAGTTGTGAGCTTTTTCATCTATAAATTTTTTAAAAAATTAGTACATATAATAAAAAAAAATGACATATATATATATATCATATAAAATAAATGTATAATTAAAAAAAGTAAAAAAATAATCTTATATTATTTAAGGAGATTATAATAATAATCATCATAAGTAATAATAAAAGGTATTAATAAAAGGAAATTATTAAAATTTATTATAAAATTCTATTTATTAATGTATTCATATATATTTCTTTAGGTTTAAAGCTTGAATCATTTTTATATAAAAGATTTTCACCAAATCTACATAAATATTTGTTAAAAGAAGGGTTATTTCCATCATACAAAATGTAATATGATCATATTTATAATGTTACATGGCTTACAGAACAAAAAGAATAATGAATAAGAGTGGATAGAATAATAGTCAATTGACTTTTGTGTTATAGTGAAAAAAATTTGTTGCCTTGTGGAATATATAAAAAAAATTCTTTTTCTATTAAAATCAAAATGTACCTTTTAGAAATAAAATAATATTAAAATATTATTACAAAAGATGTATTAAACCAATAATTTTTTAGGGCATAAATTAAAAATAAAAAAGATATGCTATTCTATTTAATTAATTTAACTAAAAAAATAATAAATAAGATTTATGAATAAAATTCCTTTTCTTAAAAAGTGATACAACAGGCTTTGTGGAATGACTTATATATTTGTTTATAAATGATTAAAATACATACTTAATATTATATAACCGAAAGAATATCTTCTCCTAATTATTATATTCTTAGATAGAGACTCATTTACTATATTTTCTTCTAATTTATACCAAAATCTAACTATAAAATTTTTTTATTTACATTATTAAGTGCATATTATTAATGTAAAAATATTTTATTTAAAACTTATTAATATTAATTGGAAAATATTCATTATTTATTATTTTTTATATTCTTATATAATATTTAACTATTAAGCTTGTTTATATAATTAAATAAAATAATTATTTTAATTGCTTTCATAGCTTATAAATACATTAGTTTACTATATAAAATGTAAAAAAAATTACATTTAAAAATCTAATATTGCATTTATTTATATTCAATTAATATTTATCACATTATTCAATTATATTAATTGAAGTGTGCATATCCATTTTTCCATTTTATAAACAATAGGGGTTGCTTATCTTGTCTAACCTTGACAAACATATCGTTTTTTTTTTATTTGTCCCTCAAAGGTGAATTTTGTTATTTATTATTTAAATACATACATAATAAATATAACAGCGTTATTATTTCAATATGTATTACTAATTACGCACAATAAAACTATTAATCATTATATAAACAAATTATGCATTCTGTATGGATTATATATAAGAATAATTATTATTATTATATTACTATCATTAATATAATTTTATTATTTTACTTAATGTTATTTGTAGGAAATAATAATAATCACAATAATATTTCTATTCCTTTATTTTATTTTTGTATAATTTAATAAGTTTTAATGTATGTCATTTTATTTGTTCGTTAACTTTATTAAATAAAAAATGACTCAGATCAATATTATCGATTCATATGATTCATATGATAAAATTAATTTTATAATAAATAAGATTTAAGAAAAAGATAATATTACCCAAATAGAAATTTTAAATTAATAAAAAAATTATAATTTATAATTATTTGATACTGCTGAATGTAACGTATAAAAGGAAATAAAAAAGGATAAATTCATTAAATTTTTGTATTTTTGAATTTATTTATATTATATAAATATAATATAATATAAACTCAAGATTATTTTAAACGTTATTGATTAACATTTAAACAAAAAATTATAAATATATATATATATATTTGTATATAATAAAAAAAATAAAAAATAAAAACAAAAGTAAAAATAAAAATATTGTTACAATGAGAAAGTACACTATTATTAGCGTTGTATCAGCATTAGTTGGTATGGCTCAAGCAGCATGCTGGTCATCTGCAATAGGATATAAATGCTGTCAAAAATGTGACATTGTCACTGAAGATAATTCTGGAAAGTGGGGTATTGAAAACAATGAATGGTGTGGTATTGATGACTCTGTTTGCAACAATAACAGTAGTAATGCTTCTTGCTGGTCTCTTCCATGTAATTAAAAATGGATATATATATAAATTAAAAAATTAAGTACTTTAACATTTTATCAATTTCAAATCATATTAAAAATATATTCAAAATTATTTATTTTAATAAAGCTTATCCATGTTGTCAAGGTGATTCTATTGCCTATTCAGATGCCAGTGGTGATTGGGGTATTGAAAATGGTCAATGGTGTGGTATTGTTAAGAAATCAAACCAACAACAACAAGCCTCTTGTTGGACTGAACCAGGTAAGAATATAAAATTTGAAGTTTTGCCAGTTATTAATATATAAGTTAATAAAACATATAATATTTTTATTAATAAAATTATTCCTATAGATTATCCTTGTTGTAAGGGTAGTAATGTTGCTATTGCCTATTCTGACAGTCAAGGTGACTGGGGTGTTGAAAATGGTCAATGGTGTGGTATTCAAAAAAACAATAACAATCAAAACAACCAAAACCAAAACAATCAACAAAATAACAATAACAATCAAAATGCTCAAGAAGATCAAAATCTTCCAAAATTCTCAATGGAATCTGGTTTCTACGAAGCTAAGGACAGTCTTACTTTAACTTTAAGTGGTTCAGGTACTGTCTACTACACTTTAGATAGTTCTAACCCAACTACTTCTTCTACTGCTAAGACTTACAGTGGAGCTATTAAAATGTATGATCACACTGTTGACGAAAATGTTTACAGTAAGTACCAACATCAAGATAACAGTCCATATTCTATTACTTTACAAAATCCATACGTAGCCAGTCCAGTTAAATTCGATAAGGTTACTGTTGTACGTGCTGCTGTAAAGTTATCTAATGGTAGTTGGAGTCCAGTTGTTACTAAGACTTTTATTATCATGGACCAAAATAAACTTCAATACTACAAGAATATTCCAGTTGTTTCTCTTGTTACTGATCCAAAGAACCTTTTCGATAAGGATAAGGGTATTTATGTTTGTGGTCAACAATATCTTGATTGGAAGAGAGGTCCAAATTACAACCCATCAAAGAGTGAATGGGATTTCGATAACGTTGCCAACTTCTTCTCAAAAGGTAAGGAATGGGAACGTGATGCTTCCATTTCTATTTTCCGTAATGGTAAGGAAGCTCTTACTCAAGATGTTGGTATTCGTATTAAGGGTGCTTCCACTCGTAACCATCATGTTAAAGGTTTCAACATTTATCCACGCAAGGAATATGGTGAATCTAAAATTAAGTATGAAATCATTGAAAATAACACTAACATTATTGACGGTAAGGCCATTTCTAAGTATGATTCATTCAGTCTTCGTGGTGTTTACTGGTTCGATAGAATGAGAGAAGCTATTGTTCAAAGTGGTCTTAAAGATTCTCCAATCCTTGCTACTTTTGACAGTAGTCGTTGTGTTGTTTTCCTTGATGGTGAATTCTGGGGTTTATATGATATGGTTGAAAAGGCTTCTGCTGATTACATTAAGGATAATTACAGCATTCCAAAGGACAATGTTGCAATGATTAAGAATGATGTTTTAGAAGAAGGTACTGAACAAGATCTTCAAGAATTCAAGAGTTTAGTTGAATACTGTAAAAACAATGACCTTACTAACTCTGCAAACTACAACTACGTCACCAGTAAGTTAGATATTGAAAGTTTAATTTACAGTTACGCTACTGGTTTCTATCTTGGTATCTGGGATTGGCCAAACCGTAACTACTTTGTTTACAGAAACAAGGGTGAAGCTATTAGTGGTAATAAATATGCCGATGGTAAATGGAGATATGGTGCTTTCGATTTTGATTACTCTGCTGGTATTACTTACGATAACTTTGGTGGAGTTAAGGGTTACGCTCATGATTCTTTCACCAAGTTCCAAAGTAAGAAGGATGAATTCCCAACTCCAATCTTCAGTGCTTTAATTAAGAACAAGACATTCTACAAGAAGTTCTCTGATGTTATGTACCTTATGAGCAAGGATATTTTCGAACCAAGCAAGATGAGAAAGATTGTTCAAGAACACAAGAGCAAATACATGGACTACATTATTCAAACTGATTGGAGATGGTACTTTGGTACTCCAAACCTTTCATGGGATACTTTCAAGTCCAACCAAAACAGATACTTCTCTGACGGTTGGGATGAAATTAGTGAATTCTTCCAAAATCGTCCACAATACGTCTACAGATTTATGGAAAATGTTTATGGTAAAATTTAAGTTTTAAAATGAATTATCATTAAAATTATTTTTTTTTTTTAATGATAAATTAGAAATTTATCATAAATTATTACTATAGTATAATAAAAAAAAAATGTAAAAAAAAAATGCCATAAAAATTTTATTATTTATCAAGAAGTTTTTATTTTTATTTTTTATTAATAAATTTTAAATAAATATTTGAAAAATTAAGAAAAATAAATATAAAAATTTTGAAGGCCATTGATTAAAAAGGTATAAATTGATAAAAATAAAAACAATTTATCCTTTCAAAAAAATCAAAACAAAAAAAAAAAAAAAAACAAAGAAATAAGATTAAAAAGAAGAAAATAAAAGATAGATATAAAGTTCAATAAACAAGTTCTGGTTTTATATTTTTTATTTCTTAATATTAATTACTAATTTTATTATTTTTTATTCCCAAAATCTTGTTAAAAATTAATGGATGAAACATATTATTATTAATAATATGATTGTTTATAATATTTGCTTTAATTAAAAAAAAAAAAAATGGTGATTTTACCAGAAAGTTATAATGTATTTTAAAAATTAAATAATGTAGTGGCGTATGATTGTCTTATGTATTTAAGTTAATGTTCCGAGATAAAAATTTTTATTTTTATTAATAATGAAATTTAACATTTTATTTCAATTATTAAATGTCATATTTTGAATAAGAAATGAATATAAAAGTTGTTTTTTTATTATTACTCTATACAGTATTATCACATTCCAAAACATGTATAGATATATTTTCTAAACTTGGTTTAGATGTAAATAAATTAAATACAGATACATCCTATCAATGCTATGAAAATACTAATAATGAAGCAATATCACTGTTAGAAAAATTATATAATACTAATTTATATAATAATACTTAAGATTAATTGTATCTAATAAATATATATTTATTATATTTTTATATTTAAACTTTTTTTATATTTTTTATATTATATGAAGTGAATTGTTAGATGTAGATTTGAGTAATGGGAATGTTGATGTTATATTTGAAACACCTTCTTTAGAAATACTGTAAGATTTACAAATATTATATATGATATATATTATTATCAAGAAAAGTTGTTAAAATATAATATATATATATTATGTTTATTCATTCAATAGAAAACTTTCATCATCTAATGTGCTGATACCAAATAAATTTAATGAACTACCAAATCTTGTAGAAATGTATTATTATTTAACATATATTAAAATTAAAATTTACATAAAATCATAAACAAATTATTAATATTAATATTTGAATGAACCTAAAACAGTTTTATCTCCAATATTAATTATGAACAATTCCCAGATTCTGTGTTTAAACTAGAAAAACTTAAAGAATTGTAAGTAGACAAAAAAAAAAAAGCTGATTAATAAATTAAAATAATAATCTTTTTTTATTTTAAAAACTAATCTTAAATTTTATTATTTACGGCACTTTAATTAAAAGATCCTTTAATAATTGTGGATTTACCTCAATACCCGATAAGTTTAATAATATTTTAAATCTAACAACACTGTAAGTAAATATTAATATAACTATATATACTAAATTGAAATAAATAGAATCGGAATGGACTATATTTAAAATTTATAAATGATTTTATAATTTATATTTTTATTTAATATTCAAATATGATAACATTAGTCGTCTATCTGGTAATAAATTTGAATTTCTTCCAAGATCAATATATGAACTTAAAAATCTTACTACTATGTATGCAATATCAAATTAAATTATATTAATATTTCTGTAAATTTTATGATAGAAATTTTTTTTTTAAAAAAAAAAAAATACTATTATAACTATAATTAACATTTTTTAATTTGTTTTTTTTTTTTTTTTGCTTGTCTTTTTTTTTTTTTTAAAAAAAAAAAAAAAAAGTGAAATTAATAGAAATCCAAATTTCAAAGGTTTGGCATTAAATCCAGTTATAACAACCGTTAATAACGAAGAACATAAATTAGAATCAAATGAATTTAAAAATAATGAAAATTCAAATACTAATTTAGAAAATAATGAAAATTTTAGAAATGCTGAAGATCAACAACCTTTAGATAACAACACCAAAATGACGTTTACTGCTAATTCAAATTATAAAAAGATTGACGAATTATCTTATAGTTTAAAAAAAGCAATAAATGAATATAATGTAATTTCATTTGATATATTTGATACATTATTAGTTCGTTCATATGTGAGACCAGTGGATCTTTTTATTCACATGGAACAAATATATAATGTTACTGGATTCACAGAGGCAAGAATGATGGCAGAAAGAAGAGTTCGTAAAACCGTTCAAGGAACTAAGGAAGATATAAAATTTGATGAAATTTATGAAGAAATTGATGAAAGGTATAAATGGTTAAAAGAAAAAGAATTATTACTTGAATATCAAAGTTCAAATGCCCGTTTATTCATCAAAGATATTTACGAATACGCATGTCAACAAAATAAAAAAATTATTATTATTTCAGATATTTATCTCTCAAAACAATTTATTGTTAAATTATTAGAAAAAAATGGTTATACAAATTATGATAGTATATACATATCATCTGAATATTATAAAACTAAAGGAACTGGATCTTTATATAATGTAGCTATGGAAGATCTTAATCTTTCAGTAAAAGATATTTTACATGTAGGTGATAATCTTTTTTCTGATGTAAATCGACCACGAAAATTAGGTATTAATGCATTTTATGTCCCAAAAGTAATAGAATTCCTTTTCCAAACAGATTCCAGAATAGAATACTTTTACAAAAAATATAAAGATGATATTGGAGCATCCATCATGTTAGGATTATTAGCTTATCACTCTGAAGGTACATATAATAATTATTGGTATGAATTTGGATATAAGTATGCAGGTCCTCTTATTTTAGGATATATGCAATGGTTAGAACAACAACTGAAAAAAGAAGATATTAGTAAAGCTTTATTTGTTGCTCGTGATGGTTATACCTTGGAAAAGGTTTTTAAACTCATTCATCCTTCAGAAGAAATTGAAACTCATTATATTTATTTACCTCGAAAAATAGCTAATGAGTGTCTAAGTGAAAATCCAGAAATAGCTGAAAAATCCAAAAAAGAATATATGTATTATTTAGAACAATTTGATTTACAAAGCAAAAGATTGGCTGTGATTGATTCTGTAACTTATTGGTTTTCATCTCAAAGAACATTAGTTCACCTTTTCCCCGAGAAAGAAATCAAAGGATACTATTGGCTATATGGAAATAATTTATTCAATAATTTGATGTGTGAGTCCTTCCAAAATGATCATAGACATAGAATTGGTGAAATTATAGAATTAATAATGACAGCTCCAACCTCCCCTGTAGAAACCATTGCTAATGGTAAACCTATTTTTAAGGAGATGAATGAAACTGAAAATGTAAGAGTAAAATTATACCCAGATTTATCTAGTGGAGCAATAAATTTTGCTAAAGATTATTTAAGTGCTTTTAAGAACTTAAATAATAGTAATTTATCATGTGATATGTTGATCGAATGGATAAAAATATTTTTACAGAGACCTACAGAAATTGATAAAATATCCTTCTTTAATATTGAACATGCTTCAGACGAAAATCATTCTGAATATAATAAATTAATGTATATGTGGTATTAAAAAATATTTATTATATATTAGATATAAATAAATTTTAATTTCCCTGTTTATTAATGATACAAAAGAAAAACTTTTGATATGTAAATATATTCATGATGAAAAAAAATTTATTATAAGATAAATTAAAACAATAAAAGTGAATGAAACATAATAAATTCTTAACCAAATTATTTATATTATCTTGATTTTTTTTTTTTTTTTTTTTTATTTATTATTATTATTACATGACGATTCAAATTCATACATACATAAAAGTTAACATTAATTAGCTTTTATGTATACTAAAATGGAAAAAATGAAAAAGTTAATTTATTTAATATTTAATCAATAAAAAAAATACTGATTCAAGATAATATTTTATTTTAAATTAAACTTTTTTATAAAAAAAAAACTTTAGGTTTATTTTTAACTTTTCAGTTTTGAACTATCTCCATATACCTGATTTGATAATCAATATTTTATTATTTTGTTTAATAATAATTGTTAATATTTGGTTTTTGTTTTCATATAATAAATAAATTATAAAAATTAACTCCAATTTTATCTAAATTTCAAAAGCTTTTTTTTTTTTTTTTTTTTTTATAATATCGTATATTTTATATTAGATTTAAAATTTTCTTAATTACTTTAACAATTCATAAAGAAAGTTTAAAAAAAAATTTTTAGTGTTATAATTGAATTTTTTTAATTATTTAAATAATTTGTGAAGAGTAATAAACTTTTTTTAGTTAATATAACAAGATTTTTTGAAATATAATATAAAAAACATTGATACTTTTAAAAGTTTTGCTAGAGGGAAAAATAAAAAAAAAAAAAATATTATTACATGTTATATTAGAACTCAAAAATAATATAAAATAAAAATAAAATATATTATAAAATTCAAATTCCCATTCATATATAATATTCATATATAATAAAAATAGAAGTTCATTTATATTAATTAAAATAATATTAAGTGTTTCTGATAATAGTCAAGACTAAAAACAAATTTTAAATAAAAATTAGAGCATAAATTGGTAGTAATATATATACTACCAATATATACCTTTCTTGGTTAATGAAAACAAAGTTATAAGGATTTCAATATAAAAGAACAAAATTTTGTATTTCCCCAAAAGTTAAAATGAAATTATTATATATTTTATTTAATATTACTCTAATATTTTTATGTAATACATATGCATATAAAATTCAAACATCATTTGAAAATAAAAATACGGAAGCAAAGGAAAAACGTGAAGATAAAAGTGATGAATGCATTTATATAAATAATTTATTTGGTCAGGATGAATCGTTTAATTGCTGTGAAATGGACGGAATTATTTGTGAAGATGGATATATCATTGAAATGTAAATACTTTATATTTGAATGTTGACCATATATATTTTTCAAATTAATCAAATGATAATTTATTATTGATGTCATATTATTAATGAAAAACAATGTATGCTGTTTCATATATTTTTTATTAACTTCCAATATAGAGATTTATCTCGCAATAATATAAGTGGATACATTCCTGATTCAATTGGAAATTTAATTGAATTGACAAAATTGTAGATAATATCCTTCTTTTTTAATATTTAAAATATAATTGAATAGAAGAAATCTAAAATTTATATTCTAATGTTTTTTTCTATTATTATTATTATTATTATCATTATTATTAAAAAATAATAATATAATATTAAAAAGAAATTTAAATAATAACATGTTAAATGGAACAATACCTAATTCTATTGGAAATTTATCTAAATTGAAATATTTGTAAATATAATATCTCTTCTTTTTTTGACATTAATAATTATGAAATATTCATATAAATATCATATTTAATAATATAATAAATATGAAGATCTTTAGATCAAAATATGTTAAGTGGATCCATTCCAGAATTTATTGGAAATCTAACTGAATTAACAATGCTGTAAAATGATTTTTTTTTTTTTTTTTTTTTTTTTAACATTTACTCTTCCTATGCTTATATTTAAATAACTAACTGAATTTTTTTTTATCTATATTCTAATATAGATGTTTATCTGATAATATGTTAAGTGGTCCGATTCCTGAAACTATAGGAAATTTATCTAAATTAGAAGAATTGTAATAATAATTTTATTATTGATACTACATAACTACATAACTACATATTATTAATAGTTTATATAATAAAAAGTTTAAAAATAATTAAAATTTTTAAAAATATTTTTTTTAATTATTATTATTTAAAATAATAATAATCAGATGGTTAGATAATAATAATTTGAGTGGATCCATTCCTAAAACTATTGGAAATCTAACCGAATTATTAATACTGTATTGTATATATAAACCTGAAATATTGTTATAATAATATAATAATATTCTAATATAAAAACTATTTCGTTATTATATATAATATATAATAATTTATTTCTAAATATATGAATTTTTATAATTTTTATATAATAAAAACATTTAATGTATTATAAAGATGGTTAGATAATAATAATTTAAGTGAATCCATTCCTGAATCCATTGGAAATCTTTCTAAATTAGAATGGTTGTAAGTAAAATGAAATATATTTTATATTATATTTTTATATTATAAAAAAATAATATAATTAATGTTATTAAATAAATAGAGATTTAAATAACAATGAATTTAGTGGATCAATTCCTGAATCTTTTGGAAACTTAAAAGAATTAACAATATTGTAATTAAATAAGTTTATATCTATTGTTTTTATATTTTTACGTGTATTAATAATAAAACAATTAAATTGAATATTATTTAATGTAACAAAATATATATTAGAAATTTATATAATAATTCATTAAGCGAATCTCTTCCAGAATTTGAAAACTTAACCAAGTTCAAAGAACTGTAAAAATATTTCTATAAGATTTTTTATTATACATTATATATATTATATATATTTTTAATTTATCTTTATATATTGAAAAAATTTATTAATAAAAGCAACATAGAAAACAATAACAAATTATATGGAAGAATTCCAAGTAATAATTATGATGGTATGAAAAATAAAATATTTGATTTTATATATGATGTATAATAAATATGTTGCTAATATAAAGTTATAATAAAATGAAATTTAAATAGACTGTAATTTTAGTGGTACACATATATGTTACTCAAAAGATAACTATAATTCCAATTGTACATATCCCGCAAGGTATTATGATTGTACAAAATGCGTTAAAAATGCTTCTAGGAAAGATGATATTTGTCAATGTTCTAGTGAATTATATTATGGAATTGGTTATATTGAATGTAGAGAAAAGAGTAGTAATGGTATAGAAAAATTTTGTTTGTCTGTTTGTTTATTATTTCATTTAAAATGTTTAATAAAATGAAAATATATATATATATATATATTTATTAATCATTTACAGAAATATTAACATAAAATAATATATTATTATTAATAATAAAATCTATAGGAACAGAATCAAATAGTGATATTATAAAATATTTAACTGATTACAATTTGATTTCATTATCAAGGAGGAATAATGCTTTTATTTTTTTAAATATAATTATTGTAATTCTTGTAACTCTAATGCTTCAGATATAAAAATTGTAAAAAGATATTAGTATTTTTCATAAATCTATATTTTATATATATAAAAATTAAGTTTAAAATAATAAAAATATAATTCTATGTTAATTAAATTGATTTTTTTTTAAAAAAAAGAAAAAAAAAAGTTTTAATTGAGGTCTAAACCTTGGGAAAATACTAAATTGTAAGTTGCTTTCATTTTATCACTTTCAGTAAAACAATTATTAAAATATATAATATTATTGATTATTGATATATTAAGTATAAACATTCGTATTATTGTTTTAATAAGGAATATAAATTATAATTTATAATTTACTTATATCTAAAAATAGGGAAATATTTAAATTGATATTTTTTAATAATTTAGAGTATTTTCCTGCCTTTTTAAATAAAAAATGTATATCAAAAAGGAATATTCATAGAGATTATAATTATTAAAAAAGAATAAAATTAATGATAATAATAACCTTTTTAAAAATTAGCTCATTAACAAATTTATTTTTTTTTTATTAATTAAAATAAAGGTAAACCATATATAAATTCATTTTTAAGGTTGGAGTTAAAATTTTATAGTTAAAATAAAATTCAAAAGAAAATCTTATTTAAACTTTACTAATCAAAAATAATAATTGTAATAATAATATATAGTAAATAGTTAATATTCATAATGTATTCATTTTAATAAGGGAATGAAAATATTCTATTAAAAATTATAAAGTATAAAAGAAAATAATATTAATTATAATTATCACATTTAGAGTATTAAAGCATAAAGTATAAAATTAACAACACTATACATTTTCTTTTTTTTTATAAATATCTTTTATATATAACATATAATTTGAATACTTTTCAAAATTCTAATAATTATTTCTTTTTGCATGAATAAATATTAATTATTTAAATATTTATAATAAAAATATAATTTACTATTAATTTTGATATTTAATTTATTAATTATTAAAAAAGAAATTTTTTTTATGAATTTTTTGTTCATCCATAATTAGTAATAAAACGGCTGGTCAAAAATAATAATAATAATTAATTAGGTTTTTGTGCTACTACCCTTATCTTTAACATTATATTAAATATATAATTAAATTAAACATATAATTATAAAAATATATAAATAAATTAAAATTAAATTGTATATAATAATAAATTAGTACTAAAACGGTACATTTTAAATAATAAAGTTTAAAGAAACTGTACAGCCAATAATATTTTAGATAAAAAAAACTTTAATTTATATAATATATTATTTTTTATTTTTTCATTTTAAATATAGTTTTTTAATTTTTCAAAAATGAACAAAAAACCATATTTAATTATAATAATAAATGAATGAAAAATAGTATTATTAATAAATATATATATAAAAATTAATGAATGATTAAATAAATAAAAACCTCTCCAAGTTTTTTTTTATTTAATTTTAATATTTTTATTTAATTTTGTAAATATATTTTACCCACAACCCATAATGAAAGAAAAAATATTTATTAAAATTTTTTTATTTTCTTTTATTTATTATAGAATTATTTTTAAAAAAAATATGAAATTTGATTTTTAAAATTTGAATGTTTTAAATTTATAATATTTTGTATATATTTTATTTTCGCAAAATTATAATTTTATAATTAGTGTAAATTATTAATCAAATAAGGAAATCTATTATAATAACAATAGTAATATAATATATAATAAAATGATTCACAAAAAAGTAATTTCAATAGTTGTAATGTCATTCCTTGGAAAGGCATTAGGTAGTTGTACACATGCTACCAACTCTGGATATAAATGTTGTAAAAATTGTAATGTTGTTTTAGATGATAATACTGGTAAATGGGGTGTCGAAAATAATCAATGGTGTGGTATTGATACTTCATGGTAAGCTAATTATTTTACTCTATTTTATTTTATTTTTAAATAAAAATATATTTTTTTAAAAAATTCAATAATTATTTAATATTAATTTTATTTTAAATTTATAAAAAATAAAATACTTTATTATGTTTATGAATAGTACTTCTAAAAGCCAAAATGTAATATATATATATCCTTTTATTTTATATAAATATTATATTTATTCATGAATTAATATATAATTTTAAAATTATAAATTTCACATTCTTTAAATATTTATTTTTTGAAGTGTTGGGCTAATGCTGAAGGTTATAATTGTTGTAAATCTACTACACAAGTTGTTCTCACTGATAGTAAAGGAAAATGGGGTATTGAAAATAATCAATGGTGTGGTATCATACAAACAAATTCAAATGCAAATACTGTAGAGTATTTTTTTTTTTTTTTTTTTCATAATAATTAATTTAAAATATCAATAACCACATTAATTATTACAAAGAATTATTTCTTTAAAATAAATATATTAATAGAATATTGTTTAATTTATATATATTAAATTGATGAAAAGTGTTGGGCAGCTTCTGAAGGTTATAAATGTTGTAATGGTTGTGAAGCTATTTACACTGATGGATCAAGAAGATGGGGTGTTGAAAATAATCAATGGTGTGGTATAATTGAAAGTAAATGTAAAACACAAAAAACAACTTTATCAAAAACTACAAAGAAAACAACTGCTAAGACAACAACAAAAGCAAAAACCACTAATAAAACCACTGTTAAAACAACAACTAAAAAAAATATAACTACAACTACAAAGTCAAAAACAACAACTAAAAAAACTACAATTAAAACTACATCTAGAACTACAACTAAAGCTAAAACAACAACTAAAAGCAATAATACTAATGTTAGTAGTAATTCTAATTCTTCATACTCCGCACCGAATAAATCCATGCCAGGATGGACTCCTGGAAATGATCAAGTTTTACCAGGTTTCTTATCCACTAATGGTAAGTACATTGTTGATCAAAAAGGTCGTAAGGTTAAATTAGCTGGTATTTCTTGGTTTGGTGGTGAAACTGATAACCTTTCACCACATGGATTATGGTCAAAATCTTTAGCCCATTTTATAAAGGTCATTAAGGATAATGGTTATAATCATATTCGTTACCCATGGACTAATGAAATGCTTATTTCTGGTGCTAAAACACAATCTATTAATGCAATGGAGAATCCAGATCTTGTTAATCTTACACCATTAGAAGTTATGGATGCTGTTATTGATGCCTGTGGTAAAGCTGGTTTAAAGGTTTATCTTGATCGTCACAGACCAACTGCTGCTGGACAAAGTGAACTTTGGTACATTTCTAAGGTTGATGAAAAGAAATGGATTGAAGATTGGAAATTCCTTGCTACTCGTTACAAAGGTAATCCAACCGTTATTGGTGCTGATATTCATAATGAACCACATGGTACTGCTTGTTGGGGTTGTGGTGAAACTAAACGTGATTGGAGACTTGCTGCCGAAAGATGTGGTAATGCTATTCACGAAGTTAATCCAGACTGGCTTATTATTGTTGAAGGTAATGATCATTATGGTGAAGAAGGTTGGCAAAAAGGTGAATCCTACTGGTGGGGTGGTATGTTAAAGGGTGTCCAACAATACCCAGTAAGATTAAATAAGAAAAATAAGCTTGTTTACTCTGCACATGACTATGATAAAAATGTTCACTTACAAGATTGGTTTAAGGTTTCCAACTTCCCAGATAATATGCCATCTATTTGGGATGATAAATGGGGTTTCATTGTTAAACAAAACATTGCTCCAGTAATTATTAGTGAATTTGGTTCTCTTTTAAAGGATAAAACAGATATTAAATGGCTACAAAATTTAATTTCCTACATGAATAAGAATGATGTTCACTGGACTTTCTGGTGTTTAAATCCAAATTCTGGTGATACTGAAGGTATTCTCGGTTATGACTGGGAAACTGTTAATAAACAAAAGGATGGTATTCTTACACCAGGAAAGGCTCCAAAATTTTTATTATAAGTTTCAAAAATATTGTGAAATATTATATTCATTAGCAAAGAAAATGTAAAATAATATATAATTTGCTATTATCATTAATTTTTTTTTTTTTTTTTTTATGTACATATATAATATAAATAAAAAAATGTTTAAATTGTATTTATATATATAAACCAAGATAAATGAATAAATAAATAAAATTTTTAATTATAATTTAATTCTAATATTTTATAATTGTATGTTGAAGTAATTGAAATATTTTCTACATTGATTATATATAAATCATGATTTATTGGTCTTATTCAATTCAGTTTTTTTTTTTTTTTTTTTTTTTTATAAAATAAAACCTAATTAATTATTATGCATTAATATTGATTTTATTATTATTTTTTTCTTTACAATTATTTTTAAAAATTTAAAAAAAAAAAAAAAAAAAAAAAAAAACTGAAATAATAAAAGAATAAAAGGTTTTTAAATAGTTCTCATTACTTTTAATATATCAATTATTACAACCAAGTTTTCTATTAGAAATATTATTAAATATTGGATATTCGATTTTTTTTTTTTTTTTTTTTTTTTTTTTTTTAACGGCATCAAATATTTTAAACTTTATTATTAATTTAATTAAAATTATAATACATGTAATATAAAAATTAAAATAAAATAAAAATAAAAAAAAATATGTTTAAATAAACACAAATGAATAAAAATTGGGTATAATGTATTCTAGTAATTTTAATTAAAGTAAGAAAGCCACTATCATACTAAAGTATAATAATTGTATTTGACTTCCAATGGGACACCGAGCCAAAGATCAAAATTTTGTCATGGAACAAAATTATGATCTCCATTGGTTGCGCTGGCCCTCCTGGCCTGTCTTACTGTTTCTTCAGCATTGACGCTCTTGGATGTTGCTTCAAACCTTTTGAACATTGACCATTGCTGGCCAATAGCAAAAGGCATGATTTTGGTTAGAAGTTCCGCGGTTACCGTCAAGAATGGTGTTCCTTCATTAGTACCAGATTGAATCTGACGCTTACAAATTTCTTTCCATTCCCTTGAATTGTAATTAATATTGTTAAAACTTCTTCCCCCAAGAAGGAATTTAAATATTTTACTGCACACACTAGAATAATCATACACATTAATATTCACCGGATTATTAGAACTATTATTATCATTAACTAAATTACTATCTAAATTAGAATTATTATCTTCACTATTGCTATCATTACTAATATTATTATTTCTATTATTGTTATTATTACTATTGTTACTATTACTATTGTTACTATTACTATTGTTATTACTACTATTGTTACTATTACTATTAATGTTATTACTATCTCTACTGATATTATCAATTTCATTATTATTGATAGGACTATTGGAATTACGTTGACTGAAAAAATTTAATAGCTGGACTATGGAATCATAATGTTTAATACGGATATCTCTAAATGTTGGACAATCTAATAACCAATGTTTAATACTTTGATCTCCACACTTGCAACATGGACAGTAGTTAGGACAAACTGGATCAACAAATTTGGCAGCTTTGGCAACTCTAGCATCCAACTTGTATCCGCTTCTTGCTTTCAATAGCCAGTAGAAGCCATAGGCAAACTCTGGGTATTCATAACATAATTTAATAAAATCTTTAGTTTCAATAAATTAATTATCATCATAATATTGCGCTTTGATTGAATTCCCTTTGAGATCTTTCCAATAAAAGTTTTTAATTGCTTTAATATCTTCATGTTTCTTTAATTTCTTATCAAGTGTCCTACTTGATTTGCACCACGTGTATTTTCTAAATTTAGGAATGTAATTGACAAGGTGTGAGATAATACAATTTGAGTTTTTCCATTTGTTAAAACATCTAACCTGAGCTAACGCACATTTGGCTGACAATGGAGGAATATTCAAATCTTTTGAAATAGAGTATAAAGATATAAACGATACAGCTTTATGAACTCCAGCAACCCATCGTATTCCTTTGTAAACATGCTTCTGAGAAATCTTAGACCTAGCTTTGTTGGATCCAAGTAATGGTGCAAAGTATGAAACTCTGCTGATTACTTGTGAGTTAAGTACTAGCTTTTTGAAGGGAATAGGAATATTAGGATTTCTTAAGAATTTACTGATTGAGAAAAGTCCTTTCAAAACCTTGTTATTAAGAGCTTTAATAACTGGTTTAAGGGACAGATTCTTATCAAATGGAACACCAAGATAAGTATAGCAATCAGTAGTTGGAATGGGTTATCCTGCTAAGTAAAATGTTGGATCTCTCTTGTTCTGATTTTCTATTGATTCAGGACGAATCACCATCGTTGAACACTTCTGGATACCAAATTCCATTTCATTATACAATGCCCATTCATTAACTCTTCTAAGCATCTTTTTTAAGCATCTTCTTGTTGGAGCACAAATAACTATATCATCTGCAAAAAGTCCACCACAGCATCGAGTGTCACCTAAACTGACTCCAAGATCTTCGCACTCTTTAAATATATCATTAATAAAGAGATTAAAGAGAATAGGAGAAAGTGGGCAACCTTGACGGACTCCTTTCTTCACATCAAAAGATTTCGAGAATTGTCCATCTAATTTGACATTAGCCTTAGATGTTAAATATAAATTTTTGATGAATTGTAAACTCTTACCTCGGATTCCTAAACAATCTAATTTATGGAGAATATTACCGATTGGGACTGAATCGTATGCTTTCCTGAGATCTAAAAAGGCCAAATATGTCTCTTTATTATCTAATTGACGTCTACGGCATATTTCTTGGATTGAAATGAAAAGACTGATACTTTCTTCCTTTTTTCGAAAACCAAATTGTTCAGGTCTAATGAAATTATTCTTTAGACCATATTCTGAGATTCTAGTGGTGATAATTTTGGAAATCAACTTAATACCATTATTTATAAGTAATATGCCTCGATAGTTATCACAATCTGCCAAATCTCCCTTCTTAGGAATAAAAACAATACTGGATTCATTCCATGAGTTGGGGAAATCTCCATCCCAAATACGGTTGAATAATTTAAGAATAAAATTTAAACCATGAACATCATTATCTGAAGTAGTATTACCGGAAGAATTATTATCTGTAGCATTATTAGAATCATTACTTGATGGAATTAATGCTTTGTAAAATTCAATTGGAATACCATCCGGACCTGATGCTTTATAATTTGGAGTAGTGAGGATAGCTGACTTGACTTCATCAATACTAATATCTTGGTTGATATCCCACTCATCAAGCATAGGAAGTGAAAAACGTTTATTCGTTGGTTCTTCATACCAATGCTCCAAATCAAGACTTACACCACTTGGATCTGATGCAAGGTTTTCGAAATGATCATGCCACACATCTAGTTGTTCTTCCGTAGCAACAACTAATTCTCCATTTTTATTTTTAATTGGTTGAGCAATAAAGAAAGAATCTTTTCCAATTTTTGCAGTTTTCTTGATCCATTTCCAGGCCTTCTTAGGATTATGACTCTTCATATACTCACATCCTGTTTTAATCCAATGAAGATATTCTTGCTTCCTAAATTCATTACATCTTTTGTGGATGTAATCAATGAGCTTACGGTAGATTTTAATTCTTTTAATAAATTCATCTATATCATAAATTCTTTCTTTTTTAAATCTCTTATACAACTTCATTTTGATTTTTTGAAGATTAAAAATTTGTTGTGAAATATGAAATGAAGACTTTATAACATTATTTGCTGAAGTAATACTGAGCTCGTCTGCAATTGAAAAAGCAGTTGAAGTAAACTCTTTGGAAAGTTCATCTGTAGAAACATTAGGATCGTTGAATTTTGCTGAAAGTATTTGGAATTTATTATGACTAAGAATAGATTCCTTTTCCTCAATACATTTTAATCTATTCCATTTCAGAATTTTCTTAGGAACATTAAAGTCATTAGAAAAATCTTCCATAGGAATAATTTTACCATTAATAAGAAGTGGCTTATGGTCTGATACAGGATAAAAATTATTTATAAATGATCCTGAGTGAATAAGATCTTTCATCTTCGAATTGATAAGAGCATGGTCAATGTCGGAAGATTGATCACCTCGAGTCCAAGAGATAGTCGACCCTCTAAGCGGAAGAATTTCCCAATCTCCTAATCCATTAGTTGATAACCAGTTGGATAATTTTACTTTAGACATATTAAAATCACCAACAAGAATCGATGGATGGGATGAATGAGTTTGTAACCACAATCGAACTTCTAACTTTGCATGATCAACATAGATGTTGTGATGACTATGAGGCATATAAACATTTCCAATCGAGCATTTGAATCTATTCCAGAGACTAAAAGTATAAATAGAAATAATATACTTTCCAGAGAAGTTTTCAAGTGAGGCTTGACACGAATTGTGAAAACCTAAATATAAACCTCTCATTCCCGGAACTGATTCATCAGCTTTCTTGAAAAAGTGTCTATAGTTTCGCAAAGTAACACGACAAGGATAATCTGTATTCGATCCAGAACCATTACCAGTTTCTTGGAAACATAAAAATAATGGTTTGAAAATAGCTGTGAAATAGCTAATACTATCTCTCTTTTCGTGATTCCACCCATTGGTGTTCCAACTAAGACAAAAAGAAAAGTTATCAGGCTTGTTGGATGAGGAAGAATCGTTGCTATTATTATTATTATTAAAGTCATCGTTATTAATGGATGATGCATCAGAGGAATAAGTAGAACTATTACTAGATGGCTGTGAAACTGAAGAACTATCAACTATTGAACTGTTATCAGAGTTGATAGAGCTATTAGAATTAATTGTTGAATGTTGAGATTGAAATTGTGTTTGCTGTAGATCTGGAATATTTTCATGATGGGAAACTTGTTGAAGATCTTGTTGAAGATCGGATTGTTGATGAGATTGTTGAACTGATTGTTGAAATGATTGTTGAATAGAATGTTGATGTTTATTAGAAACTAAAATTTTACGTTTGAGTGTGGAAAAAGTGTATTTGTGATTCCTTCTACTACGAGCTGAAAAGGAAATTGAGGTAACTGAAAGTTTCTTCTTTAATATGTGTAAGATTTTAATACAATCTTTCGATGAACCATGAACCTTGACTAAGAAAAAGTGATCATTGAAAGTCTGAAAATATTTAACACTAATAACTGAATTAAATTTATCTTCTAGAATAACCTCGAGTTTTTCCCATAGCATATTTACTGACCATGATCGAATACCACGGATAAAGAAGGAGCGAATATCATCTAAGGGGATACCATAAGACCGGGTACCACGTCTGATATAATTCTTATCTTTAATATAAAGGACTGACATGATAATAAATTCTAATTAAAAAATATTGAATATAAAATAAATACTAATAAAAATTATAAATATAATGTATATGGAAAAAATCTGTCTCTCTCTCTCTTCTTAAAAGTACTGGGTAGTACAAAAATTGTTACGATGCTTTGTTTAAAGTTTCTTTTTTGAATTCTAGTTGTAAATTTTCTTTAAAAATTCTAGTTTTGGTTTGTTGTTAGTAAATTCGATTCGCTTTTTGACACTAAACTTGTTTGACTTTACTTTTCATTAAATATTTAAATTGGTAAAAAATTTGAATCAAGAATGTTGACACCAGAAAGCTTGTGAATAGTATTTTTACATGATGTAGAGTGAATCAGTCTCTTACAAGAAACAATACAACAATAGCTACATAAATATAAAAATACAATGCAAATGCTAAAGTTGACTACATTGGATTCTTACAAGAGAAGAGTAGTACTACATGAATACATGAATAAAAGAAAAAATACAGCAACAAAATGTATTACTCTTCTAATTAAATACTATACAAACTTACCTGAGTATCAAACATTCAACTTATTCATCAAATACTTAAATTCGATGAATAAAATGTTTTTTAATCGCTCAGTACCATGAGCTTAGTCCTAATAATTTTCCCTTAAAGACTAACCAAGCATCCATTGCGCAATGCTTGGATTTAATTCTTTCTACTCTCTCAGTACCATGAGCATGAGTAGACCCCCTTGAGAAACTACATTTATTAAATAAATGAAGGCACGTTCCCAAGAGGGAATCAAATACTTAAATTCGATGAATAAAATGTTTTTTAATCGCTCAGTACCATGAGCTTAGTCCTAATAGTTTTCCCTTAAAGACTAACCAAGTATCCATTGCGCAATACTTGGATTTAATTCTTTCTACTCTCTCAGTACCATGAACATGAGTAGACCCCCTTGAGAAACTACATTTATTAAATAAATGATGGCACGTTCCCAAGAGGGCTGGATATTCGATTAACTAATATTGAATACTATTAATTAAAAAGAATTGAAGAAAGTAGACATCCTTGATGAGTTTCATTCAAAATTTTTTATATTTTATAATATTTATACTGTTTAAAAAAACTTATTTTAATAGTAAAAGATAGAAAGAAAACAACACTTTTTATTTAATTATTTTTTTTATTAATGTATGTTTTTTTAGATAAATAATGATTTAATAAATTATAATAAATTATATAAATACTAAAATTTTAAATATATAATAATTTTCAATTTACTAATTACTATTATATTTTTTCTAATTTATGTGTAAACGATAATTAAAAAATATTCATTAAATTGGTAAGATAAATAAAAATAATACAAACAAATAAATAAATAAACTTAATATCCAATTTCCTTAGCTAAATCATAAATTCTAGCAGCACTAACTTCTAATTCTTCCATAGTTAATTCATTAGTTTCTAATGCTTTAAGAATGTTATCGTAATCACCTTGAGAACCTGGCATATAAATATCACCAGTAGCCTTAATAACATTGTTAGAATATGGAATAGCATATTTTTGATTATCTGGGAAACCACTCATCCAATCAGTCATAACAATACCATTGAAATCGAATTCATTTCTTAAGATATCATTAGTTAATTCTTTACTTTCATTAGTGTGAACACCATTAACTAAGTTGTAAGAAGTCATGATAGCTTTTGGATTAGATTCTCTGATAGCAATTTCAAAGCCCTTTAAATAAATTTCTCTCATAGCTCTTTCAGAAACATGACTGTTACTGTAGTAACGGTTAGTTTCTTGATTGTTAGCAGCATAGTGCTTCATAGTTACAAATGCTTTATCATGTATTTGAACACCATTTGTAATAGCAGCAGCCATAATACCACTGATTAATGGATCTTCAGAGTAGTATTCAAAGTTTCTACCACATAAAATACTTCTATGGATATTTAAGGCTGGAGCAAGCCATAATTGAACCTTGAAGATTTTCATTTCAGCACCAACAATATCACCACAAACATAAGCAAATTCCCTGTTCCAACTTTGAGCAATAGCTGTACCAATTGGAATAGCAGTAGCATATTGATGGTAAATTGTAGCACCTTCTGGAATTTGTGGATTCATGTATGAAATCATTTCCTTGAATTCATCTGTTAAAACATCTATTAAAGCAGCGAATGGACCTTCGGTAGTGTGAGCACCAGTTTCATCAATGAAGTAATCCTTAGCTAATCTTAAACCAGCTGGACCATCAGCCATAATAACAGGTCTTAAATCAGCAACCATAGCAGTTTGACCAGCAGCACCAGCAACACTGAAAGCAGCAGCACCAACAATACTACTAGAACCTTCAGTAGCGCCAAAGGCACCAATTACTAAAGTAGCTTTTTGTTCTGGGGTTAGAGCTTTAACTTCATCAGAAACTGGATATGTTTTGTCGTAAGTTTGAATGATGGTTTGAATGGAAGAAGCATCAAGAATGAACTTTGGAATAGTAGCTAATTCAGCTTCAGAATCTTGTTTCATAGAAACTGTAGTGAAATCTTCAAAATCTGGAGTACCTAATTTGTTTTGTAATTGTTTAACAACAATCTTAGATTCAACATTAATTTGACCACAAAGGGAGGTATTTCTACTGGAATTACCAATACGAACAAGGTAAGCACCAGAGTCTAATATGTAGGTAGCAGTAGCAGTATCATAACTAGCAAAGTCGGAAAGTTTAAATTTAAGGTTAAGAAGATCAGATTCAGTTGGAGCTAATTCCTTAGTTTTACCAAATTGAACCAAAACTTGGTATGGTTCATCTAAAGTAGTGCTTGGTTTTGATAAGTATAATTGAATAACTTCCTTTCCCTTAAATTCACCAATATTTTCAACTGAAACAACAACATTAAATTCTTCACCTTCAAGAGTAACGGATTGAACAGTGTATTCAAAATCTGTGTAACCTAAACCAAAACCGAATGGGAACATAACATCAATATCAGCGGAATCGAAGTAACGGTAACCAACGTAGATACCTTCTTTGTAGTAAGTATCATCTTTATCACCGAAATCACCAATTTGAGAATAATCTTCATATTTAGTCCAAGTAGTAGTTAATTTACCAGATGGGTATTTTTGACCACTAACAATATCAACTAATGTCTTTGAGGTATTACAACCAAGTTGAGATAAAATCAAAATATTTTGAACAGCTTCTAAACCGGATAAATCAACTGGACCACCAGTATTTAAAACAAGCATAAATTTCTTGTAACCAGTAGCTAAAGCATTAATCATTTTGACTTCAGTGTCAGTGAGTAAGACATCACCCTTCTTTACAACTCTATCAGTACCTTCACCAGAAATTCTAGACAAGACGTAAATAGCAACATCACCTTCTTGATTAAATGGTATATCATATTCTGGTTCATCCATTTTAGCACCCATATTTTCTAACATTGACATGATTGGATTATCATATTTACTATTGATTTCTTCAAGGAATTTATGATGAGCTTCTTCATAAATTTTATCATATTCATCTAAGTAATCCTTGGATAAAATTTCATAACCACCTTTAATGAAAGCTTCTTCAATATTTTCAAAGTATCTAGAATAGACATCACCTGAACCAGTACCACCTTTAATAGTTTTTCTAATACCATTACCGTATAAGTATATACTAGTTTCATTAGCACTTAATGGGAAATCATTGTTTTTTCTTAATAAAACAGTACTTTCTGCAGTATATTTATCAATTATTTCAATATGTCTGGATTCATAATCACCATATTGTCTCTTTCCTATAAATTATAATATATAATATATATTAATATATTTATATTTTGATAAAATTAAATAATCAATAATTCTTTTTCTAAAAATACAGTTTTAATAATTACCAAATTTTATTGGAACAGCAAAAGCTGAAACCAAATATATAATGGATACAATAAAAATATTAAATATTTTCATTTTTACTTTTGAATTTTAAAATTGATGTAAAGTATGAAAGAAAGAAAGGCAAAACTTTGAGTTATTTATATTATTTTTGTATTAATATATTAATTTAATAATTTATATCATAAAATTTAATTAGTATTAAAATTAAAAAAAAAAACATACAAACAAGGGGTTTTCTTTCTTAATATGAAAAAAAAGGAGAGAAAGTACATTAATTATTATATATACCAACATTTATATTTTTATTGATTAATATATTTAAATATTCATTTAATTATCATAATGATTTATTTATTTATAATTTATTCATTCATTGACTTATTTCATTATTATTTATTTTTTCCTATTTATATAAAAAAAATTTACACTAATTTTTTGTGATACCTCTAATAATAAAGGGCCAATAAAAATTGTGTAAAACAAAATTGTAATACATTAGAATATTTTCTATTTATGATTTTATTTTATATTAAAATACAAATCAGTAATCCTATTTTACATCTTACCTAGTGTATAAATTATAATAAAATATATTGTACTTCATGCCTATAAATATTTAAAATAATAATAAATGAAATTACAATAATTTATAATCACAATTAATAGTAATTTATTTTTATATTATTTTTTAAAATATTGAATTCGCTTAGTTAAACATTACTATATTATTTATATATTATTTATATAATTAATACATTATTATACATAATTTTACATAAATCTTTAAAAACCATATCATTATACCGTTTAAATCTTTTTTTTTTTTAATATATTAATGAATAAAAAAATAAATTAAATTTTATTATTTAATTTATTTTATTTTCTTACCGTAACCTTCAAAAAGTTACCGCAAAACATAAAAATTTATTCAATTCTAATTTAGATCAAATAAATTAGGGAAATATTAGGGAAGAGGTTAATAATAAAAGAAAAAAAAGGGATAAATTACTATTATCAAAAAGTTGAAAAATAATATTAAAAAATTGAAAAAAAAAAAAAAAAAGATATTAAATGCGGAAGAATTTCAATAAAAAGTATATTAATAAATAATAATTTTTTCTTTTAATATTTATAAAATATATAAAATATAAAATCCAAAAGCCAAATTTATTATTACTAATTTGCATAGTTTTTGTTACAAAATAGGAGTTTATTGTAATGAACAAAATGTAACAAAAATATTCAATTTATTATAAAACAATATTGAGATAAAGTGAAGTGATGGTATATATTGTGATTTATAATAAAAACATAAAAATATACAAAGAAACATATAAAAAAATATTTAATTTCTTTTTCTCTCCTTTAAATATATATATAAGAATTTTTTATTTTTTGTATTAAAATGCAACATTAATAATAATTATTTTTAATTTTTCTTTCTATTCCCGTAACATTTTTTATAATACTTCATATATTTTTTATATATTTATTAATATTTTGTTCTTATTTACAATTATTATGAAAATAATTGATATAATAAAGAATAATAAAGATCCAAAGCAGTTAAGAAATATTAATATTACTAAAATATTAATGAATAAAAGTTATATATATTATGATTGTTTATAAATATCAGGATATTCATTAGTTCAAATATATAAAACTTAAACTAATAAAATTATGATTACTAAAATAAATGATTATCATCGACAACCATTTATTTTAGTATCATACATATAATGTTGCATTAAATTTGAATATAAGGGTTCAAAATTCTTAAAAAGTTTATATATAATATTTTATTTATTATTTATTCATAATTAATAATAACAGTAATTATAATTAATATTTTAACCATTTTCATTTTTTAAATACCATCAAATTAGTTTATCAAACTCCATAAATATAAAATAATAGTAATAATAATAATAATAATAATAATAATAATAATAATAATAATAATAATAATAATAATAATAATAATAATAATAATAATAATAATAATAATAATAATAATAATAATAATAATAATAATAAACTACATTATAAAAATGTATAAAAAATAATAAGGTACTCTATACAAATTTTCATTGAATAAATAGTTTAAAATTGTTTTGACTTTTTTTTTAATTTTCCAAAACACTATATTTTCCTCTATAGATTTAATAGTTTCATTATTTTTTTTTTTTTTTTTTTTGATATATTATTCTATATTGTTATATTATAAATCAATGATATAAAAATAATATTTGACTAATACTAAGTTTATATAATTATTTCTACATAATAAAAGAATGAAATATAAATGTATGAAAATGTATTGTAAAAGAAAAATGTATAATTCATATAGTTCTAGTATTATAATTGGTCAATTGATTATTATATAAGTTTCATTAGTTTTTTTTTTTTTTTTTAGGTATTCCATATATCCTCAACTAACCCCCTGAGTATATGATTAGTAATTGAATATTATTATACATTGTCATATCAGTACGACGTTGGCACAATCACCCCTCTAGGCACGGCTAATATGGAATAGTTTCTTGCTCTTAATGGACCTATTTCTCAAGACTGAACTACTAACACCAGCGATTTCCTTGAACCTTTAAGGGAGGGATGATTAACGATGAGAACAATTCTCGAGACCATAATTAGTAATCATGCGAATTTGTAATTCCGTTTACTACGAGAAAAAATACCATTCTGAATTATTACTTAGGGTAGAGTCCGGTGGTATAATTATACTTACCTGAATTGACCTTTAACTCAAAACCAGAGACAGGGAAAATCGCTAAAGAACTGCTAATAGTGAGAGAGATAAAAATTGGTACGACTTCATTCTGCATGTGAGATGTTATACACTCCTTAGAGAATTCCGACTTCCATGGCAATCGTCCTGAAGGTTCATTAGAAAACATGAAAATTTATATATATTAAACGTTTATGAAAAAAAAAAAATTCTTGTATGAAAATACATAATGATCAATTATATTAAATATTTTAAATTATATAATTAAAGGGTAATTTAAAATTAAATAATACATTTATTATACTGACTGTTACCTTGAATTCTAAAATGAAAATGGAATTATAAAAAAATGTATTGTCCATCCTTGTAGATACAAAAACATTTTATTAAATAATTATAGCAATACTAACTGATTTTGATGCTTTATCTATGTCATATAATTATTATAATTTTATTTATTATTTGTTGTTATTGGGGTAATGTTATAATTCAAGAAAAAAAAGTAAATATTTGAGTATTTGATGTAATATATACATATAGATAAATATAGTTTTCTAAACTATTCAATAAAAATGAAATTTCTAAACTGGAAACTCAATATAATACATCAGTTGGGTTAAAACCACTTAGTAATAATAGGAATCAGTCCACTACATTTCTCTATGAACCAATAACTAAAAAAATTATTAAATTTTATGTTTCTATTTTTTAGAAAAAAACATAAAACTTTTTCTTGAAACTTTAAAATTTTTTTAATTATTTTTTTTTATTCTAAAAAATATAATAATGAATATATATAATCTTCATAGTAGGAAGCATGCTCCGCATCTTTTTTTTTTTTTTTTTTTTTTTTGGGGGGGGGGGGGTCAAAATCGACCCCTTTAAAAATGGAGCTTTCCTAAATCTTGTATAATTAGATCTTATTTAGGTTTTTCAATTGTGAGATTTGAAGTGGGTTTTTACAGCATAAATAGTTTGGAAAAGTGTGGCTGATGCCCAGAATAATAAAAATTAAATATATTATAAAACAAAAATTATAGGTAGTTTTTGAACAACACTCTATTAGTATCAATACTTTAAAATACAAGTCAATCAGGCCGGCATTCAAACAAAAGTAATAAGGATTTAAGAATTTCTAATATTTTTCTTATATTTAATAAACTGTTAAAAAAATTTTTTTTATTTTCTATATGTAATAAATATTTATTCATTAATTTTATACTTTTACATGATTTATATACATAAAATTATAATTTTTTGTTTAATATTTTAGAATTATTTTTTTCTTTAATATTTAATAATTTTTTTATTATTTATTTATTTTTTAATAATTGCATTTCCTTTTTTTTTTTATAAAAAAAATTTAAAATATTCTTTATTTTGTTATTTTCATTTTCAAGTTACTTTCTTCTTTATACTCAATTTTAATATGATTTTCATAATTTATAAATAAAGAAATAAATTCTGAATTAATCTCCATATCTCCTAAATCATTTTCGTTTAATGTCAAAAAATTGTCAATAAGGCTAACATTTTCCAATAACAATTTTATCATATTAATATTTTGATTCCTAATACCTAATAAAAGAGGATACCGTCCTTCTTTATCCTTATCATTCCAATTTAGGTTCATTTTATTTTTATTTGAATAATTTAATAAAAGTTGAATCATTTTATCATTATTTTTCGAAAATGCGATATTTAATGGATTTTGACCTTCTTTATTTTTTTCTGTCAAATTTATCATTATATTATGATTATCAGCATAATCCATTAATAATTGAATCAAATCTATATTTGTATTTTTAAAAAAAGCTATTGTCATGGTACATTCTCCACTTGTACTTTTTTCATTTAGATTTAATAATATATTATGGCTTTCCGAATAGTTTAATAGAAGGCGCACCATTTCAATGTTTTCTTTATAACAGGCCCAAAATAATGGATAAATCCCATCACTATTTTTCTCATTTATATTTAATTGTATATCATGTTTTTCAGCATAACTCATTAGGGTTTGAGCCATTTCAGTATTATTATTGAAAACAGTTAATAAAAGTGGATATTCCATTTCTTTATCTTTTTTATTCATTTCTAATCTAATATCGTGTTTCTCTGCGTAGTCAATAATAAATTTTAATATATCACTTTTATTAGTATTGTCTGTAGCCAACAATAATGGATAGAATTCCTCATTATTCTCATCATTTAATTTCAATATGATATTATGCTTATCAGCATAATCTACTAAAAGAGTAATCATTTCCATATTAACATTATAAATAGCATATATTAATGGATAGTTTCCATCGTTATAATTTTTCATATTTAAATCCAAACCAACATTATGTTTATCAGCACTATTCATTAATTCCTTTAATAATTCGGTATTATTTTCTAAAGTAAGGAGTAATAAGTAAGAATTTTTGATATATTGCTCTTCTTCATTTTTCGACGATATTCCTATTTCTATGGAATAATCTAGTAAGAGCTGAACTAATTCAGTATTATCAACTTCCCATGCTATTAATAATGGATGCTTTCCATCACTATCTTTTTTAGTAATATTCCAATCTATTTTATTTGTGAGAACATATTCATATATGATACTGGCCATTTCATTATAATGTTTGTAACACAAAATTAATAGGGGATTATATCCATCTTTATTTTTTTCGTTCAATTCCAGCATAATACCATTTTTATTTGCATAGTCTAATAAAAGTTTAAGAATATCAATTTTATTCTTGTCAACAGCAAGTAATAATGGATACCATCCATCATGATAATCCATATCATTAATTGTTAATTTGATATTATTTTTATTAGCATATTCAATCAATAATCTTAACACCTCTTCATTATAATTACGTGTAGTCCATAATAAAGGATACCACCCGTAATTATCTTTATCATTTAATGTAAGGGTTGTATTATTTTTTGAGGCATAATTTAATAATAATTTTGTTATTGCTGTATTATTATTACAGGTAGACCAAAGAAGAGGATACTCACCTTTCATATTTTTTTCATTCATTTCTACATTAATTTTGTTTTTTTTGGTATAATCTAATAATAACTGTACAATTTCTAAATTATCTTTATAACTAGCATAAAGTAAAGGATACCATTTATCTTCTCCTTTATCATTAATATTTATTATGAATTGATTTTTAACTGCATAATCTATCAATATTTTTACCATTTTTGAACTATTTTTTATGACCGCTGCTAACAATAAACTATTTTTTTTATCATTTTCGACATTTAAATTTAAAATAATACGAGATGAATTTGCATTTTGTATTATCGATTTAACTTTCTCTATATTATTATCATCAATTGCTTCTATTAATTGATTATATTTTTCCCTATTCGAATCATTTACACTTTCTATAGCTTTGGTATTTTTTCTTCTTCCAAATAATCCCATTTTATTTACTTTTAAATTTAATCATTATAAAAAATAAAGCATTGTTTTTTACTAAGTATAATAATATATAAATGGAAAATAAAAAAAAAAAAAAAGCCCGGCGGGAATTAATATTTTTTAAATTTTTTAATTAAATTTATCAAACTTTAAATAATATTAAAATAGACCCTGTTACTATTAATTAAATTTAACATTAAAAAAAAAAAAAAAAAGTAATTATACCTTTTACAAATTTTAAAAGTTTTTTAATTATTAAAAAATATTATAAAAAAAAGAAAAAGAAAATATTATTCACCCAAAGTACATTAAAGAAAGTTTTTAATAATATTATCTTATTAATAATTTTTAACAACTTAAAATATTGAAAGCAGAAAATTAATATCATCAATTAATATAATAACACAACGAAATAAATTCTTTTTAATAATTGAATAAGCTTTGGTTAATTTAGTTTATATGTCTCCTATATTAACATTAATAGATGATTTTGTTTTATATATATATATATAAATTAATATAGTATATATAATAGCTATCTTTTTTAAAAAAAAAAAAAAACATAAATGTATTTTACATTCTTTCCTTAATTTTTTTTTTTTTTATTTTTGAGTGGAATTAAAAGAATAGTATATTTTGTTTTAAAAATATTTTAACAACATTGGTATACGAAAGAAATAATATAATTTAGATAAGTTAAGCTACCAATATTAATAAAACAGAAAAATATTAAGACATTTCAGTATCTCCAACTATGAATTATTATTAATAAACCTTAAAAAAAAAAAGGAAATATATTTATAGAATTATTTAGTAATAATTAAAATTAAATATATATATATTATATATATTATTTGGTTTATAAGAATTAAAATAAAATTAAAAGAAGAAAATTAAAAAAAAAAAAAAAAGGAAATTCTATTTAATATTTAATATAATAATACTTAAAAAAGAACAAAAGTATTAATTTTTTCTTATACTTTAATAATTTAAATTATTATACTTATACTACATATTATAAATAAGCTCTATTTTAACATGAAGAAAAAATAAAATAAAATAAAATATTTTTTATTTATAACCATATTTACATTTAAAATAAAGAAAAAAAAGGTCATATATAATAAAAAAAAATCAATATATTATATTTCTTCTTATTTTTTCTTGCCATTGATGAATCGACATAACAAGAAAAATACTACTTTATAATATGAATTAATTGAAAGTTTTATTGTTATAAACTTTTAACCCATTGAAATTGGAAAATTTGTAATGGGTTAAAATTTTTTTTATTATGCTAAGACAATAATAAAAAGTTTCCCAAATTTTTATAACGGTTATTTCTTCTAACGGCTTATTCTATCACTAAAAAATCACTAAAATGTCCAATACTAGAATTGTATGGATTTTACATTTATATTATATTTTACATTACAATCTTTACATTCATTTACATTGTAGAAAAAATAATATAATAAATTAGTTTGATATAATAATAATAATAATAATAATAATAATAGTAATAATAATCTATTTATCAGTTTATAATATCATAATAGTTTATAATATATTTTTATTTTTATATCTATTCAAGAAGACATACATATTCCTTTTTTTTATTTTTTGTTAAAACTGATTTATTTTCAATAATATAAACCATATATTAATTACTTGTTATAAATAAATAAGTAAATAAATAAATAAACAAACAAACAAACAAATAAATAAACAAACAAATAAATAAATAAATAAATAAATAAATAAATAAATAAATAAATAAATAAATAAATAAATAAATAAATATTAGCAGATGCTTTTTTTCTATATGCATAATATTATAAATACAAAATTTATTTACTATTTATAAAATATATATTAATAAAGAAACATTAATTATTTGTTTTACATTTAACCGTCATACAATACTCTTTCTAAACCAGATTATTGTTTTATTTTCTGTTAATTACTTTTAATTACCGTTGACTAGCAAGAAAGAATTTTCTTTTTCTAGTCATGCTTTTTCTTCTTTCAATATATTAATATAATATATATTATAGAGTTGTACTAATTCTACTATTAATATACCAACAGTAATCTTTTGTATATAATATTGAAGTTATAAAAATAGATAAAAAATGTACCAATTTGTCAATCAATAAAGTTTATAAAAATAAATAATAATATGAATAATATTATAAATAAATATTAAAAAAAAAAAATTAATAATAATGCTTATTGAAAGAATAGAATTTAGCTAGAACTTAAATTACTAAATAAAAATTTATATTACTAATATTAAACTTTAATTAATAATAAAATTATAATGTAATTACTAATGTAATGTTTCTTAGAATAATCGTAACATATAGTATTACTAATTTACATTAGCCACATACTTTAGTATAAAAAGGAATTTGTAAATGTATTATTAAAATCTTTGTAATTACCTTTATTAAATTAAATTTAATAAACATAATAAATAAACTTTATTAAACCTAAATTTACTTTTCAGATTAAGAGTCTCAATGGCTACCGAATATATTCTTTCTAACCACGGACGTCCACTTAACGGTGACAATTTTAGTGCTTGGAAATTAAGAATTACCAGCATCCTCACCGCTTTAAATCTCAAGAATTATTTAGACCAAAATATTACTACTAATGAAATTCAAGATCCAGGTGAAATCCTAAGAATACAAAAGGAAAATGCAGCTGCTGTATCTATTATACTTAACAATATTGAAGATAAAATCTACCCGCTGATAACCGATACTGATACTGCCCACGAACTTATGGAAAACTTAAAAATCCTCTTTGAGCAAGACGAAGATGTAACTTTACAAGAATGGATGAACAAATTAAGAGATATGAAGGTCAAAAATCACAAAGAAATACTTAGCGTAACTAGTAAAATGATGTCCATATTTAAACAAATGGAGAAGAAAAAGTTACCAATTACTGAACAAGAAAAAATAGATTATCTCTTAGGATGTATGCCAAAGGAACTAAAAATCATTTTCATTTCTGGAACCACAACTACTGCAAATGACCTTTATGAAGATATTAAAAATAAATACAAATTACTCTACCATATAGGAAAAAATAAAGAAATTAGAAATACAAGAAGCTATGATGAAGATATGATGGACATTGACTTAGTTAACAATATAATGAAATTTAACAAGGGCAACAACAATAACTCTAGAATAAGCAAATACTGTCATATATGCAATATGAAAAATCATAATACTAGTGAATGCGGTTATAACACAAAAAACAAGAATAGATACAACAAATACAACAATAACAGCAACAACAACAGAAGGAAACTATATCAAAATAACAAAAGAAATTATAATAGAAACAACATCAATTATTTAAACAAGAAAGAAATGGATGAAATTTTATCAAATGATGGACTTGCCTATATTAATAACATCAATAATAAAGAAAATAATGAGAAATCTTCGAACTCTACTACCTGGATATATGACACAGGTGCTTCTGAACACATAACTTGTAATGTTGAACACTGAAAGAATAGATTAGGATATCTATTCTATTACAATAACACAAAAATTTGAAAAAATAAAATAAAAAATTGTTTTATAAAATATCTTTTATTATAATAAAATTTTAATAATAACAATTACATCGATAAAATGATGAAAAATATCTTCTATTTATATTTTTCCTAAATACATTTATATTATATTATAACTATTTATTTCTTATATATTATTATTTAAAATCTACACTAAAATCTTAATTATTAATAAATATTTAAACTATAACTATTTTTAGTAAAATACAATTGGCAATTCAAATTAAGTACTATTCAATTTGAATATGTGCCCATGTATTATTGATATATTAATCATTTATTATTTATTTATTTCTATGAAAAAACAATACTAAAACTAGGGATTTAAATTGAGAATATTAATTTACTTGTTAAACATTAAAAATAAATTAATAATTTATTTTGTTTTAAACTTTAATTATTAATAAATAAATTATGTCTCATTTTCTTTTTCTGAATATAATTTGTGTAACTTAAACAATAATACTTGTGGCTTAAGTTACATTAAAGATATCAAACAGAGGCGTTTGATATCTTTACAATCTCTCTCTCTAAGTCGAGCTCCTGCGAGATTAATTTATAAGGAATCTTTTCTCGAAGGAATTTCAATTACAAATGGTTGGTATCTATGCTTGATTAGATTACCAACTTTATTCTTTCTAATTTTCATGGAGGAGTCGTTCGACTTATATTTTGACTTTTTAGAGTTTCTTTCAAACTCTTGTATTAATTGTTTATCTGGAATCTGATCTTCAGAAATCCAAGTGGATTTGTCAAATCCTTTCCATGATAACTTATAAAATGTTTCACCATTAACGGATTTCATCTTTTCAATTTTCTCTGGAATTTTTTCAATTAAATCTGTGTTAAGGTGAATGTTCCTCTTCCTACGATTAGACCTGTCGTTAAACATGTTTTCAAAGTATGGTTCTAACAATGAAACATGAAAGACTGGATGACATCTCATTGTCTTTGGAAGTTTCAATTTGAAAGCGAGAGAACTAACTTTTTCAATTATCTCAAATGGACCAAGCATTTGAGGTGCTAATTTTCTCTTTAGGTTAGTTCCAGGAGAATCTTTCAATAACCATACCTTCTTTCCCACTTCGAACTCCGGGGGAATCATTCTCTTCATATCGGCATATTTCTTATATGTTTCTTTTGCTTTTTCTAAGTTTTCTTTTAATAATTTAAAGTTTTCATTCATATCAATTACTCTTTGTTCAGCTCTACTAGGTCTATCATTAGCTGGAATTTCTAAGCTGAACTTTGGATGAAAACCATAATTAGCAAAGAATGGGGATTGATTTATAGATTGTTGTAAAGTATTATTATATGCAAATTCAGCAAATGGGATAAGATCAACCCAGTTATTCTGCTTTTTATTTATAAAACAACGGAAATATTGTTCTAATATGCCGTTCACCCTCTCCGTTTGACCATCTGTCTGCGGATGGTTGGCAGTCGATAATGAATGATTGATATTAAGAAGGTCACAAAGTCTTGACCAAAAGTCAGAAGTAAATTGCGAGCCTCTATCAGAAATGATGGAATCAGGAAGACCATGCAAACGGAAGACATTAGCAATAAAAGCATCAGCAGCAATCGAAGCAGTAGGAAGACAACGTAAAGGAATGGCGTGAGCAAATTTAGTAAATCTATCGACAACAACCATGAGAGTTGTCATATCTCTGGACTTAGGAAGATCAACAATAAAATCAATAGAAATATCAGACCAGGGCCTACTGGGAGTGCCCAAGGGGGATAATAATCCATAAGGCTTATGTCTGGGGACTTTGGATTTGCAACAAGTCACGCAAGATTTGATAAAAGATTTAACGTCTGAATGAAACCTTGGCCACCAAAAGTTTCTGGAAATCAGTTCAGTGGTTTTCTTAATACCGAAATGACCAGCAGCAACAGAATCATGATGAAGTTCCAAAACTCTTGTCCTAAGAGATTTAGGAACATAAATAAGATTATTATATAACAAAAATCCTTCATTATCAATAATAACTTTATCAATATTTTTAATAGGTGCATTACATGCAGAACCATTCATTTTAAATTGGACAATAGAATTATACAAATCGTCATTTTTAAGTTCTAATAAAATAGAATCGATTAACGGTTTGTTATCGCTATGATGAAACGAAATAGTAAGACAAGAAACATCAGAATTAATATTATTCTCTAAATGGTCACTTCTACGAGACAGGATATCAGGCTTACCGGATTTCTTTCCAGCTCTATAAATGAGTTTAAAATCAAATCTGGATAAGAACAAATTCCATCTAATTTGTCTCTGAGATAACATTTCAGGTTTTCTAGGAAATGTTAAATTCTTGTGATCAGTATAAATTATGAACGGATGACGTGCACCTTCTAAATAATGACGCCATTCTTCAAGAGCAACTACAATAGCTAAAAGTTCCTTGTCATATATAGGATAGTTTCTTTGACAACTCGTCAAACTTTTAGAAAGAAATGCAATAGGATGTAATTTGCCATCAAATTCTTGAGAGAGAATAGCACCGACAGCATAATTACTAGCATCAGTTTCTACAATAAATTGATTATTACTATCCGCATGTTTCAGAATAGGAGCTGACGTGAACAGAGATTTTAATAAAATAAAAGCGTCCTGATCTTCTTTCACCCAGTTAAAAGCAACATTCTTTCTAGTGAGTTTGTGAAGAGGGTTTGCAATTTTAGCAAAGTCTTTAATAAAAATTCTGTAATAGTTGCATAAACCAATAAAAGACTGAACCTCTTTAACATTCTTGGGAACCGGCCAATCGAGAATTGCTTTAACTTTATTTTCATCCATTTGCAATCCATCCTTTGAAATGACATAACCAAGAAAAGTGGTTTTCTCAACATCAAACTCACATTTTTCTAATTTAACATAAAGATTATTTTCAAGTAGTTTCTTAAGTACCTTTTTAACATGCACATGATGTTCTTCGATATTATTAGAATAAATAAGAATATCATCAATATATGAGATAACAAAATCGTCTAAATAGTCACTAAGGACATCGTTAATGAAGTGTTGAAAAGTTGCAGGTGCATTCTTTAATCCAAAAGGCATAACCAGATATTCAAAATGTCCATATCTAGTACGAAAAGCCGTTTTGTATTCGTCACCTTCTTTAATACGAACAAGATTATAAGCGGATTTAAGGTCTAATTTAGTAAAAATCTTAGCATTTTTCACCCTATCCAAAAGGTCACTAATTAAAGGTAAAGGATATGAATTACGAATGGTAATATCATTCAACTTTCTATAATCGATACAAAGTCTTAGGGAGCCATCCTTCTTTTTAACAAATAAAATTGGGGCACCAGCAGGAGACGATGATTTCCTAATAAAACCTTTATTTAAATTATCATCAATATATTTTTTAAGTTCCTCTCTTTCAACTTCAGTTAATGGATACAAAGGTCCATAAAATAAAGTCGAATCATCTTTAAGTTTGATTTCACAATCATAAGGTCTATGAGGAGGTAACACTTCACAATTTTTTTCATTAAACACTTCACTAAATTCTAAATATTGGGTTGGTACGGCGACCAATTTATCTTTATTAATATCTTTTCCATTATTATTATTATTACTACATGATTCATTATCATTATTACATGTTTCATTAATTTTTGTTACAATACATTTAACTTTTTTATTAAAACTAATATATTCATCATCGCTATCATCTTCATCATTGATGGTTCTAACAAGGCGGCCTTTAACATATTCTTTTTCTTCATTGTTTGGGACAGAGGGATCTACTTTCGGCTTTTTGGTCAAGCTTCGGTCGAGAACATCATGATCTAACTGATCATTCTTTGACTTCTTTCTTGGTTTTCTCTTTCTTTTGCCTTTATTACAATGTCTGGCACAATAACCAGAACTAAAAGCGATTTTCTTAGAGTCGTAGAAAGCATTTGGATTATGCTTCTTTATCCACGGCAAACCAAGAATAACATTAACACCGGGGACTTGTAATCCATAAAGTTGAATTACTTCGAAGTGATTTTTGCAACGGAGCATGCACTTCTCAGTCCTTTCCCAAACACTAACAACTCCATCACTAACACCAGATACACGGAATGGTTCCACTTTTTCCAAATTAATACCAAGTTCTTCAGCAAGACTTGGATTAATGAAATTTAATTCAGAACCGGAATCAATTAAAACCTTAATTTTAACTTCCGAAACTTCATTGGTACTCAAGTAAAAGTCCACAAGGTTTAAATCACTTTTCACTCCCTTGACTCCAACTTTGTAAATTTTTGGATTAACAATTTTTGGAGTCCTTTCTTTAACAATTCTTAACACTTTTCTGGGCTTTACTCTATTAGGACAATTAAATTTTAAATGTCCCGGTTGTTTACAAAGAAAACATAACCCTTTTTTCTTTTCTTCTTCAAAGTTATCTATGTTTTCATTGTAATTTTTACTTGATCCTTGAATATTCACATACCTTTTTCGTTTATTCTCTCTACTAATTTTAAATACATCCACATCCATAGGATCATTAGCCCTTCTACCATTAAAATAAAATTCACTTAAAGAATTCCTTTTCATCATATCTTCAACTAAAATAGTTGAAGAAATCAATTGTTCAATTGAAGTTGGGTTTGATTCAATGAAAGCCAACTTCTCCCTAAGTGGTGGTAATAAACCTTTCAGAAACATGTAGATTTTTGCGCTATCATTAAAGCTTGAATTTTGGCTAATACGTTGAAACTCGGTAATGTAATCTAATACCTGACCAAGTTTCCTTTGGCGAAGATTATCTAATTTTCCGTTAGCTACAACGGTATCGTATCTATAACTGCCAAAATTAGCCTTCAACCTATCTACAAATTCATCATAATGGTTTAAAACCCCACTATTATTCTTCATCAACACTGAAGCCCATTCCAAAGGTTTACCAGAGAAGTATGATATAACGAAGTCGACCTTGACTCGATCTGTATTGTACAGTGTCGGTCGAGTACGAAATACCAACTCCACTCTAGTTAAAAATCCATCTAATTCACGTTGTTTACCAGAGAATATCGGTGGAGCATTAATAATGTTCCCCGAGTTCCCGGAAACACCCACATTCCTATCACCCATTTCCAAATTCAAATTTTCAAATTCACTAATTAAACCCTCCAACTTACTAAAATAAATAAAATGTTTTCTTACTACTATTTCAAGTAAGTAATTTTTTTTTTTTTTTTTTTTTTAATTATTTATAAAAGATAATTTTAGTATATCTAACAATACAAAAGTTATTCAGACGCGTTCTGCAAAAAGCAGTGTCGAACAAGTTTTGTACTACTAATCAATCCTTAATGGTTATTCTTGGTCCTTTCTTCCCACTCGGCGGCGGTAGATTCAATTTCAACCCAGTAGTTATTCCTTCTTTTTTCTTCTTTTACTCGGCGGTAGACTCAATTTCAACCCAGTAGTTATTCCTTCTTTTTCTTCTTTTACTCGGCGGTAGATACCCTAACGTATTCTTGGTTTTCGTTAGGTAATTGTTATTGTAATGTTGAACACTGAAAGAATAGATTAGGATATCTATTCTATTACAATAACACAAAAATTTGAAAAAATAAAATAAAAAATTGTTTTATAAAATATCTTTTATTATAATAAAATTTTAATAATAACAATTACATCGATAAAATGATGAAAAATATCTTCTATTTATATTTTTCCTAAATACATTTATATTATATTATAACTATTTATTTCTTATATATTATTATTTAAAATCTACACTAAAATCTTAATTATTAATAAATATTTAAACTATAACTATTTTTAGTAAAATACAATTGGCAATTCAAATTAAGTACTATTCAATTTGAATATGTGCCCATGTATTATTGATATATTAATCATTTATTATTTATTTATTTCTATGAAAAAACAATACTAAAACTAGGGATTTAAATTGAGAATATTAATTTACTTGTTAAACATTAAAAATAAATTAATAATTTATTTTGTTTTAAACTTTAATTATTAATAAATAAATTATGTCTCATTTTCTTTTTCTGAATATAATTTGTGTAACTTAAACAATAATACTTGTGGCTTAAGTTACATTAAAATATCAAACAGAGGCGTTTGATATCTTTACATAACTAATGATAAAAGTATTTTAAGAAATTTTGTTGAACAAAAATTAAAAATGAAGTGTGCCAACAATACTACTTGTGAATTTCAGGGATTCGGTACATACGAAGGAAAACTAAATAACCATAACATAACATTAAAAAGGGTTTTATACTCCAAGGATATAGCACAAAATCTAATAAGTGGAATAAAATTAGCACAATCACACATAAATTGTGAAATAATTAATAAAAATTTCAAACCACAGTTAATAATCAAATACAATAATAAAAATATATTTAGAACACATGTCAATAAAAGGAATAATTTCAAAATTAAAACACAATATAATAATTTCAATGATAAAAAGATATATTGTATCAATGAAAATTTATCAAATAATATATGGCACAATAGATTAGGACATTACTATAACAAAAATCTAGAAAATTTTTTAAAGTCACACAAAATTGAAAATAATGAATGCCTACATTGTAAAATATCAAAATTAAATAGAAAACCACACAATGGAATCCCACCCAAAGCGACTAGAAGAAACGAAGTTATTCATTCCGATGTTATGGGACCTTTACTACCATCAATAAATCAATATAAATATATTCTAACTTTTATTGACGAAGCTACTAGAAAAGGTTGGGTATTTAATCTAAAAAATAAATCAGGTGTTACTAGTACGACTATCAATTTTATTAAATTAATCAACAATAACTACCAAAATGAAAAAATTAAAATTTTTAAGTCTGATAATGGAAAAGAATACAATAATAAAAAATTATTAAATTTTTGTAAACGAAATGGTATTAAGAAAGAATTTTCCCCACCTTACAATCCTCAAAACAATGGGATAGCTGAACGTTTCAACAGAACTATTACATCGTGCGTTAAAACAATTCTGTTTTGGGCAAAACTTAGTTTAAACTTTTGGGAATATGCAGTAAAACATGCTGTATATATTTATAATATAATACCACACAGTTGTATTTCCAATAAAATTCCTAATGAAATATACTTCAATAAAAAGATAAATGTAAAGATATAATATATATCTTTAGATTATTTAATAATTAATTATTAATTATTAAATAATAAATTAATATTTAGTAAAACTGATTATAAAATTTTTGAGTAAATTTTATGGAATAATTTAATAATAAATTATTTTATAATAATTCCGTTAAATTTAAATTAAGATAAATATTTAAGTTTAAGGAATAAAAGAATTTTAATTAAATTTAAATATTTCAAATATTTTAAATAATTAAAATATTTTTCAAATACTTTTTATTTAATTTTAGAATAGATTATACTTTTTTATTTAAATTTAGAATAGTTTAATAATTTTAACTTAGTTTTAAAAATAGATTTATTTATATTTCAATAGGAAATATATTAAGAATAGTATTGATAATATTAAATTAATTTATAGAAAATACATGGGCTTTATTCAATTTTGAGTTTACTCAAATTGAATTAAAAGTATAATGAATTAGTTTAGTTTAGTTCTGTTATTTTATTATTTAATTAAATTAGTTTTGTTTATTTTATATTAAATATATGTTTATTTAAATAGAATAATATATTAGAATATAATTATGAAAAAATATAAATACATGTAATTTTTATTTGTTAAATCGATGTAATTGTTATTTTCAATTTTTTAATTATTAACTATTATATAGCTAATAATATTTTTAAGAGTTTAAATAAAATGTTTTCTTAAAATAAAAATTTAATGTTTTATTTTTTTATTTTTGTGTTAATAAAAATTGTTTTGTTTTAAGTATGAAATCTGTTTTAAATTTTATACTTTTACAATAAATCTAAACTATTTAAAAACTTTTGGTTGCATTGCATACTATAAGAATTTCAACCAAAACAAAAGAAAATTTGATATCAACTCCAGAAAAGGAATTTACTTAGGATTTAATAATAATACTCACTGTTTTATAATTATGGATTTCTACGATCATAATATACATTTAGTAAGAGAAGCAATTTTCATAGAAGAAAAACCAGGCAATCTCAAAATTGTATCCGGCAACAATCCTGGTTACTCTAATATTTCAAAAACAAAAACTTCTAATGGTACAATGGTATATAAACATGATCAGGAATCTAACTATGAGGAGATCGATACCAACCACTATCCTACCATAATTAAAATCAAGAATAATTTTGACAATAATTATAATAATATCAGTGAGGATAGTTACACAGAAGAAATTTTTCAACAAAATAATAATCATGAAAATAGTGATGATGGTTACACAGAAGAAATTTTTCAAGATGAAAATAATCTTAGCATTTATGAAAATGATGTAATTATTCAAAATAAAAAATTAGTTACCGAGAATTCCAACAAAGATAATAATGAAAATATCAGCAATAACAATAATAAAAGACCACTTTCACCTACTGAAGATACACATATTAGCAAATATAGAATTACAAATACAACTGAAGAAGAAAATATTTCTGAAAATATTGTAAACAACACTATTTATAATATTGACAATAACGATAAAAATTCTGAATGTAACACATTATTTTCTATTAATACTGAGGTTCCACTTACTTTCAATGATATATTTAAAAGAGAAGATTGGAAAGAATGGAGACGCGCTATTAGAAATGAACTTTTTAATCTATACAATAATAAAGTTATGATATTTACCAAAAATATTCCAGAAAATACAAATGTTATCTCTACAAAATGGGTTTTTAACATAAAACGTGATTCGAACAATAAAATTTCAACATATAAAGCTAGACTTGTTGCTAGAGGATACAAACAAAAATACGGAATTGATTATGACAATATCTACTCACCTACATTAGACATTGTTTGCATTAGACTCATTCTATCTTTAGCTGCAAAATTTAAATGGAACACCTACCAGCTAGATATTAAGGCCGCGTATTTAAATGCTCCATTAGACAAAAATGTTTATGTTTCTTTTCCCCAAGGTGATAAAAACTACAATAAAGGTTTCTGGCTTCTTAAGAAATCGTTATATGGATTAAAACAATCAGGCCGTAATTGGAATATCACTATCTCTGAATTTCTCTCAAAAATTGGATTTACTCAATGCAAATCGGAATCTTGTTTATTTTATAAAATTTTTGATAATTCTTTAACTTGTTTAATAGGTCTATACGTAGATGACATGATTATTTCTGGCACTAATCAGGAACTTATTAGCACTATATTAAAAATTAAAAATAAATTTTCTATTTCAAAATGTGAAACTATTAATTTCATTTTAGGCATTCAGGTTGTACAGAAAAACTTCAGTTACACTATTTCCCAAAAATCATATATTGAAAACATTTTATCAAAATATAATTTTAACAATATTAAAAAATCTAAAACCCCTTGTACTGGTGAAAATTATGTTTCTAAGAACAATTCTTTATTCGATAAAACTATCTACAAATCGGCTATTGGTTCTTTAATTCACTTAGCTAAATGCACTCGCCCTGACATTGCTTATGCTGTTAATAATGCCGCCAGATATTGTGAAAATCCTACTGTTAGTGACTGGCATAAAATCATTAATATATTTAAATATCTCAATTTTTCTATGGAATACTCTATCACTTATGATGGATCTGGTGAATTTATTGCTTATTCTGATGCTGATTTTGGGGGAGACAAAAATGATAGAAAATCTACATCAGGCAATCTAATTTGTATGGGAAATAAACCAATCTTTTGGTCATCAAAGAAACAAAAAGTAGTTGCTCTTTCAACAGCTGAAGCGGAACTTATAAGTACTTCAGAACTAACAAGAAAAATCTTATGGCTAAGAAACATTTTTAAAGAAATTTTGAACAAAAATATAACAATAAAAATATATACAGATAATTTATCCAGCAAAAAGATAATTGAAAATGGACAATTCAACAACAATATGAAACACATAGACTTAAGAGAACACTTTATCTTTGACGCTTTTAAAAATAATAAAATAATTTTAGAATATATAAAATCTGAAAATATGCTTGCTGATACATTAACCAAAAATACTAATGGGCCAAAAATGACTAAATTCACAAACTTAATTTTTAATAAACAAAATAAATAATTAAGTTTGAGGGGAAGTGAAAGAATAGAATTTAGCTAGAACTTAAATTACTAATAAAAATTTATATTACTAATATTAAACTTTAATTAATAATAAAATTATAATGTAATTACTAATGTAATGTTTCTTAGAATAATCGTAACATATAGTATTACTAATTTACATTAGCCACATACTTTAGTATAAAAAGGAATTTGTAAATGTATTATTAAAATCTTTGTAATTACCTTTATTAAATTAAATTTAATAAACATAATAAATAAACTTTATTAAACCTAAATTTACTTTTCACTTATAATTCCTAAAACCATTTCCACCAATATTTTTTCTTTAAAATAAAGTAAGTTTCACAAATTAATTATTAAATTTTCCATGATAATTAAAAAGGTTTAATTTAAAAATATTAATTTTAAAAAAGAACCATCCACATGAAGTGGATCATTTTTAAATGATAAAAATATTAAAAAAAAAAGGGAATTTCTCAACTAGAGAAATGCTGTTTATTCTTAGTTTAAAAGAGATAATCCAATATTTCATTTTCACCAACATCTCAATTTTTTTTAATAATAATAAACAAAATATTGTTTTTTTTTTAAATTTTTTTATTATAAACTTTCTTTGAAAGAAAGATTAAAGATATAAATGATATTCCGATATAATCTTAATACTTGTAGAAGTTTTAACTTTAACTATTTATTATTATATTTATTGTTTTATAATAATTTATATTAAGTACTAAATATTATTATTATTATTATTATTAATACGTAAATCTTTATCACTAATAATTATTTTTTAGTATTATTATTTAATAGTGTGTAACCTAGAAAATTTTATCATTTTTTAATATTAAATATTAAGAGTTGTTTAATTTAGGTTTATAATTATGTCAACTTTATTAATATATTTTATGATAAAGAACTACTTGCGTTACATTCTTCTCAAACTACATGTATTTATACATTTACATTGTGGCTTAAACATATAATCAAATACAATATATACAAATACGTTTTAATACATTTCAATACATTTGAATACATGTGACATAACGTTTCACATATTCTAACATTAAACAGTAGAAGCGATAATACTAATTATATGAAAAATTTTACATATATTTTATTTATTATCTACATATATTTATGCGTAATAAAATGTTTCACACGTGTAAATATATAAAACATATTAATAAATGCTAATGTTTGAAATGTTAGTGTATTGGTAACATAATAATATAAAGTTTATTAATAAATGTTCATTTTAATATACATTTATTTAAAATAATTTTTTTATTCTTTTATTTACCAATTATATTATTTATTTATTTATTTATATGTTCATTAATATATATTTTTCAAGGTCTTTTTTGTTTCTTTGTTATTAAAATCCGAAACAAACCATTTAATTTATTTATAAATCTTAAAGTTTATTATTATAATACCAAATCTTTAGTCAATAAAGTTTCATGACGCCACCAAAAAATCTTCATTAGAATTAATTAAACCTTATAAATAATTCAAAAAAAAAAAATATTTTTTAGTAAATTACAAAGGCAGGTTGAATTATAACAATAATAAAAATCGTTGAATAAGTACCAATAAATCATACTGTCAAAGTTTAAATTTTTTAATATGTATTAATTAATAAATAGAGTTTAAGTATTTTGTTTTCATTATTATAATGATATTTAATAATTATCACAATAGTAATAATAAATGAGAAAAATGAATTATTTTTTTTTTTGTCATTTTAATCAATGTTATTTATTTATTATAAGATGTTCCTATTAATTTATTATATTTATTAAGGATTCAGGTTATGGTAAATAGAATACATTTTTTTTCAATTCCTTTCATGTGAACCAATCTCTTGGGAAGAACAATGGTAAGAATATTTATATATGTCATCAATTACAAACATTAAAATTTCAAATTTTATTAAATAATAAAATATTCTTTTTTTATATGAATGAAAATAATAACAAATCATTCTATTCATTTGTTAAAACCTAATAAATCAAGTTTAACAAATAATTTTCATTTTTAATTAGCTTAATAAGGATATATTTAAAAATTAAAATCAACGAATAAATTTTTTTTTTTTATAAATTATAATTAAAGATACTCTTGTACATTTATTTTTTGTTATAAATATTAATAATATTATGGTTTAAAATATTCATTCATTTAAATAATGTACATTATTTTTATTTTGTACATTATTTTGTTATACATTTAATAAAAATTAAATTAAATATTAATTTAGAATAAATGAAAGTTAATGAAATTCCAATTACTAATCCATTATAATTATGGATTTATTATATTAATGGAAAATGAAATTTTGATTTGACAATATTTTTTTTTATTTCATGCTTTTGTATTGTGCAAACCACATTTCTTTTTAATTTTAATAATACTAACAATAATAGTAAACTCATTTAAAAAATTAATTTATTTCTAATTTCTACTTTGTTTTATTTTTAATTTAACTTATGAAATTATTTAAAAAAATCTCCAGTTTTTTAATATTATTTCTCAAATTTTCATTAATTTTAGATACTATTTAATTTAAATAAATTAGAAAATAATTAATTTAATTCATATACTATACTAATTAAAATTTATTGATAAATTAAAAATAAATTAAAAATTGTGAAGATCAATTTATACATTTTTTTTTAAAAAGTACATCTATAATAATTTGAAAAAAGTAATACTATACGATCTTAAAGATACTGCTTCGGGTGGGTTTATAAACTACATTTTAACAAGTAAAAAATAAATAAAATATTATATAATAACATTGATGATACGTACTTTAATACAATACATATAAATTAGACATTTCTAAATAGAAAAAAAACTATCTACAAAATAATATAAAATATGCTAGATAAACATAAAGAGAATAATAATAAACATAATAATAATAATAATAAAAAAGATCATACTAAATAAGATATACTAGATAATATTAATATAATCATTAATAAAAATATTATACACATATATATAGATAATATCAAAATATATAGATTTTTTTTTAAAAAAATTTGTAATTGACATTTTATATATATTATTTTTATAAAAAATTATTTTTTATATTTTATATTTGATTAATAAAAAGCAATTTTATGTTTCAAATTTTATAATATTTTTTAAACATTTTTTATTTTATTATTAATTAAAATTATTTTGTAAAAATTAAATGATATTAAACTTTAATATTATTATTTTTTGGTATTATTATATACCAGAAAATCATTGATTTGTTTTCTTTTTTTTTTTATTTATATAGAAATTAATTAATTAAATCCTTTTTTTTTAAAAAAGTATAAAAGAGGATAAAAAGAACATCTTTATTTTTAACATTAACACTAATTTAAGAAAAAAAAATTATAGTTTAATAAAAAAAAAAAAAAAAGTAATATTATAGTTATTACTTTTTTAATTGTAAATAAAACATAATTATATATTTATTTTAAAAAAATCATATAAATATTTAAAGTAATATACATAAGTTTTAAGTAAAAAAAAAAAAAAATAAAATAAATATAAAAAAGTCATTATGAAGGCCTTTTTATTTTTACCTTTGTTAAGTAATTATTGTGTTTTATTATATAACATAACTTATTTTAAATACTTATTATGTAAAAATTATAAAATATTGTATTACTAAATCAAATTTTTAATTTTTAATTTATAGTTTCAACCGTTTTAGGTGGTTTCTTAAGCGGTTTAAAGAGAGAATTTGATGAAGTAGAATTTAAAATGATTGATTTTTATTTTAGTATGCCTACTTCAAAAGTTAATAATTTGATCAGCATGGCTCAAATTAGTAAAAATGATGTTCAAATGAAAGGTGCCAATAATATTCCAGATTTTGAATATAAAGATGCTACCGTTGTAGTTAAATGGAATGGGTAGGTTTATGATATCTTTTTAATTTATTAATTATATATATTAAAAAATGAAAGTTGATTTATATGTAACAAAAATTAATATTTATAAATATTTGGTATATAATTATTTACATAGAAATTCTAAAACTTATGAAAAAGTTACTTTTAAAACTGGTGGTATGTACGGTCGTTCTTTTGATAAAATCGGTTACAACATTAAATTTGATAAGAAGTTTTTAGGTCGTAAAAGTTTTAAACTCAGACCAGAATCCGGTGATGCTAGTAAAATTCGTTCAAAACTTTGTTGTGATATTGCTAATCGTATTGGTTTACCATCTATTCAAGGTACCTATGCTAGACTTTACATTAATAATGAATTCTGGGGTTTATACACATTTATGGATGCTGTCAAAACTTCTTGGATTAAAAACACTTTTGATCCAATTGAAAAGGAAGTTACTACCTTATATCAATGTAAAAGTGGTGGATTTAATTTCACTCCATCATCTACTTATGCCTGTTTTAATGCCAATGATGATTACCAACACATGAGTGAATTTAATTCATTTGTTAACGCTGCTAATAATGCTAAAAATGTTTCTGACCTCCAAAAAATTATGGATGTTGATGTTTTCTTAAAATATTTAGCTTTCGAATGGTTAATTGGATCTTTTGACCACTTCTTATGGTATGGTCACAATTTCTATTGGTATAAGAGAGAAGGTGATGGTAAATGGGTTGTTATTTACTATGATTATGATAACACTTTTAATAATGGTATTAGTTCCACTTTATGGAATAGTAAGTATTCAAACCAAGATGGTTCTTACTTCAATCGTAATACTCAACCAGTTAACTACACTTTTGCCGATTGGGAAAAGAATATTCCAATTCTTAAAAAGTTAGTATACCAAAACCAAACTAAATTTAAGCAAATTGTTTATGATGTTTTAGTTCAAGGTTTCAATCCAGATCTTTTAAACGCTCGTATTAATGAAATCAAAAACTTTATTTCTCCTTATGTTAAAGAAGATTTTACTTATGTTAATGGAAAGTTACCAGGAAGAATTAATAAAGCTGGTTCTCCTTCTAGTTCTTCTTACAGTGGCTTTGAATACAATATTGAAAATAGTCTTAAGGGTTGGATTAAGAACAAATTTGATGTTGCTTGTAAAAATTATAGTTTCAACAAGAATGATATATTATATGCTTCTGCTAGATTTAATCCAAAACCATTTGATTATAGTATTGGAGCAAAACCAAAACCAACCACCACCACCACTACTACTACTAAGGTCCAAAAAACTACAACTACAACCACTACAACTACAACCACATCTCAAAAACCAACTTCTACCGGTACAAAATATGTTATAATTAAGGATGGAAGTGGTAAAATATCTGATGATTGGGACAATTGGTCATGGGGTGTTAATAAGTTCAATTTTGATAGTCAAGGCAATATGGTTAATTATATAAATGGTGGCGTTTGGGGTGGTGTTTCTTTCAAGAATAAAAACAATGCTAAGTTGGGATCTGGTATATTATATTTCAAGGCTAGAACTAATGATACTGATGCTCTTCTTCAAGTATTAATTCATTCTGATGATGAATACCTCAATGTTGGAAATATTGAAAATGTTTCAGCTGTAAGTATTTAAAGAAAAAAAACTTTAATGTATTAAAAGAAGCAATATTATTTTTTTATACTAATTAAAAAATATTATGCATATATTATTATAGTCTAAGATGGTAGAATATGGTGTTAAAATTGATGTTCCAGCTGACACAGTATATGATAGAATTACTATTCAAGATGGAAAAAATAAAGGACTAATTTTATGTCTTAATGATGTTTACTTTGTAGATGGTGCTAATATTCCTTCTACTACTACTACTGTTAAAACAACAACAACAACTACTATTAAGACAACAACTACTACTACTACTGTTAAACCATCACCAACTGGTGTAACATATAATATTATTAAGAATGCTAAAGTTGATGCTTCATGGGATAACTGGTCATGGGGTGTTGAAAGCTACAGATTTAATAGTCAAGGTCAAATGGTTAATACTATCAAGGCTGGTGAATGGGGTGCTGTTTCATTCAAGAGAATTGATAGATTAGGATTAGGATCTGGTACTTTATACTTTAAGGCTAGAGTTAGTAGCAGCAGTCCTTCATCTGCTGTACAAATTTTAGTTCATGCTCTTGATGAAGATTTCATTAGTTTCGGTAATGTTGAAAATATTCCATCTAATGCATTAACTCAATACAGTGTCAATATTAAGCTTGATGATGGTGTTAAGTTTAATAGAGTTACTATTCAAGATGCATCTAATGATGGTATTATTATATATCTTGATGATGTTTATTTTGTTGAAGGTGAAGTTGCCACTACTACTGTTAAACCAACTACTACCACCACCACTACCACTGTTAAACCAACTACTACTACTACAACAACTATTAAAACTACTACTACAACTACTACTATCAAGACTACTACTACCACCACTACTTCTAAACCAACTTCAACAACTTCTAGTAAAAGATATGATGTTATTAAGACTGGAACTTCAAAGATTGATAGTGCTTGGGAAGATTGGTCTTGGGGTCTTAAAAGCTACAGATTCAATAGTCAAGGTCAAATGGTAAGTACTATAAATGCTGGTGAATGGGGTGCTGTTTCCTTTAAGAGAACTGATAAATTGGGATTAGGATCTGGTACTTTATACTTTAAGGCTAGAGTTAGTAGCAGCAGTCCTTCATCTACTATCCAAGTTTTAATTCATACTGTTGATGAAGATTTCATTAGTTTCGGTAATGTTGAAAATATCCCATCTAATGCATTAACTCAATACAGTGTTGATATTAAACTCGATGATGGAATTAAGTTTGATAGAATTACTCTTCAAGATTATTCTAACGAAGGTATCATTTTATACCTTAACGATGTTTACTTTGAAGAAATAATTACTTCTTCCTCAACAACTACATCAAAACCAACAACAACAACTACATCAAAACCAACAACAACTACATCAAAACCAACAACAACTACATCAAAACCAACAACAACTACATCAAAACCAACAACAACTACATCAAAACCAACAACAACTACATCAAAACCAACAACAACTACATCAAAACCAACAACAACTACATCAAAACCAACAACAACTACATCAAAACCAACAACAACTACATCAAAACCAACAACAACTACATCAAAACCAACAACAACTACATCAAAACCAACAAAACTACATCAAAACCAACAACAACTACATCAAAACCAACAACAACTACTACATTAAAGCCAACTAGTACATCTAAGCCAAATGGTGAATGTAAAGAAATAACTATGGGTTATTACCCATGTGGTGGTTTAAGTTTCCCAGATGCTTCTCCATGTTGTGAAGAAGGTTTCAAATGTGAAGTCATTGATGAATATTACCACATGTGTAAATTAATCATGTAAATTAGACATGAATAATTAAAAGTTATTTGATCCAACTTAGAAAAACATAAAATTATACAAAATAACATTTAAAATAACTATAATTTAATATTACTATTTATAACCTTAAAAAGTTATATTTTTATTAATTAAATATAAATATTATATTCCTTAAAAGAAATTCATTAATTTAATATCAGAAAATATATATTAATAATACAAAGTAGTAATAATAATATAAATTTAATATATAAATATATAAAATATATTTAAATAATATAAATAATATTAATTTATCAATACAATATTATGTAATTATAAATAATTAAATATATAAATATAAATATGTAATTAAAATAAATATATAATAAGTAATTAAACTATAAATAAAAATAAAAATACCACAAAAAATAAAATACATTATGCCCAATTCTTATTCATTTGTGTTTATTTAAATTTATTTTTATTTATTATAATTTTTATTAAAGTCATGATATTTACTGCCTTTAAAGACTTTTTTTTTAAAGTCTAATATTAGTAATTCTTCAAATTTAAACATGGAGATTTAGTGGACACTGCACAATAATTCTTAGTCATAATAAATTCCAAATACTTTCAGCAAAATTCAACGATCCTAATGTTTCTACAGATGAACTTTCCAAAGAGTTTACTTCAACTGCTTTTTCAATTGCAGACAAGCTCAATATTACCTCAGCAAATAATGTTATTAAGTCTTCATTTCATATTTCACAACAAATTTTTAATCTTCAAAAAATCAAAATGAAGTTGTATAGAAGATTTAAAAAAGAAAGAATTTATGATATAGATGAATTTATTAAAAGAATTAAAATCTACCGTAAGCTCATCGATTACATCCACAAAAGATGTAATGAATTTAGGAAACAAGAATATCTTCATTGGATTAAAACAGGATATGGGTATATGAAGAGTCATAATCCTAAGAAGGCCTGGAAATGGACCAAGAAAACTGCAAAAATTGGAAAAGATTCTTTCTTTTTTGCTCAACCAATTAAAAACAAAAATGGAGAATTAGTTGTTGCTACGGAAGAACAACTAGAGGTGTGGCACGACCATTTCGAAAACCTTGCATCAGATCCAAGTGGTGTAAGTCTTGATTTGGAGCATTGGTATGAAGAGTCAACGAATAAGCGTTTTTCACTTCCTATGCTTGATGAGTGGGATATCAACCAAGATATTAGTATTGATGAAGTCAAGTCAGCTATCCTCACTACTCCAAATTATAAAACATCAGGTCCGGATGGTATTCCAATTGAATTTTACAAAGCATTAATTCCATCAAGTAATGGATTCTAATAATGCTACAGATAATAATTCTTCCGGTAATAACACTTCAGATAATGATGCTTATGGTTTAAGTTTTATTTTTAAATTATTCAACCGTATTTGGGATGGAGATTTTCCCAGCTCTTGGAATGAATCCAGTATTGTTTTTATTCCTAAGAAGGGAGATTTGGCAGATTGTGATAACTATCGAGGCATATTACTTATAAATAATGGTATTAAGTTGATTTCCAAAATTGTCACCACTAGAATCTCAGAATATGGTCTAAAGAATAATTTCATTAGACCTGAACAATTTGGTTTTCGAAAAAAGGAAGAAAGTATCAGTCTTTTCATTTCAATCCAAGAAATATGCCGTAGACGTCAATTAGATAATAAAGAGACATATTTGGCCTTTTTAGATCTCAGGAAAGCATACGATTCAGTTCCAATCGGTAATATTCTCCATAAATTAGATCGTTTAGGAATCCGAGGTAAGAGTTTACAATTTATCAAAAATTTATATTTAACATCTAAGGCTAATGTCAAATTAGATGGACAATTCTCGAAATCTTTTGATGTGAAGAAAGGAGTCCGTCAAGGTTGCCCACTTTCTCCTATTCTCTTTAATCTCTTTATTAATGATATATTTAAAGAGTGCGAAGATCTTGGAGTCAGTTTAGGTGACACTCGATGCTGTGGTGGACTTTTTGCAGATGATATAGTTATTTGTGCTCCAACAAGAGGATGCTTAAAAAAGATGCTTAGAAGAGTTAATGAATGGGCATTGTATAATGAAATGGAATTTGGTATCCAGAAATGTTCAACGATGGTGATTCGTCCTGAATTAATAGAAAATCAGAACAAGAGAGATCCAACATTTTACTTAGCAGGATAACCCATTCCAACTACTGATTGCTATACTTATCTTGGTGTTCCATTTGATAAGAATCTGTCCCTTAAACCAGTTATTAAAGCTCTTAATAACAAGGTTTTGAAAGGACTCTTTTCAGTCAGTAAATTCTTAAGAAATCCTAATATTCCTATTCCTTTCAAAAAGCTAGTACTTAACTCACAAGTGATTAGCAGAGTTTCATACTTTGCACCATTACTTGGATCCAACAAAGCTAGGTCTAGGATTGCTCAGAAGCATGTTAACAAAGGAATACGATGGGTTTCTGGAGTTCATAAAGCTGTATCGTTTATATCTTTATACTCTATCTCAAAAGATTTGAATATTCCTCCATTGTCAGCCAAATGTGCGTTAGCTCAGGTTAGATGTTTTAACAAATGGAAAAACTCAAATTGTATTATCTCATACCTTGTCAATTACATTCCTAAATTTAGAAAATACACGTGGTGCAAATCAAGTAAGACACTTGATAAGAAATTAAAGAAACATGAAGATGTTAAAGCAGTCAAAAACTTTTATTGGAAATATCTCAAAGGGAATTCAATCAAAGCGCAATATTATGATGATAATAAATTTATTGAAACTAAAGATTTTATTAAATTATGTTATGAGTACCTAGAGTTTGCCTATGGCTTCTACTGGCTATTGAAAGCAAGAAGCGGATACAAGTTGGATGCTAGAGTTGCCAAAGCTGCCAAATTTGTTGATCCAGTTTGTCCTAACTACTGTCCATGTTGCAAGTGTGGTGTTCAAAGTATTAAACATTGGTTATTAGATTGTCCAACATTTAGAGATATCCGTATTAAACATTATGATTCCATAGTCCAGCTACTAAATTTTTTCAGTCAACGTAATTCCAACAGTCCTATCAACAATAATGAAAATGCTAATATCAGTAGAGATAGCAATAACATTAATAGTAATAGTAATAATAGTACTAATAACAATAACAATAGTAATAGTAACAATAGTAATAATAACAATAGTAATAATAACAATAATAGTAGTAGAAATAATAATATTAGTAATGATAGCAATAGTGAAGATAATAGTCCTAATTTAGATAGTAATTTAGTTAATGATAATAATAGTTCTAATAATCCGGTGAATATTAATGTGTATGATTATTCTAGTGTGTGCAGTAAAATATTTAAATTCCTTCTTGGGGGAAGAAGTTTTAACAATATCAATTACAATTCAAGGGAATGGAAAAAACTTTGCAAGTGTCAGATTCAATCTGGCACTAACGAAGGAACACCATTCTTGACGGTAACCGCGGAACTTCTAACCAAAATCATGCCTTTTGCTATTGGCCAGCAATGGTCAATGTTCAAAAGGTTTGAAGCAACATCCAAGAGCGTCAATGCTGAAGAAACAGTAAGACAGGCCAGGAGGGCCAGCGCAACCAATGGAGATCATAATTTTGTCCGATGATAAAATTCTTGATCTTTGGCTCGGTGTCCCATTGGAAGTCAAATACAATTATTATACTTTAGTATGATAGTGGCTTTCTTACTTTAATTAAAATTACTAGAATACATTATACCCAATTTTTATTCATTTGTGTTTATTTAATTATTTAAACATGTTTTTTTTATTTTTATTTTTATTTTTAATTTTTTATATTACATGTATTATAATTTTAATTAAATTAATAATAAAGTTTAAAAATATTTGATGCCGTTAAAAAAAAAATATATATATATATAATTATATCTTACATATATATTATATTTATTTCTTATTTAATATATGAATGACATTTATTATTAATAAGGACTACCTAATATAATGTAATTTCATAAAATAAAATAAAATAAAATAAAATAAAATAAAATAAAATAAAATAAAATAAAATAAAATAAAATAAAATAAAATAAAATAAAATAAAATAAAATAAAATAAAATAAAATAAAATAAAATAAAATAAAATAAAATAAAATAAAATAAAATAAAATAAAATAAAATAAAATAAAATAAAATAAAATAAAATAAAATAAAATAAAATAAAATAAAATAAAATAAAATAAAATAAAATAAAATAAAATAAAATAAAATAAAATAAAATAAAATAAAATAAAATAAAATTACTCAAATTTTTATCAAAAAAGTTTATCTATTAATTTTACCATTATAACTTTAAAAGTTTTAAATAAAAATGTTAATTCTTTTTTTTATTATCTTAAATATTATTAAGATTAAAAAGCCAATAAAAACTTTTTTGTTTTTTATAATTTTATATACTTAAATGTATGTGATAAAAATGGAAAAAATTAAACATTTTCATAAAAAAAAAAAAAGATATAATATTTCGGAAAAAAAAAGTTTTCTTTAAAATTTAAAAATTTTTTAATTATTTTTTTTTGAATATCAAAAAATAATGATATATTTGTTTTAACTAACTTTATTTTCTATTTTAAAAGAAGAGAAAGAATAAGATGTGTCAATTAACAATTTTGTTATCACTATTATTTTTATTTTTTACTTTAAGTAATAAATATTAATTTTGTTTTTCTACTATTATTTTATTTTTGATAAAATGAAGGAACAAAAAAAAAATTAAATATAATCAAATACTTATTTCTTCATTTTTTTTTTTAAATATACATCAAATATACAATAATATAATAATGTATAAATAGGTTATACTGTTACAATTAACACTATAGCCTATTATCAAAATGGTGCAGGTGAAACAATAGGCTTGATGGTAGATAAATTTAATAATTATGCTAGTGAAAATAATTTAGATATTGATTTAAATCTTGTTTATTTTGGAAAAACAAATTCATCGGAAACCTTTGAATTTTATGAAAGTTTTATTGAATCTCATTTTAAAAAGGAATTTGATAAGTATGAATTAATTTTCCTAAATGATTTAACTATTGGAACTTTTGGAGAGCATTTATTAGACTTATCTGATTTTGTTTCAAAAGACCTTAGAAAATTATATTCAGGAAAATCTTATTACGAACATTGTTTCTATAAAGATAAATGGATTTCACTTGTAATATTCTTTTTTTTTTTATTATTTCTTATCATCTTTTTATTATTACCTTCATTAATACAGATTTTGTTTCGTCACTATTTTGTAGCCAATATTTTTAGATCTTACAGTATTATATTCAAATGATTTTCTTTTAAAAAAATATAATAAATCACTTCCAAAAACTTGGGATGAATTAATAGAAACCTCAAAATATATTATAGATGAAGAACAAAAACTTGGTAATTCAATAATTGGATATAATGGCTTATTTTATGGTAAGAAATCATTATGAAACAATTAATATTTAAAAAGCAAATAATTTAAAATACTTAAAAATATATTTTATATTTATACATTTTTTTAATTATTTATATTTATATAAGATGGTGAAGGTGGTGTTTGTTCAATATATGAATTTATAAATTCTTTCCGTAAATCAAAGGATGATGGTTTCCCAAAAGCAGATAGCGAAGAATTTGCAAGTGCATTAAAAATGATGAAGAAAATTAAAGAAGAAGTATCAAATGGTAATTAGAAATATTAAAAAAAAAAAATAAATAAAAATTTAATTTTTTATTGTACTGATATTGAAAAAAAAAAAAAACAAATTAATATGTATAAATTAAAAGATTTTCTAAAAAAAATAAATATTTATTTATTTATTTTATATATTTATAAATGATATTTAATGTTAAACATATAGATGAACAATTTCAAAAAAATGAAGTAAATTATGAAGAATATTTATATACAAATAATTATGTATTTTCTAAATTTTGGTATATACCTGATACTGTTCTTAATTCAGATAAAAAAATATCACTTTTACCAGGTAGAACTAGTGAACTTTCTGGATCCATTGTTGGAAGTAATGGTCTTGGTATTAATAAATATGTAACAGATGAAAGTAAGCGAAAGGCAGCTACAGAAATTATTAAATATTTTTCATCTGTTGAATTCCAAAAAGAAATGGTAATGGCATATCAATTACCTACAGGAATATCAAGTTTATACGATGATGAAGAAGTATGTGGTAAAGTAGATTGTGAAATGTTTAAAGGTTTTCAAATGATTGCTAGACCATCAGCTAGAATAGAAAATTATGAAGCATATTCTCAGGAATTTAGAAAAAATGTATATGGTTATCTCTATGGAGATAATACAATAGAAGATACAATAGCAAAAATTACTGAATCTGAAAAATATTATATTTCTTCAGCTAATTCAAGAGTGAAGAATTTCTCATTATATTTATTTAGTGTTATGCTATCTTTTCTTTTATATATCATAGCCTTTTAATGGAATTAAATAAATAATGATAGTATAAGTATATAAAAAAATTCATACTATTTTGTTTTTCATATAAAATGTTAAAAATAGATTAAAATTTTATATTGATAAAATATTTATAATTATATTACACTCATTAAATGCTCAAAAATATATGTATTTTATATTTATTTTTTATTTTTTATTTTTTTCTTTTAAATTCAAACAATAATCATATTTATAGTATTAAATATATAATAATAATTTAAAAAATAGAAATATTGTTAAGCATAAATTAAAGGAGTATTATTTTACTTCATTTTATTTAAAAATATTTTGTATTTATGCTTTTTTATTTATGAAAAAAGATAATTTTAAACGAAAATAAAATTAAATATAACTTTTTAGTCATTTTTTTTAAAAAAAAAGAAAAAAATTAAATATGAATTAATAGTATTATTAAAAATATATAAAATAAGGAATATTTTTAATTTTTTAATTTCACCTTCTTATTTATTAAAAAAAAATTTAAAAATATTTAAAGGGTATATATGTAAATATGTATTTAAGATATAAACAATATAATAATTAATGTTATTTTTGATTTTTTCCTTCCTAAATAATATAAATATTTAGTAGTAACAATATAAAAATATACTTTATTAACGATATTTATTATAATGGAGTTATCAATATTGTTAATAGGACAAGATATATATACAACTATTTATTAAAAAATAAGGCAATTTGTTTTTTATAAAAATTGTTTTTGATATTTAATATTGATTCTATGATATTATATTAACAATAAATATGATTCTAAAAAAAATATGGTCAATATATAATTATTATTAAAAGTATTATAGTATATTCTTATTCATCCAAAAGATTTTAATTAAAGTATGATATTTTTATTACATATTTTTTGCATATCTTTAATTTTAGAAAAATAAAGACATTACTTTATTCATTATTTATTATATTTATTAAAAAAATTAAATAATATATAATATATAAAATACCATAGTCATAAATTGAAAATATTAAATATTAATAATACTATAATATACTTTTATTTATTACAAAAAAAAAAAAAAAAGTAAAATATAATTAAAATTAAAATTTTATAATTAAATATTATATTTATTATTTTATTGCTAGCTTTAATAAGATTTCAATATTACTTTTTTATTTTTCTTCTTATTTCTAAGTAAATATTTATGGAATCTTTTATTTGCTAAATGTATCTACAACATTTTAGCATTTCCAATATCCCTTTCATTCATTTTTAATATAGATTTATTATCCTTTAAATTATTAATTAATAATTGAGTAATTTCCATATTTTTGTTCTTGGTAGCCCAATACATTGGATTTTTACCATTATATTCATCCTCTTCACTTAAATTTAAATTAATATTATTTTCTTTTGAATAATTAATCAATAATTTAGTTAATTCAATATTATTTTCTTTAGTAGCTATAAAAAGTGGATAATCTCCAAATTCATTTGTTTTATCAATGTTTAGTGTTATATTATGTTTGTTTGCATAATCTATAAGCAATTTGACCATTTCTATATTTTTTTTATAACATGCCCAAATTAATGGGTAGTTTCTATGAATATCATCTGGGTTCAAATCCAATGTGATATTGTGCTTATCGGCATATTCATATAACAATTTTACCATTTCAATGTTATTTTTATCGGTAGCTTCTAAAATTGGGTAACATCCATATTTATTAGTATCATTTATATTTAATACAATATTATTTTTTTCAGAATACTCCATTAATACTTTAATTATTTCTATATTATTCTTTTTACAAGCTAATAAAAGTGGAAAGCATCGTATTTTTGATTTTTCATTTATAAATAATGTAATATGATTTTCATTTGCATACTCGATTAATAATTTTAATAACTCAATATTATTATTATAGGTAGCCCAGTAAAGAGGATAATCTCTAAAATCACTTAATTCATTCAAATTCAAAACAATATTATTATGATTAGAGTATGCCATGAGTAGTCTTACGATATCAATGTTATTTTTTATAGAAGCTAATAATAATGGATATTCTCCGATATTGCTCTTATCATTTAGATTCAATATAATTTTATTTTTTCCAGCATATTCAATTAATAATTGGGCTATTTCAAAATTACTTTTATTACATGCCCATAGAAGAGGACACATTCCTTCATTATCTTTTTCATTCAAATCTAAAATAATTCCACTTTTACTTGCTTTTTCCATTATTGAACGAACCTTTAAAGAATCATTATTGTCAATTGCTTTTATAATTGATTTCACATCATTTGATTCAAATAATCCAAATATTCCCATTTTTTATTTTATTATTTTCTTTATTATTTGTTCTTTTATTTTTTTTTTTAAAAAAAAATTAAAATAACTCCTAGTCAAATAAAAATATAATTAAATTTCCTTTATTATTTTATATAATATTACAACTATACTTTTACATATAAAATAAATTTATGTATATAAAATTTTTAAAAATTTAATATTGTAAATTTCAACGATTTCAATATGGTATTTAAGTGTACATGAATTAAAAATATGGTTAGAAATTAAGATATAGAAAATAAAGTTAGATATTACAAGTATAAAAATTATATATATTATATTATAGAAAAGTAATTATAATGAATATATTTAAGATTACAAAGAATTGAGGATAATTTTTTGATTATGACAAATAAAAGAGTAAAAATTTATATATGTAATATGATAAAAACTAATAATACATATATATCATTTTAATGGAATATATTTATTGAGAGATATCAAAATAAATATTTAATCTACTTTAATATTTTTTATAAAAAAAAAAAAAAAAATAGTAGTAAAGGTGAATTTTTATTTTTTATGTACGATGTACTAATTAAATTCCTATGAAAACTTGAATATTTTCAAAACTTCAATGATTCATATTTTTATTAATAAAATACATTAAACAATGAAAATCTAGTGATATATTCACATGACTATTTTCTTCATTATTTAATTTTTATATTAATTCTAATTATAAACATAAATTTGTTTTTAAATTTTTTTCTGGATTTATTTATTGTTATCTTTTTGTTTATGTCTATAAGAAGATGGTGTAAAAGTCAATATAATATTAATACACTTTTTATTTGATTATGCATTAATAGCAAGTATTTATGATTGCTTTAAAAATTACTTTCATATCAAGGTAGTTTTTTATCATTAATTTAAACAAAATTTTATAGTATTAAAATTGTAATCATTGTAATGTAATGTAAAAAGAAATATATTATTGTACTTAAAAAGTAGGATATCTAAAAAAAATAAAGTTAACATGCTTTCGTGCTTAACTAAAAAAAAAAAATAAACATAAAAGCATGGAACCTTAAAAAGTTGTGTTTAAAATTTTTTAATTATTTATTCAGCTTTCATTATAAAAATTTTATTTTATTATTAATAATATGTTCACACGTGATATACATTGATTGTATATGAATTATCATTAATTTATGTTCAATAAAATTTTTGGAAAGTGGATTTTTCATAATATATTATAAATACAAAATAGTATATGTATAATATATAACCATAGATTAGATTTTATATTAATATTGGAAAAATCAATATAATTAATTAATTATTAAATATTTAAATATTCTAAACTTTATTTAATAATTTCCTTATTTGTATAATGTCATAATTTTTAATTTTTCCATAAATCAAGATTAGTCTAGATTACTAAATAAATGAATAAATAATTAATGTGTAAATAAATAATAGATTATTCATTATTTAATATTAAATATTTATATTAAAATTATATTAAATAATAAAAAAAATATATAATTAATTAATTAAAGTTGTATATAATATTTATTAAGTTATTAAATAATTTGTTGGTAAATCCATTTTCTGTATATTATCAACATTATTGAATATACTACAATTTATATGATAAAATATAATTAAATATAATTTTAATATTAGATTTCTATTTATTTTATTTTATAATATATACATCAATAATTGAAGTAAAAAAAGTAAACATTTCTTCATAAATAATAAAATTGTTTAAAGCCAAAAAAAAATCATAATGTATTTATTGATGTATTATTATAGATGTTAATATTAACAAAAAAGTGGTATTTTATACTCTATTGAATAGACTATTTTTAAGACTTTTGAATCTAGCAGTATCTCTTAAATGATCTATAAACAACATAAAATAGAATATTCAAAGTATTAAACAATTAAAATATATATAAACTATATTTTCTATTATACCATTATTTACTCAACTTTGGGACCTTTATTTATTATTACATTATTGCTACATTTTAATTACAATGTAGGAATATTCTAATTTGATAATAAATCCATTGGTGTAATAAATGGGGAAAAAATAGAATCACATAGTAAAAATAAAATAAAACAAGAAAAAAGACAAAACGCCAAAAAAAAGTATAATTTTATATTTTAGTATAAATATCAAAAAAATTCTTTTTAATATATTTTTTTTTTCATATTATAATTTTTTGATTATAAATATTTAAAAAATGTCTGAACAAGGTCCACCAGCTATTTTCAAGAAGTACTTCCCAGACGGTCGTCCAGAATCTTTAAAGAAGCTTTTCCCAAACGGTCCACCACCAGCCGAACTTTTCGAAGGTGATTACCCAGAAGACCAAATTCCACCAAAACTCTTAGCTCTTTTCCCAAATGGTGAACTTCCAGATGATCTTAAGATTTTCAAGGAAAACGTTCCAGAAGATTTAAAGGAATTCTTAGTTAAGACTACCAGAGCTATGAAGGCCAAGCTTGCTGCTCAAAACTAAATACAATAAATATAGAATTAATAAAAAAAAAGTAATTTAGAATATATATATAAACATGTAAATTATTGAAATAATGTTTATAATATATATAAATTCCAAAATATTATAAACATGAATTATCATGTTAAAACAATGTAAAAAATCTATCTTAAAAAAAAAATAAATATAGAAATTATTAGATAAATAAACTTATTTTTATATTTAAATTATAAAATATTTTATTGTATCGTTGAAAGGTGTTAAAAATAAAATATTAAAAATATTTGAATTTATAAATTGAAAGGTCTTTTGAAATAAAACATTAATAATAAAAAATAGCTGTTTGGAACAAGGATAACTAGGTAATGTTTATAAAGTTTAAATATATTGTTAAATAAATAAAGTGAATTTTTTTTAGCTTATTACATATTAATGTCAAAAGAAATATATTTAGTAGTAAAAAAAAAAAAAAAAAAGAATATATATTAAGCAATTTTAAATATTTATAAACAAAGTAACTAAATTAATTCAACATGAAAACAAGAACAGTTATATGCCCTAATATTTTAAATTATTATTTTCAATTAATACACTAAAAATTACATTTAAATAGTAATTACTTATTGATATATTTCAAAAAGTGTTTCCATAAGAGGATGAGAACTGTAAATAAAACATCCAAATGAATGAAAGAGACAATTAGAATTTAAGTTTTAAATAGTAAACACTATATCGTTCAAATGAATAAATAAATTCAATTTGCTTTTTTTTTTTAGAGATTTTATTTAAATTTTAGTAGATGGTTATATGTTTTAAAATAAATAATAGTATATTAGAATAAAATATTTAATTCTTTTATTATACAAAATGTTCTTTTTTTTTTTTTAATAATAAAATTATAATAAAGCTTTTATCGGCGGTGTGATAAAAATTATTCATGGATTTCAAAGTATAATTAATTTTTCCTTTTAAATTTTTAATATTCCCTTAATAATTATTATTAGATACTATAAACATTTATTCAATTTAACTTTACTGTATTCCTCATAAAATATTAAAAAAAAAAAAAAAAGTTTATTTAATAAAGCTTTATTATCTTTTATTTAATATAAAAGCATAAACAATGAATACACAACAACAACAACAAAAAATACTTTTTTTATTATACAATGTTATTTGAAAAGGATACACAAAAAAGAGAAAAACAAAAACATCAATAATACATGTAATAAAAACTATTTTTTTTTTTTTTTTTTTTTTTAATAATTTATTTATTTAGTTATATAATTAATAGTTGAAATTAGGATTATTATTTGTGAAAATAATATTAAAAGTTATTCATATATAATTATTAATATTAAATATTATAATATACATAAAATATGAATAAATACACTGTTTTGTAAAATTTTTATACATATTTAAAAATTTTAAATATTGTTAAATGAAAATAAAATTAATTTGTGACAATTGTTAAAGCGTATTATTCGAATTATGCTGACATACGGTTATTTAAAATTTTAAAAACATAGATAAATAATACTAAATATAATTTTGGATTTTTTTTTTAATTTCTATAGGAATATTATTTAGTATATTTTAATAATAAAAAAAAAAAAAAAACTATTAAATAATATATTACTCTTGAATTCCTATATTTTTGATTTTGATATCATTTACTTTTTCTAATTTTTAAAATAAAAAAATTGAAAAGTTCAAAATTAATTATTGGAATGTTAAATAGATTAATATTAGTTTAATTTCTTTTTTTAATATTTATCTAATTTAAAAATAAACATTAAATACTAGTAATAATCAAAATTATATATATAATTGATTAATATTATAATTCATTTATATAGATATCGAAATCATTGATTATTATTATTATATATTTTTAGTTTTAGGTTTTTTGTTAAAAGAATGTTTTTTTTTTTTTTAATGTTTGTTTGTATTTGCGTTTGTAATTATTTGTGATTTTTGCTGATTGAATTAATGGGGTTATTAGATTTATATATATAAATAAATTAGTAACATTGTCCAAATTCTGATTGACATCCTCTTGAAATTAAACAATAACTAGTACTTTTTCCACACCAACCAAACTTACTACAACATTGATGTGATGGACAACTACCAAATTCTTTACCACATCTTTTCATTTGAGTACTTTCTTGAGAATTTATTTGACATTGACCAAATTTCGATTGGCATCCTTTGGAAACAGAACAATATGAAGAACTCTTTCCACACCAACCATATCTACTACAACAAAAACCAGTAGGACAGTTTCCATATCCCATACCACACTTAATAGCTTGAGAGTTTTGTTGATTATTATCTTGAGATTTTTGTTGAGAATATATTTGACATTGACCAAATTCTAATTGACATCCTTTAGAAAAAGAACAGTAAGTAGAACTCTTTCCACACCAACCATACTTACTACAACATTGGCCTGATGGGCATTGACCATACCCTTTGCCACATCTATTAGATTTGATTATTACATTTTTTGAAGTTGTTTCTGATGAGACAGTAGTTTCTCTTTTTTTAAATATATTATTTATAAATCAATGAATAAAAACTATTAATAATTATGAATTTATTTTTTTTTTAATAATAATTATGACAATTGTAGTAGTTTTATTTAAATATTTTCATTAAAATATCTCAAATTTATATTTACAATTTTATAACTTTATTAAAATTCTTAAAAGATTCAAAATCTACATTACTGCCATATTGAGTTCTTTCTAAAGATCTAGTAAAGGGGTTATAGAAAAAATTATAAAAAATACATTTAATAAATTATCTTTTATTATTAAAAGTTTTAATAAATTAATTTACAAGAGTTCCAAGTCAACTAAATCATTAATTATATTAATTTCGTTTTGATTTAAAGTTACATCGGAAATAGTTCTATAATATATTAATAATAAAACAAATTATTATTAAACAAAATATTATTAGTTTAACAGTAATAATAATAATAAAAATAAAATATATATGCTTACATAAATTTCAAACTTTTCAATTCTTTTAATATATTAAAGTCAACATTAGTACTTTGAAGGATAGTTCTTTTTTTTTTTTTTTATGAATGTATTAATATAAAATGAAACAATAAATATCTTTTTATATTATATTTATAATTACAATATGGATTGTTTAATAATTAATAAAAATGAGTTACATTGATGTAAGCTTATTAAGATTTTCTAATGGTTTATAATTAACATTGGCTGTGAAATTTGATTTATAAATGTTTCTAGTATTTTATTATTATTTTTTTTTTTTTTGTTATAAATATGAATATTTGATATATTCAAAAAATATATTATATACATATATTTATTTAATTATATAATTATAAATATAATTGATAATATAAATAATTTACATCATTCAAACTTACAATTTTTCAAGGTCAATATTTTTACTTATATTATCAATAAAATTTTGATTTATAATAGTAGAATCGAAATTCCTTTATTTATATCGAAAAAAAAAATATTATAAGTAAATGAATTCAAAATTTCATTTCTATTGATTTTTAATTTTCTCATATTTATTTATAAAATTATTATTAATATATATATATACTTACAATTCCTTTTGTTCTTGGCCACAAACAAAGGAAATGAGTAAAAACAAAAAACTCAATAAATTATATATAAACATTCTTATTATTTTTTATATTCTTTATATTCAATTTTTTTTTTCTTTATTATTATGAATATAACCTTTTCTAATATTCAATTCTTTTTTTTTCTTAAACAAATTCTCAATAATATTTAAAGTTTAAAATAGAAAATGGCAATTACATTTTAAGAGTGTAGATGAAATTCTAACCAATAATATCAATAATAATGAATTTGTGTTACCTTTGAAATTTTATTTTTTTTATGCAATAAATGTAATAATAGTTTTCTTTAAAAGGTGAATAATTCATTAAATGAGATTATAATTATATATTCAGTTAAATAGTAAAAACAAGTTCATAGAGATTATAAAATTAAGAAAAAAAGTGAAATACTAAGAGTTCGAATTTATATATAGTAAATAAATAAATATAAATTATAGATTTTCAATAAATCTTTATAATTAAATAATTGCTTTTTTTTTTTTTTTTTTTACTTGTTTTATTTGTTTTATTTAATTTTTTCAAACGATTTTTATTATTATTATTATAATATTAATATTAATTTATATTTTTTTTTCTTGTCCTATATATGTGTTGTTGTTGGATAGGGATGCATATATATATGAAAATGATATAGATTATTTTATTATAATTATATATCTTTTGAATTTGGTGATTGTAATTTATTAATACTTTTATTATGTAGTTGTATTCATTCATTTACTTATTTATTTACAGTAAAAGAAGTATATTTAATATATAAATATCATTTGAATTAGTAATTCCATTATTACAACAACCACAATAAGATAGTTATTATTATTAAAAAGTTGGCTATTTCTTAAATATTATGATCCAATATGTAATTATAAAAGTAAATAACTAATTATTTGGAAAGTTTATATAAAAATAAGAATAGGTTTTATTTATAAATATTAAAAGTTTTTATTCTAATACATATTGAACTATTTGCAAAGATTATGCTTTATTTTGATGGTTACACAAGAAAATTGGTTGTAAAGTTCCATCTATAATAAAAATTTTCACAATAAATGTAGTAATTTGTATTAATTTGAAAATTTTCCTTTTTTTTTTTTTTATAAAATCAGTACTATTCAAAAAAAAAAAAAAAAAAAAAAAAAAAAGCAACTTTTAACTCGTTTTTTTTTATTTTTCTTTCTTAAAATTTAAAACTAAAATAGTGATATCGCTTTTTAAATTTATTCTTACATCTCTTTTATTGTTATAATTTTCAAGAATAGAAATTGTTGTATTTATCAAAAAAATAATAATAATAATAATAATAATAATAATAATAATAATAATAATAATAATAATATTAATAATAAAAAAAAAAAGAAGGTAATATCATAATATATGTTTTATTTATTCTTATTTTCTTTTTTTCATATTTTCTTTAAGTATTATTAATAGAATAATTATTTAACTGTATTTATCCATCTATGTCTAAGTATAAAACATATAATAAAATATTCATGTAATATTTATTTATGATAATAGCTAACTATGATCAAAATATGGTTTCAAATAAACTTTTAATAGACTATGAATTGAGAGAAGATATTACAACAATAAATATAGAAGAATTAGTTCCAAAATTAAAAAACTTAAAAGTTACAGGAATTGTAGGGAGTGAGGATGGAAATACAAACTTATTACTATTAATATCGAATATAATCTTGTTTCTTGTTAGTTAAATAAATCTTTAATGAGTTTCAATTCTTTAATCTCATTATAAAAAACAATCATATTGTAATATGTTTCATATTTTCCTCAATTATAATAATTGATATATATTTTATTGTTTGTTGTATTTATTTTTTCAGTATTAAAGTTTTTCGATTATTATTTATCGGTATTCATAGAATTGTGATAATATCATCTTATTCATATAAAACTTGAAAATTAATTATGGATTCCATATGTCGTTCTTTGTAAGGAATAGCCTTTTTTTCAAAGTTGTTCATTTAAGTGGTTGTTGACTATGAATATATATGATATTATTTAAAGTTTATATTCCTATAATACTATATTAAAATTATATATATGACAAAAGGATATCGTTTTATTTCTCATGTTGTTTTTAATATTTATAAAGTATGATAATATAGTTTTTACTACCGAATTAATGGATTCTAAATTTTGTTAATTTAAAAATTGTAAATACTAATTAATTTAAATAGGAACCAATAAGATTGAAGTTCAGTAAATAATTTGACATTTTGTATAAATTAATTTAATTTATAATTATATGGTTATTTAATTTTATTTTATTTTTATTTTTTAAAATTTTCTTTGTCTTCTTAACAATGTATATATGAAATTTATTTATTTTTACTATTTTATATACCCAACTAAAAATAAATAATTAGACAAATAAAAAAAATGGGACTAATCGACTTTTTTTCTTTTGGATTATTAATAAATAATGAAACAGATCAACTTTTAAATGCTATAGAATACCATAATGTGGAAAAGGTTAAAGCAATTATTGAAAGAGCAAATAAAACAGAAAAATTATTAAATTTAAATGAAAAAGATGAGAAAGGAAGGGATCCTTTTATATTAGCATGCATAAAAAATGTTGAAATTACGGAATTATTATTAGGATATGCAGAAAGTCGAAATATAGTACTAGATTTGAATGGAAAAAGCAATTTTGGAGATTATCCACTAATATGGGCGTGTATTAAAAATAACATTGAAATTATCGAACTATTAATAAGTTATGCTGATAGACATCAAATAACATTAATTTTGAATGATAAAAGTGAATTAGGAGATTATCCTCTATATTGGGCATGTAATAAAGATAATATTGAAATAGCTAACCTATTAATAAATTATGCAAATAGTCATCAAATATTATTAAATTTGAATGAAACAAATGAATTAGGTGACTATCCTCTTTTGTTGGCTTGTAGAAAAAATAATTATGATATGATAAAATTACTAATGAGTTATTCGGAAAAACACCAATTATTATTAAATTTAAATGAAAAAAACAAAGATGGTCTTTACCCAATATTGGAAGCAACTTATAATAAAAATTCTGAAATTGTAAAATTATTAATTGAATATTCCAAAAGAAATAATCAAGTTTTAAATTTAAATGAGAAAGATAATTGGGGAAATTATATATTAACCTTAGTTATTAAAAATAATGATATAGAAGTAGCAAAATTATTATTTGAATATGCTGAAGAAAATAGTATTATTTTAAAATTGAATCAATATGATATTGAAAAATTTACAAATATAAGGAATGAAATTAATGATTTATTAAATAAATATGAAAAAATAATATATAAATATTTTGGTGAGAATAGTTATTCAATTCAACCTTCAAAAGATACAATTTTAATATGATTTTTTTTTTTTTAGAAAATAAATAAAAAACATATATATAAAGATGTTTTATTTAATAAAAAAAAAATAATAATAAAAATAAATAATGATTTTTAGATATATATATATTTATGTTATTTATTTATTTTTTTCAATGCACGTGTACCATAATATATTAAGTACTGGAAAATAATATACAGACATTATATTTTGTAAATTAATTCACATATTATTTTAATTAATAAATAAAAATATTCATGTTTGTTGTATAGTATTTGTTTATAAGTAATCTTCCTTCATCACTTTATTTTTTATTAATTCAATAATTGTGTCATAATAATAATAAAAATAGTAAATAACGATAATAGTTATTAAAATGATATAGCGTGGATAATATTTAAAGTTGTTTCCGGTATTAATTTCCTTTTTATATTTTAAATTTAACACTATATCATTTTTATCATGAACAATAACTTCTTTTAATAAACTATTTTTTAAATACCCCGTTTTGTTATTATAATTTTCATTTACTTCTTCTTTTACGTTTAATACTTTTGGTAAATTATTATAATTATAAAATAATGAATTTAAAAGATAATCATTACCATAATTAATATGAATATCTATTATAAATATATAGGATAAGAAAATGAATGAGATATTAAAGAAAAAATAAATAAGCAAATAAAATAGAATATAAAAAAACAAAGAATTTTTAAATATATAATTAAAATTATTATTTTATTTCTTTAATCAAATATAAATGTATAAAAATATTTCAAACATTTACCATACTTGTAGTAACGAACATAAAAGCCAACCATCATCTTATCATTTTCTACCAAGGAGTGATGAGTAGTAACGTCTTGTTCGTAGAGATCAGATTCTCTAATAAAATTGTGAAATTGGAGCTTAATATTATTACTATTAAAGTAAGTTTTTTTTAAAGTAATTACTACAATTAAAAATTTATATGCATATTTTGTTAGAAATACAATCATTATAAGAAATAACAAATAATATCTTTAAGAATAGTAATAGTTTTTAATAGATAATATAACTATTATAAATATATTCAATGATTACAATACATTTTGCTTTATGATAAGTTAAATCGTTAATATTGCGAAGAACCATGACAATATTGACACAATATGGCATTTGTTCTTCTCGAAGACTATAGTCTTTTAGACAAAAGCTAATATAATTTTGCTGATCTTTTGGATTATACGTTTTATGAAAACATAATCTCCTTTAATATATATATATATTATATTAAATTTTTAGTGTTTAGAAAATCTAATTGCTTTCTTATAACCATGTAATAAAATGAAATATAAAACACATTTAAAATACTAAATATTAATCAATACCATATTTTAGAATCAGGATATACATATTTTCTTAAGCGATTATTATTGAAATTATTCCATTTTTCTATTCTATATTCATAGTATTTATCTTCAAGAATATTTTGATTATCATCCAATATTAATTCTCTTAATTCATTTAAATATTTTTCTGTAGCAACATCTATTATATAATTTTTATTTAATAGTAATAATATCAACGATTAATATAAAATAATTATTTCTATTGACTCTGATAGAAAGAAAATCAATATTTAATTATTTTACTATTTAATGATAATAACGGATTCATGGTGAAATTTATCATATATATATACTATATATATATATTTTTTTAATAAGAATAATAAAAAAATTATTAAACTATATTGTATTATGTAATTATTATTATTATTATTTTTTAATTTAAATAGACTATAAAAACTTTATGTAATAATAAGTTAATATTAATTTTGATTAAAGTTTATATTAGTTTTAATAAAGATCTAATGATTATGATGAAGAAAACTAACCTTTTAAGTATATATATATATATATTTTTTTTTTACTCAGTTTTTAAGGATATTATTAAGGATATTATGAAATTTAAAATATTTAATAGAGTACTTTTATTTTTAACTAATATAAACTTCTATTAATGATTGTATTTGATTTTCAATTTTTTCTAATATGACTAAAAGTCAGGCTCTTTTACCGTTTTGTTTTGTAGAATATTAAATTGATAAATAATTTATAAAAAACTCAAATAAATTATAAATGTTCAAGTATTAATAATTTTTCTTTTAATCTTTTTTTTTTTTTATTATTTATATTTCTGTTATTAATTTTATTTTTATTTTAGTGATTTTTCATTTTTTAATATACATAACTTTATAATAGGATTTTATTTTATTGTTTTACAATATATATAAAAATACAAAACAAACATTGTAAAATATGTTTGTTTATTTATAATACAGAATAAAAAAATACTTTTATAATTATATAGATAAAATGATAGATAATTCTAATATATTTAATATCTATATTTTAAAAACTTATATAATTATATAATTTAGTAATTTATTATAAGATATTTATTTTGGATAAATAAAATATAATAAAAAAATAAATGTTTGTTTTTTATTGACGAGTAATTTACTCGACGTTATTTCTATACGATAATTTTTAATAATTGGTAAAGTTATTATTTAGCAACTAATTGAATAGTTTGTCCAGCCTTGGTTTCAATATCATATTCGTAGTATTTTTCAAGTGATGGTCCTTTAATACTAGCCTTAGATGAAATTTCTGGTTTCTTAACATCTGATGAAAGTAATAAAGGATTTTTACATGTACCTTCAGCAGTCTTTAAACCTTCTCCTGAAAGTTGGGTATTGCTACGAATACGTAAAACTCCACCAATCTTAGACTTTATAGTGGCTTTGGTAATCTTTTTACTCTTCCAAATCATATCAACTTCGAAACCACCTCTTGCAATTAAACCACTAATACTACCTTCATTCCAGACATCTGGAATAGCTGGAAGAAGATGAACAGCACCATCATGACTTTGTAAAAGCATTTCAGCAATACCAGCACAAAAACCAAAGTTACCATCAATTTGGAATGGTGGGTGAGCATCGAAAAGATTAGCATAAACTCTACCATTACTATTGTCTTGACCAGTTGGTAAAAGATTAAGCATATTTTGAATGATTTTATAGGCGTGGTTACCATCTAAAAGTCTTGCCCAAAGATTAATTTTCCAACCAATACTCCAACCTGTGGCCATATCACCACGTTGGGTAAGAGTGTTTTTAGCGGCTTCAAATAAGAGGGGTTGTTTGAATGGTGAAATTTGACCACTTGGGTAAAGACCATAAAGATGTGATACATGACGGTGATCATCCTTTGGATTATCAGCATCAACAAACCATTCTTGTAATTGATTGTATTGACCTACCTTCATTGGTGCAATACTATTGATGGTATTTTGTAAAGTTTTTTGGAAAGATTCATCAACACCAAGGGTTTTGGCTGCAAGAAGAGCTTGGTTTAAAACATCGAAAGCAATTTGGTTATCCATAGTACAACCAGAGGTCATGGATGATCCATCATAACTGTAACCATGTTCTGGAGATGTGGATGGAACGGTAGCTAAATATCCAGTGTTTGGATCTTTAACCATACTTGAAACAAAGAACTTTGCAGCTTCTTTTAAAATAGAGTAATTTTGGTTAAGGAAATCCTTGTCACCAGTAAAGAGGTAGTGTTGCCAGATGTGAGTAGAGAGCCATCCACCACCGTTTGGCCACATACCCCAGTAAGCACCATCTACAGGACCAGTAATACGCCAGATATCAGTGTTATGATGAGCCATCCAACCTTCAGCGTTATATATTTTTGATGCAGCTTCTCTTCCGGTAACTGAAAGATCACGAATAAGTGAGAAAAGAGGATCGTGACATTCACTAAGATTTGTAACTTCAGCAGGCCAGTAGTTCATTTCAGTGTTAATATTGATAGTGTATTTACTATCCCATGGTGCATCAATACTATCATTCCAAATACCTTGTAAATTAGCTGGTTGACCACCTGGTTGGGATGATGTAATTAATAAATAACGACCATATTGGAACATTAAAGCAATAAGATCTTGATCACCAGATCTATTGAAATTGGCTAAACGATCGACAGTTTGATTTTCAGCATTGCTATTTACTGGAAGAGAAATCTTTACACGATCAAATTGCTTTTTGTAAGCAGCAAGATGTTTATCTTTAAGAGATGAGTAAGTTGATTTTAATGCGCTTTGAATAGCGGCTTCGGCCTTTTTCTGGGCATCTCCACTAACATCGTTGTAAGAAACAAAGTTGGTGGCAGCAGTGATATAAATAACTGTATCATAAGCACCTGAAACAGAAAGTGATGAACCACTTGCAGATACTCTACCGTCGGTAACAATTTCTACAATACCATAAGCAGAAAGTTTTGATCCAACACCTTCTTGATCCTTACCTCTAATTTTAAGAATCATACGATTATTACTTGTTGAAACAGAAGTACTAAGTTGACATTTATGACTAACAGTAAAACTAATTGGTTTGTTTTCATTAGTAATCTTGTAAGCTAATACATTGTCAGCCATAGAAGCGAACAATGAACGTTCTACATTCATTCCATTGGAAGTAAACTTGGAAGTTGCAATAGCAGTATTGAGATCAAGATCACGATAATAGTTTGAAACATCTTTAACATCTGAGAATTTAATGTAAAGACTACCTAAAGTAAGATATCCCATACCATTTTGACCTGAGAAGAAGTTTTTATCAATTAAATTTTGAGCATCACCAAATTTGCTACTGAAAATAAGTTGACGAGCTTGTGAAAGGACTGAATTAGCTCTTTGTGGGATATTGTTGTGAGGACCGCCGGCCCAGAAAGTTTCTTCATTTAATTGAATTTCATCAGTTTGTGCCCCTCCGAAAACCATTCCACCAAGGTGTGAATTACCAACTGGAAGAGCTTCAGTCCATGCATTAGCAGGTGAGTTGTACCAAAGTTTTAAGTCAGCTTTTGGATGAGTTTCTTCTTCTGTTGGAGCACTAACGGACTCGAAAAGCCAAGTTTGATTACCCTTTTCACCACCACCAGTCCATTGAACGACATTACTACCATCTGCAGTGCCTTCTCTTTCAACATCTAATACTTTACCACCTTCAGAGACTCTGGTACCAATTATATAAACGTTTTCCTTTGTTGTTTTTATAATAGTAAATTGTTGAGCATCATGACCATAAGCAGTGTAAATTTGAATGTTAGAACCATCCTTATCTTCACCCATAGCTACATCAATCATAAAATCACCATACATAGAAAGTAAGGTAACATAACCTTCTCCAACATTTTCAAGTTTCCATTTTTGTGCTTTTGAACTAATAACTATATTTCCACCGGCAATATTACTAGATGATGTAAGGTATTTTTTAGAACCTGTATTCTTAATGGTATACCAACCATTTTTAAGAACGTTGTTTGAAGTATCATTATCTTCATTATTTGTATCTATGTTATGGTAAATAAATTAAGCATTAATATTTATATTTATAAAATTAATAATAATAATAATAAGGTAAGTTATAAAATTAATTAATATTTTTTCCTTTTAAATACTAATAAATATTTTTAATAATTGTCATTTAATATTATTATCATTATTTCAAGAATAATTTTTGGAAAGTTACCTTCATTTGGAGAGTCAGTACTAAAACATGAATCTTTAATACCACACCATGCGTAATTTTCTATACCCCATTTACCTTCTTCAGTTTCTTCGATAACCTCACAACCTTCACAACATGAATAATCTGGGAAGGAGAAACAATCAGAATAATCACTACTTTCACATTTAGATGGGATTACTTTTGTAAATATTTATATATACAAATTGTCATTTAATATTTTTGAAATTTTGAATTCAATCCAGTTATAGAATATTTAAATGACACTAATAATAGCGATAGTGATAATAATATACTTACTACACCAGTCATTGTTTTCAACACCCCATTTGGTATCATCTTCATAAACAACATAGCAACCATTACATTCGTCGTAGGCATGGACTAAACGAGAACTTAATCCAGCCAATAATAAAAGAGGAGATAAATATTTCATTAATAATTTTTCTATTTTTATTTTTCCTATTTTTTATTTTTATAATATTATTCCTGTATTTATTTTAATTTTATATTTTTTTTTTTAATTTTTATATATATCTATATCTATTTCTTTTTATACACTTTTGTTAATAATCTATATTAACGGTATAAAATAGAATGGGATAAAAAAATTTTTTTTTTTGGAATATTTAATTATTTATATATAATTTTTTTTTATTATTAAATCCATTTTTTTAATTGTATCCATTTTTTTAATTTATATTTAATTATTGAAAATAACTTTAAATATTATTATTTCAATAATTGATGTTAATCTTTTTTCCAAAAACAAAAAATTTAATAATATAAATAAATTAATTTAGGATGACATAAAATAATTAAAACTTTGTTATTAATAATAATAATTTTTGATTTTCATATTTTCATTATTTTATATTTACCTTTGAATATATTTAATATTCCATCATTATTAAAAAATTCTTAATACTAAAAGTTATAGTGTTGTTTTAATTATTTTATTTAATGTATAATAGTAAAAACTTTACATCTTTATATAATAATAAATTATATAATTGAAATGTGAATTATTCCTTCTTTTATTATATTTATATATAATATTTGTTCAGACTTTTAGAAATTGTAAAATAAACATTTAAATTAGTTATTATAAAAAGGAATTTAACTTTTATCATAATTAAAATATTTATCGAAGTAAAATTATAATGAAAATATTGATATTGTTTATTTTATTTAATAATTATAATTTTTATTTTTCATATTTACAAGTTGAGTTGTCATTCTCAACTTTTATTTGTTATTTATTTTTATTGTTATCCATTTTTATAAAGGATACTAAGCATTAAAAATTAATTTATCATCAGGGAAACTAAACTTTAAAAATTAATAAATTTTTTTTTAATATATTTATTTAAATTGAATAAAAATTACAAAGTTAATTTTTCTCATTAATATAATAAAGTCAATTTAATAAGTATTTTTTATACTTTTAAATTTAATATCATAATAATATATATAAAAACTTTTAATAAAATGTGATTTAAAATAAAATATTTATTAATTTTTAATTTAAAAATTGATGGTGAATGAAAATCTTTTAATCATAAATAATACCAATTTAATTATTAAATAAACTTTAAATATTATTTTTAGTATATTTTTGATTACACAAAAAATAACTTTTTATGATAATTATGGTTACACAAATAATAAATAAAATTGAGGATTAATAAAAAATAAAAATATTAATTAAGCATAAATTGTATTTATTGTATACAAAAACAATGATTTTTAAATTTTTCATATAAACCATAATGGATTTAATCAATATTTAATTAAATATTAAATAAAATTTTACTAGTCATCTTTCCAAAATTTTAATTCAAGTTGCATACTTTTTCCTAAATTCCTTTAAAAAACAATAAAACTTAGCCTTTTTTTAATTAAATTCAAAAATTTTGATATTATTTGAATTAAAACAAAAAAAAAAAAAGGGAATTTAATTTTCCCATTTAATTAATCAATTAATAATTATAACTATAAAGAGTAAGAAAAATATATTTTTTAAATAATAATTGAATAATAAAATATTTTTTGTCATAATTAAAATATATAAACAAATTTTATTTAATTATTAAATTAACAAAAGCAAAAACAAAAACAAAACATAATATTATTCAGTATATATAAATACTGAATAATAGATTATTGACCTATTGGACTTTTTTGAATTTCTTTAAATAATATATTAATTAGTTTATATTATTAAAGTAATAATAATTACTTATTTTTTTTCAATTGTATTTTTATATTTACAAAGGATGTTATTTTTTTTTTTAGTTATATTTAATATAATATTAATTTACATAACTTTCTTTTAATATTTAATATAATAAATTTTTTTTTAATATATATATAATATATATAATATATAAATCAAAAAGGTATTATTTATTCAATATTAATGTCATTTTCTTATGTTCTTATTTTATTTTAAATGAAATAAATTATATCTTTTCCATTCATATATTGTAAGTATAAATACTACAGTATTGAAGGCATTCATGGCTTAATAGTTTTGACTATCTCAATAATAGTAATACCACCATTATTTGAAATTGGAATGTATGGATTAGCACCATGATTCAATAATATTTTAATGTTTTTTTTTTTATTATTATTTTTTATTTTTTAATTAAGCAGCATAAAATCATAAAAACCAGTAGGATTGATATATTTTATGGAAAATATGAATAAATTAAAAGGTTTTAAATATGTTAACTTGGAAGATAATAATGGTAATACAGCACTTTTCTATGCAATAGATTCTATTGTAATATTTCAAAAATTAGTTGATAGAGGTGCTGATTATAATCATTTCAATAGAAATGGTGAAAATGTATTAATGTATGCTTGTAGAAAAAATAAACTCAGATTATTTGATTATGTATTAAAAATTCCAGACTTCAATGTAGCTCAATTTGATAATTTCGGAAGAAATTTACCTATGATTTTAGTTGAATGTAATCATAGTCAAGAATTAATATCTTTTTACAATTATCATAGTGATTTTGATATTAATTTTGTAAATAAATCTAACGAATCATTATTAAGCATCTTTATAAATCATTATATCTCAGAATTAAAAGAAAAAGATGAATTAATAAAAACTAAATATTATGAAGTTATTAGGGATTATGGATTAATGATAAGAGCTCTTGTAGAATCAGGATGTGATTTTAATGCATATATTGATGGTGATGGTAATACTCCTATGATGTTTTTCTTGTTGATAGAAGATTATGTTTCTGCTTACTATCTTCTTACTAAATTTCCAAAATTAGATCTTTCTATAAAAAATAAGTATAATGCCAATGCAAGCTACATGGCCTTTTTTATTAATAGGGGTCGTTTTAGAAATCGTGTAAACCTTTCTTTAATCTATGGGGAATTCTTGAAAGCATTCTTTGAACACTCAACTTTCGATTATTCTTATTTAGATGATTATGGAAATTCACTTTTAAATCACTGCATTATAAAAAATGAAGATGAAGTCTGTTATTTTTTAAAATACATGAATGATGAAATTGTAAGTCAAATTAATAATAAAAAAGAGGCATCCTTAATCATTGCTTCAAAATTTGGTAAAAGCCAAATTATTGAAAATCTTTTAACCTATCCATATATTCGAAAGAATATCAACCACACTGATTGTCATGGAAATACTGCCTTGTTTTATGCTGTTCAATTAAGAGATAAAGAAACTATTGAATTGTTATTGAAGCATGGAGATAATCCATACATTCCAAACAATGAAGGTAATACTATTATTGAGACAGCCAAAGCTATAAATGCCTTTAATATTGTAGAATTAATCGAAGATATTTTAGCAGTCAATAATAATGGAAAAGGAAATTTGAAAAAAACAGAGAATAAAGACAAAGAACTTGATAAATTAGATAACCAAATTAAAAATTATTGTATTATTGAAAATAAAAAAGAATATGATTACTTAATGAAATATGAATTTATTTCATATTATCAACCATCTTATTATAAAGATTTAATTTAACAATGGTTATATGATAGAATTATTTCACCTAAAATAAGGGAATTTTTATTATATGATGTGAATTATGAATTATATTACAAATGCTACATTAAATATCTCTTATGTTGAAAATAGCATATAGAGAATTTAATATGCCTTAATATTATATTTAAAAAAAAACTTTTTTTTCTCTTACTTTTTTTTAATAAATAGATCAAAGATATATATATTTAAATATAATTGCTAATTACTTATGATAATATAATTTATATAATTAAATACTCTATTTTTATTTAAAATAGTATTAAAAAATAATAAAACAAATCATTATTATTTAATAGGAATAGAATTTTTATTTCATTATCAAAATTTATATACATTTTTTCTTTTTATTAAAGGAATTAACGTAATACAATAAATAAATAGTAATAATAACAATAGATTTTCTTTGTGATAATAGTAATAATAATAAAATAATTATTGAGATTTTGTCAATTTATAAATAAACAACATGGAGTAAAAAATAATCACTATAAATGTAAAATAAAAAAATCAAATAAAAATTAGAATCAAATTATATCATAACTTTCATAAGATTATATATTTATTTAAAATATATTCTTATGAAAGTTATAATTTGGTTTAATTTTTAGGATGTATTAATGAGAATTTCAGTACTTTAATATTATTATAATGAAGATTAATAAAATTAACATTTATTTATTAACAGAATGAATAACTTCATATAATCACGTGATCATCAAAATTAAATTATACGCCACAGCTACCAAATTTTCTATACAATGTATTTTGGATTTATTGAATTTATAAATTTATTTTTTATATAATAATTAAAGTTTATAAGTTTTATTATATATCAATTATTAATAAATAATCAATAATAATACAAATATTTTTATTTAAAATCGGGGACAGTAATAATTAAATTAATTTATTATGTGAGGAATTTAATATAATATAAACTTTTAAATTTAATTTATTTTTAATAAAATTATGCAAAATTTTAATATCATTTATCTTTGATATGACTCATTTGATCATCTTTAATGAGTTGTAAAAAACCATTTAATTTAAAATTTATTGTTCTATTAAATTAAGATAAAAGTAAATTTAATAATACTAAAAAAGAGAAAATAATAATCATTATTAAAAAAAGGAAAAAGGCTTTATTTTTTTATATTTAAAATAATTACATATGTTGTATTATTGTATTGTTATGTTATGACCCATTTAAATTTAAAGAAAAAAAATTAATGTAACACTATTTATTAACTCTTTTTAAATTAATTTATTTTGGAATTCATTCTTCTTATTTAATATTTTATCATAAGATAAAAAGAAAAAGGAAGCTATAGTAAAAAAAAGAATAAAGTAATAATTATCATATAATTCCAATTTTGAATTTATAAAAATAAAATAAATTAAAAATATATTATTTGTAAATTAATTTTTCTTTTATAATTGTAAAGATCATTTTTAAAGGTTTGTTGGAAGGAAAAAGAAGAATGATTAATTCCAAGTAATGAAATTAATGTGATAAAATACATTTATTTATTTTAATATTATAAAGTTAAAAATTTGAAATGAAATTAAACTTTTTATTATTATTATTTACGGTATTAATATTGTTTAGAGTGAAATGCCTTTTTTTATTTATTTATTTAATAGTTAAAAATAGCTTTATAATTATTTCTTTTTTTAAAAAGTTTTTTTTTTATTAAAGGAAAAAAGGAAATATTAATTTTTTAAAATTTTAATAAAACAAAAATTTAATATTCATTAAAAATGATAATAGATTTTTTAGATAAAATAAATTTTTAATAATTAGAAAATGACTAAAACATAATTTTGAGGTAGGACAAATTTAAAGAAAAAAAAAAAAGTATTGTGACTGGATGACATCCCAAATTTCATACTCATCTTTCCAATTCAATAAAATAATTGAATAGAATAATTAAAATAAAGTAAAATAATATTTGTATTTTTAAAAGTTAAATTTATTATTATCCTATATAAATATATAATTTATATCCTTTATCCCTTCCTATTAAGAATTATAGCTATTTTTTTTTAAAAAAATACAATGCTTTGTTACTTTTAAATATTTAAATCCTTAAATTCATTTCATATTATAAATTCTAAAATAGGATGATGTATTGTAGTATTATATTGTATATTTTATTATATATTATATTTTTTAAAGTTATTGTATTTTTTAAACATAATAAAAACTATTTATGATTAAAAAGATTTAATATATATTTTTAATTTATTTATTGAATGTTTATTGGTCAAAACAAACAAACAAAAAATGGATAATATTAATAATGATAAAATAAAAAATTACATTATTTACTTTTAATGAATAATAAATTTTTGTTCTAGAATTTAATTACCATATAAGGAAATATCTTATTTTTAATTAATTTATTATTCATAATTCATTAATTTATTCCTAATTTTAATTATAATATAAAAATTTTGGTATACCTACCTGCCGGTTAAGATTTAATAATAATAACTCAATATATATTAATTTTACATTGTTTTTTTTTTTAAAAAAATATAAAAACAATAATAACTTCCTTTTTTATTTTTTTTTTTAAACTAAATAAAAAATAATTAAAAGTTTCTTCTTTTTTTGATAAAAAAAGAAATAAAAAATTAAAAATATTACCAATTTCTTGTTAAACTATTGTTGTTTTATATATATAATATTTTTTATTTGAAAATGAGATCTTTCAAATTTTTCGCCTTAACTTTAGCTGCCATTGTTGGTAGTACTTTTGGTGCTAAGAAGGGAAGTGAAAGTTCATTCACCTACATGTCAGGAACAACCCCATTTAAATATTCTGAATTCAAAGATATTGTTATCTATGGGTAATATATATAATAATAAGAAAATATATATTAAATTTTGTTATTTTATATAAATGAAAAATAAAAAAATGAAATTAAAATTAATAATAAAAATATTTAATTTCATGTTAATATTATAGTGATTCATACACTACTGTTTCCACCAACTACAACACTATGGAATACACTGGTGAAGTAAGTTTATTAACATATTTTTAAATTGAAAAAAAAAGATTAAAAAATATTTTAAAAATTTTGGGATATTAATTGTTACAGTTACATTATTATTATTATATTTATAAAGAACTTATCAAAGGGTAAGAATTGGCCACAACATTTAATTGATCCAATTCACCCAATGAAGATGTGGAATTTTGCTGCTAATGGTGCTGTTGTTGATGCTAGAATGTAGGTTTTAAATAAATATATTATTAATTTAAAAACATATAATACCTATAATAAATATGTAAAATATAAATGGCAATATACTAAAATAAATATAAAAAAATTTAAAAAAAAAAAAAAAAATTAGTGTTGGTCAATACACTCCAATGACTGAACAATATTCTTACTTCTTAAAACATATGGGTAAGGGTCAAAAATTCAATACCTGGAAGGGAGAAACTACATTATTCACAATTTGGTTTGGTATTAACGATCTTTTAAGTAAGCGTGGTACTGGTACATCTGTTGATGAACAAATTGCTACTTCTATGTTTGAAATGATTGAAGGTATGTACAATGAAGGTGGTAGAAACTTTATGATCTTCTTCGTTCCAGATGTTAGTAAGAGTCCTCTCTACTATGGTAACGAAACTCAAAAGACTTACATTCCAGCATACAATCAAATTCTTAATAAGTACGCTATGATGTACCAAGCTTCTCACCCAGATACTAACTTCTTCGTTTACAATACTTTCAGTGAATTTGAATACATTATGGAAAACAAATCTGAATACGGTTTAACTAACATTACTGATGTTTGTCAAACTGGTTTTGGTTTCGGTGGTTTCCAATGGGGAGGTCAAAGTAACTGTGATGAAAAGACTTACTTCTGGGCTGATAACCTTCACCCAAGTCCAAAGGTTCATGAAGCTTTAGCTTATGATATTGATAAGTTCTTAAGTACCAATGAAAAGAATCAACAATTAGTTAACGGAAACAACAACAATCAAGACCAAGATTCTTGCTGGTCTGAAGAATTAGGTTATCCATGTTGTACCTCTACTACTAAGGTTGTTTACACTGATGAAAGTGGTAATTGGGGTGTTGAAAACAACAACTGGTGTGGTATAGTTTCTGAAACTTCAGCTTGCTGGGCTGAACTTCTCGGTTACAGTTGCTGTAGTACTAAAACTTGTAGAAATGCTGTCTACACTGATGATGATGGCCAATGGGATGTTGAAAATGGTAATTGGTGTGGTATTACTTCAGCTAATACCATGTGCTAAATCTATTAAAAAAAAAAAATTTTTTTTTAAACATTCCTCTTTATTTTTTTTTCTAATGATGAAAAATAGAATAAGCTTTTTTTTTTTTTACAAAGTGTAAAATAAATATTCAAAAAAAAAAAAAAAAGTTAATTAAATTATTTAAATATATTAAAACAACTTTAGAGAAAAAAAATTAAATGTATATTAAAAAAAATTTTTGTAATATATATTTTTAAAAAATATATTTTAAAAATAAATAACAAAAAATGTAAATTAATTATTTAATAAAAATTAACTATTTTAAAATAGTAAAGTAACAATTAAATTATAAATAAATAAAAAAAACTATTAAAAAAAAAAAGGTTTTGCAATGAATTATTTTAATTTTATAAAATGATATCTTTTTTATCCTAGATTTTTGAAGGATTTAATCAGAGTTTCTAACTGGGATAAATTTAAATTCTAAACAGACTTTATACCAAAGATTTTATAAATTTTCTAGTTATATAAAAGAAGAAAAGGTTTAACATCTATGAAATGAATTTTTTAATGTTTTTAAAAAAAAATATTATTTTACAAAAAAAATATAGATATACAGATATATTCTGTAATACCCTCTTGGGAACGTGCCTTCATTTATTTAACCCCTCTTGGGAACGTGCCTTCATTTATTTAATAAATGTAGTTTCTCAAGGGGGTCTACTCATGCTCATGGTACTGAGAGAGAAGAAAGAATTAAATCCAAGTATTGCGCAATGGATGCTTGGTGCCCTCTTAGGAACGTGCCTTCATTTATTTATTAATGGAGTTTATCAAGGGGGTCTACTCATGCTCATGGTACTGAGAGAGTAGAAAGAATTAAATCCAAGCATTGCGCAATGGATGCTTGGTTAGTCTTTAAGGGAAAATTATTAGGACTAAGCTCATGGTACTGAGCGATTAAAAAACATTTTATTCATCGAATTTAAGTATTTGATGAATAAGTTGAATGTTTGATACTCAGGTAAGTTTGTATAGTATTTAATTAGAAGAGTAATACATTTTGTTGCTGTATTTTTTTCTTTTATTCATGTATTCATGTAGTACTACTCTTCTCTTGTAAGAATCCAATGTAGTCAACTTTAGCATTTGCATTGTATTTTTATATTCATGTAGCTATTGTTGTATTGTTTCTTGTAAGAGACTGATTCACTCTACATCATGTAAAATTACTATTCACAAGCTTTCTGGTGTCGACATTCTTGATTCAAATTTTTTACCAATTTAAATATTTAATGAAAAGTAAAGTCAAACAATTTTAGTGTCAAAAAGCGAATCGAATTTACTAACAACAAACCAAAACTAGAATTTTTAAAGAAAATTTACAACTAGAATTCAAAAAAAAAAGAAACTTTAAACAAAGCATCGTAACAATTTTTGTTCTATCCAGTACTTTTAAGAAGAGAGAGAGAGACAGATTTTTTTCCATATACGTTATATTTGTAATTTTTATTAGTATTTATTTTATATTCAATATTTTTTAATTAGAATTTATTATCATGTCAGTCCTTTATATTAAAGACAAGAATTATATCAGACGCGGTACCCGGTCTTATGGTATCCCCTTAGATGATATTCGCTCCTTCTTTATCCGTGGTATTCGATCATGGTCAGTAAATATGCTATGGGAAAAACTCGAGGTTATTCTAGAAGATAAATTTAATTCAGTTATTAGTGTTAAATATTTTCAAACTTTCAATGATCACTTTTTCTTAGTCAAGGTTCATGGTTCATCAAAAGATTGTATTAAAATCTTACACATGTTAAAGAAGAAACTTTCAGTTACCTCAATTTCCTTTTCAGCTCGTAGTAGAAGGAATCACAAATACACTTTTTCCACTCTCAAACGTAAAATTTTAGTTTCTAATAAACATCAACATTCTATTCAACAATCATTTCAACAATCAGTTCAACAATCTCATCAACAATCCGATCTTCAACTAGATCTTCAACAAGATCTTCAACAAGTTTCCAATCATGAAAATATTCCAGATCTACAGCAAACACAATTTCAATCTCAACATTCAACAATTAATTCTAATAGCTCTATCAACTCTGATAACAGTTCAATAGTTGATAGTTCTTCAGTTTCACAGCCATCTAGTAATAGTTCTACTTATTCCTCTGATGCATCATCCATTAATAACGATGACTTTAATAATAATAATAATAGCAACGATTCTTCCTCATCCAACAAGCCTGATAACTTTTCTTTTTGTCTTAGTTGGAACACCAATGGGTGGAATCACGAAAAGAGAGATAGTATTAGCTATTTCACAGCTATTTTCAAACCATTATTTTTATGTTTCCAAGAAACTGGTAATGGTTCTGGTTCGAATACAGATTATCCTTGTCGTGTTACTTTGCGAAACTATAGACACTTTTTCAAGAAAGCTGACGAATCAGTTCCGGGAATGAGAGGTTTATATTTAGGTTTTCACAATTCATGTCAAGCCTCACTTGAAAACTTCTCTGGAAAGTATATTATTTCTATTTATACTTTTAGTCTCTGGAATAGATTCAAATGCTCGATTGGTAATGTTTATATGCCTCATAGTCATCACAACATCTATGTTGATCATGCAAAGTTAGAAGTTCGCTTGTGGTTACAAACTCATTCATCCCATCCATCGATTCTTGTTGGTGATTTTAATATGTCTAAAGTAAAATTATCCAACTGGTTATCAACTAATGGATTAGGAGATTGGGAAATTCTTCCGCTTAGAGGGTCTACTATCTCTTGGACTCGAGGTGATCAATCTTCCGACATTGACCATGCTCTTATCAATTCGAAGATGAAAGATCTTATTCACTCAGGATCATTTATAAATAATTTTTATCCTGTATCAGACCATAAGCCACTTCTTATTAATGGTAAAATTATTCCTATGGAAGATTTTTCTAATGACTTTAATGTTCCTAAGAAAATTCTGAAATGGAATAGATTAAAATGTTTTGAGGAAAAGGAATCTATTATCAGTCATAATAAATTCCAAATACTTTCAGCAAAATTCAATGATCCTAATGTTTCTACAGATGAACTTTCCAAAGAGTTTACTTCAACTGCTTTTTCAATTGCAGACGAGCTCAGTATTACCTCAGCAAATAATGTTATAAAGTCTTCATTTCATATTTCACAACAAATTTTTAATCTCCAAAAAATCAAAATGAAGTTGTATAAGAGATTTAAAAAAGAAAGAATTTATGATATAGATGAATTTATTAAAAGAATTAAAATCTACCGTAAACTCATTGATTACATCCACAAAAGATGTAATGAATTTAGGAAGCAAGAATATCTTCATTGGATTAAAACAGGATGTGAGTATATGAAGAGTCATAATCCTAAGAAGGCCTGGAAATGGATCAAGAAAACTGCAAAAATAGGAAAAGATTCTTTCTTTATTGCTCAACCAATTAAAAATAAAAATGGAGAATTAGTTGTTGCTACAGAAGAACAACTTGAAGTGTGGCATGATCATTTCGAAAACCTTGCATCAGATCCAAGTGGTGTAAGTCTTGATTTGGAGCATTGGTATGAAGAACCAACGAATAAACGTTTTTCACTTCCTATGCTTGATGAGTGGGATATCAACCAAGATATTAGTATTGATGAAGTCAAGTCAGCTATCCTCACTACTCCAAATTATAAAGCATCAGGTCCGGATGGTATTCCAATTGAATTTTACAAAGCATTAGTTCCATCAAGTAATGATTCTAATAATGCTTCAGATAATAATTCTTCTGGTAATACTACTTCAGATAATGATGCTCATGGTTTAAATTTTATTCTTAAATTATTCAACCGTATTTGGGATGGAGATTTCCCCAACTCATGGAATGAATCCAGTATTGTTTCTATTCCTAAGAAGGGAGATTTGACAGATTGTGATAACTATCGAGGTATATCACTTATCAATAATGGTATTAAGTTGATTTCCAAAATTGTCACCACTAGAATCTCAGAATATGGTCTAAAGAATAATTTCATTAGACCTGAACAATTTGGTTTTCGAAAAAAGGAAGAAAGTATCAGTCTTTTCATTTCAATCCAAGAAATATGCCGTAGACGTCAATTAGATAATAAAGAGACATATTTGGCCTTTTTAGATCTCAGGAAAGCATACGATTCAGTCCCAATCGGTAATATTCTCCATAAATTAGATTGTTTAGGAATCCGAGGTAAGAGTCTACAATTTATCAAAAATTTATATTTAACATCTAAGGCTAATGTCAAATTAGATGGACAATTCTCGAAATCTTTTGATGTGAAGAAAGGAGTCCGTCAAGGTTGCCCTCTTTCTCCTATTCTCTTTAATCTCTTTATTAATGATATATTTAGAGAGTGCGAAGATCTAGGAGTCAGTTTAGGTGACACTCGATGCTGTGGTGGACTTTTTGCAGATGATATAGTTATTTGTGCTCCAACAAGAGGATGCTTAAAAAAGATGCTTAGAAGAGTTAATGAATGGGCATTGTATAATGAAATGGAATTTGGTATCCAGAAATGTTCAACGATGGTGATTCGTCCTGAATCAATAGAAAATCAGATCAAGAGAGATCCAACATTTTACTTAGCAGGACAACCCATTCCAACTACTGATTGTTATACTTATCTTGGTGTTCCATTTGATAAGAATCTGTCCCTTAAACCAGTAATTAAAGCTCTTAATAACAAGGTTTTGAAAGGGCTTTTCTCAGTCAATAAATTCTTAAGAAATCCTAATATTCCTATTCCTTTCAAAAAACTAGTACTTAACTCACAAGTGATTAGCAGAGTTTCATACTTTGCACCATTACTTGGATCCAACAAAGCTAGGTCTAGGATTGCTCAGAAGCATGTTAACAAAGGAATACGATGGGTTGCCGGAGTTCATAAAGCTGTATCGTTTATATCTTTATACTCTATTTCAAAAGATTTGAATATTCCTCCATTGTCAGCCAAATGTGCATTAGCTCAGGTTAGATGTTTTAACAAATGGAAAAACTCAAATTGTATTATCTCACACCTTGTCAATTACATTCCTAAATTTAGAAAATACACGTGGTGCAAATCAAGTAGGACACTTGATAAAAAACTAAAGAAACATGGAGATGTTAAAGCAGTTAAAAACTTTTATTGGAAAGATCTCAAAGGGAATTCAATCAAAGCGCAATATTATGATGATAATAAGTTTATTGAAACTAAAGATTTTATTAAATTATGTTATGAATACCCAGAGTTTGCCTATGGCTTCTACTGGCTATTGAAAGCAAGAAGCGGATACAAGTTGGATGCTAGAGTTGCCAAAGCTGCCAAATTTGTTGATCCAGTTTGTCCTAACTACTGTCCATGTTGCAAGTGTGGAGATCAAAGTATTAAACATTGGTTATTAGATTGTCCAACATTTAGAGATATCCGTATTAAACATTATGATTCCATAGTCCAGCTATTAAATTTTTTCAGTCAACGTAATTCCAATAGTCCTATCAATAATAATGAAATTGATAATATCAGTAGAGATAGTAATAACATTAATAGTAATAGTAACAATAGTAGTAATAACAATAGTAATAGTAACAATAGTAATAGTAACAATAGTAATAATAACAATAATAGAAATAATAATATTAGTAATGATAGCAATAGTGAAGATAATAATTCTAATTTAGATAGTAATTTAGTTAATGATAGTAATAGTTCTAATAATCCGGTGAATATTAATGTGTATGATTATTCTAGTGTGTGCAGTAAAATATTTAAATTCCTTCTTGGGGGAAGAAGTTTTAACAATATTAATTACAATTCAAGGGAATGGAAAGAACTTTGTAAGCGTCAGATTCAATCTGGTACTAACGAAGGAACACCATTCTTGACGGTAACCGCGGAACTTCTAACCAAAATCATGCCTTTTGCTATTGGCCAGCAATGGACAATGTTCAAAAGGTTTGAAGCAACATCCAAGAGCGTCAATGCTGAAGAAACAGTAAGACAGGCCAGGAGGGCCAGCGCAACCAATGGAGATCATAATTTTGTTCCATGACAAAATTTTGATCTTTGGCTCGGTGTCCCATTGGAAGTCAAATACAATTATTATACTTTAGTATGATAGTGGCTTTCTTACTTTAATTAAAATTACTAGAATACATTATACCCAATTTTTATTCATTTGTGTTTATTTAAACATATTTTTTTTTATTTTTATTTTATTTTAATTTTTATATTACATGTATTATAATTTTAATTAAATTAATAATAAAGTTTAAAATATTTGATGCCGTTAAAAAAAAAAAAAAAAAAAAAAAAAAAAAAAAAAAAAAAAAAAAAAAAAAAAAATATTCTGTAATAAACATGATAAATCTATAAAATATTTAGGAAATATAAAATTTTTATAAACACTATTATACATGAATATACATTATTCCCTTATTCTATCAATGAAAACCAAAGAGATTACATTTTTTAAGATTAAATTTATTTTTTTTTTTTTTTTTTTTCATTTTTATTTAATTATTAATAGGAGTGAAATTAATAAATTTTTTAATATTATTATATACATTTACATTACTATTTTACATTACAATTTTTTTCTATTTTTTTTTTTTTTTTTTTTTTTTTTTTATTACTATTATTTCATTTCATATATTCAGATAAAATTGTTTCCAAGTGACTACAATTTATGTAATTGACCTTTTCCTTTTTAATATATGGAGTGTAAGGTAAAAATGCGGTATCCTCTTCTTTCAAGTCATCTTCTTTTTCAATACATGTACCACCTCTAGCTTCTACATGAAGTTGAATTAAATCGGCCATGGAAATTCTTATTGGATCGATGTAGTATGCAAAGACACTCTTTTTCACATTGGCGTTCACCGCAAAATACTTTTCATACTTTGTTGTAATTTGTTTAATGGTATCCTCTGGATAGTCATCATCTGGTTCATTATGATTATTTTTAAGATGAAGCATCATACGATGGTATTGATGATAAGAATCAATGTATTGTTTATAATAACTTTGGACAAATGAATAATCTAACCATATAAATTCACGTGTTTGACAATCCAGAACGATAGGACAGGCTTCACCTCCATAGTTTAATCCTATGATTTGACGAACAGTAGATGGTTCAAATGGTTCATTGGAGTGAAGAAAATCTCTTTCCATCCATCCAAATTGCGTAGAACATCCAGCATCAATATTCACCATAATGTATCTTCCTTGTTTTGCCAGAACAGCTTCTATGTCAATATCAGCATAGGTAGTACCTCCTTTTTCTCCATAGAAAAGGTTATAGTCATGTTTATTATTATTGTCATAATCAGAATTTTTGGTGATGAGAGCTTTCATATTAAAATCATCATCGTACACTTCTAAATACATATTGGAAAAACCTAAAATAAAAAGTCGAACGTTTTTATAACTGACACCGGTTGGACATTGTTTTTTATCCTTTAAATCTTTTTGAAGGATGATGAGATCCTTTTCAATGGCCGAAAGTTTTGCTGTAGATTCATTTAATGCTTTAGTACAACGTAATTTAATTTTTATGTCTTTTTCTAAATCCTTTTTCATTTCCTTTATTTCCGCTTTTGCTTTTTTGGTGGCAGTAGTTGTGGTTGTAGCCAATTCTATTTCTTTCGTCTTCTTTTCAATTCTAGAATTAAGGTTTAAAAGGTCAACTTCATGTTTCTTTTTTTCACTAAAGATTTTCATTTCTTTTTCCTTCATCTCTTGAAGTGCTTTTTCAGTTTCCTTAATCATTTCTTCCTTTTCTTCTTGAGTGATGTTTTTAAACGAAAGTTCAAATCTAGAACCTTTCGTATAATTTTCTAAACTTTTACTGGAATTTCTTAGATCAAATGGGATTAAAATTTTTTGAAGTTGAGGATTAATATAAACACCATTTAATTTAGGTTTATCTTTAAATTTTATGTGAAGTGCGCTATCACAAATATGAATAATTTGTTGACAAAGATCTTCCTTTAATGGTGTTTTTACTTTATCGGTGTAATAAATGGTGGATTGAATGTTTGTATTTACTTTTCTATAGGAATTTTTTTTTCCATTTTTATTCGTTTTATTATTGTTATTTCCTTTGATGAGGAAGGCTCTCATTCTAAAGGCTTTATTTCTTTTTTGGAAATAGGCCTTCATACTCAATAGTATCTTCACAGAACCCTTTTCAGCAACTCTTTCGAAAAAGGTCTTCACTTCTTTAACCTCTTCCTCATTTTCGCACTTTGTTATCAACTCGTCTAAATGTCTCATGTAAATACCTGGTTTTTGGGATAAGAGTTTGATCGCTTTTTTAATATTTTTTTCTTTAAGAAGTTGCACCCATTTAGAACTAAAGGTTTGTCTGTCACTCTTATACTGATTACTTTGTTGTCTTAATTGTAAAATAGATGGTTCTAATGCTTTAATTCTATTTTTTACTATTTCCCGATTAAATGGCGGTATAAAACTGTCATAAATTTCTAATAAAACATCAGGTAATTCTTCATGAACTTCTTCATAACCCTTCTTAATAACATATTTTTCTTTCCATCCATCCCATTGTTTACAATTGATATTATCGATATATTGACAATTCATGGATTGTATAAAATTACCAGTATAGGCTATTCCGGCAATGACCATTAAATAATGATGCACATATTCTTTAATTTCTTTTGGCATATTTTTTATACTATTAAACTTTCTTAAAAGATTTTGATGTTCGGCTATGGTCAATAGTTTATCTGGATTCAAGGTGTCATTAGGATTCTCAATTCTTCTATTTTTCATTCTGTTGAGTCTTTGGCGTACACTATTACCTTCTGAATTATCACCATTTTTTACACTTTTACTTTTTTCTTGTTCTAGTTCTTTTATCCTTTCCTCCTCCCTTTTTTTCCTCATTTCTTGAATGTATTTTAATACATTTTCTTTATATTCTTTGAATCGATCATCCAATTCCATAAGAGTTTGATAAAATCGATATTCTACTCTTATTTCCTTATTTTCCGGTTTTCCTAAGATACTGTAATGACCTTGTAAATCATTAATAACATCCGGATAACAACTCTTAAATTTATTGGGATGAACTCTTTCACAGAATCTAACCCACATATTTTTATATTTTAAAATATCTTCATATCTATTGTCACAATGATTCAATAAAGCCATTAAAATTCTTCTTTCAGAATTTTTAAAGGATTTAAATTTTACCGACTTTCCTAAATCAGAAGCTTGATGTCCAGACATGACAAGAGCTAATCTTAAAACATCATTTGCAACTTTAAACCTTGGCATTATAAATTCAAGAGGTGGTTCGGACATACAATAAAGAAGAAGTTTATTGATTACATTGGCCAAATTTTCTTTATTTTTAATCGTTTCTGGAATGTAATTTAAACGATTTTCTTCATATTTTATAAAGGAATGTAAATCAGCAAGATCATTTTTGGATACAGCTTCTGAAGAATCCATAAGTTTCATCATCATTTTATAAAATTCGTCTGTTGCACTAATCGAAAGAGTTTTCAATGATACATCTTTTAATTTCTTTTTGACATCTTCCACATCCTTATATTCTTCAAATTTTACTTGATAACTCATTGGAATCATCTTTGGATCATAATTCAACATTTCCAAAGTAAATAACCATTGACAATAATATTTATAGGTTAACTCCATGGAAAGATGTTCACGTGGGAAATCTGGATAGATTGGTTCATAATTAGTTTTAAAATTAGTTAATTTTTGTAAGGCATTAACCATAGATTGATAAAATTCTTCTATTTCATATGAATCATAAACAGCAACCTTTTTCATTAATGGAATGTCTAAGCAATAACCAAATAAGGTAATATTTTCATTTAAGGAAAGAGCAAAATTTAACTTTTGACGAATAACTTTTGTTTCCTTATTCACCAAAGTTTTTAAAGGTTTTAAAAAGGCCTCTGCATCATTTTCGTCTTCTTCTTCATCGTAAGAATCCAATAATTTACCATTTTCAAATTCAAAGTCTTTATCATTTATAGAAATAACACAATTTAAAAGGTTACATGACTTTACTGAAGCAGAAGAAAGAGCATCACTTTTTTGTAAAGCTTGATTCATATTTTTTTTATAAAGATCATCTAGATTTTCTCTACCATCATCCATAATACTGCAACGTCTATTAATAAAGATAAAATTAAAAACCTTTTCTTTGGATACTTTTAATAAATCTTTGACGAGTTCTGGATATTCATTCATATAATTATCTGTATTTATTTTTTCACATAATCTTGCCCATATATCCTTATTCTTCACGAATTCTTCATAACGATTTTCACCTGAGCATTCATTTAATAATTTCATAATAAACTTTTCTTGATGGGCATCAGGGTAAATAAATTCTCTGTATTTTTTTAAATCAGAAGCAATATCAACATGGTCAGAAAAGGCTATTATTATAGTTAATATATTATCAAATGTTTTATCAATATGATTTAACCATGATAAATAAGTATCAAATGGAGGTTTTGTACCTCTGAAATGGCTTAAAACAATGCTAATAATATGACCTATGTTTTCTATATTTTCTATTGGTTGTGGAATATAATTTACATAATCTGTGAAATGATAAGCAAATTGGTTAAGATCATTAATATCCTTTTTTGTAAAAGATTCTGTAGATTGCATAATTCCAGTCATCAATTCACAAAATTCTTCTTCATCACCTAATGAGATGATTTTTAAAGTAGTTTCATTCTTTTCACCTTCATTAATTTCTTTTAAGAAATCAAAATCCCTTTGATTTTCGTTATTTTCTAAATACTTTTGATAGCTTTTTGGAATATTATCTTTAGAATTATAATCTGGAGAATGATCTAAAATACTAAGCCAATGACAATAACTAGGGTATAAGTCATTGGAATTTATATGTTCTTTTGGGAAATTTTGAAAAACTGGAGTGTACTTTTTAGGTGCATCTTTACCATTAATACTTGCAAGTAATACAATTAAATGATCACTAAAATTTTCAATATTTTTTTCATTATAAAAGGATACAACTTTTAAAAGTTCAGTATCCATAATATAACCAAGACTAGCTAAATTCATATTAAGTGTAAGTGGTAAACATAACATTTCTCTTATTTCCTTTGTTTCTTTCTCTATCAATTCTTTAACAATATTTATATTAGTATTGTTTATGATTTCTTCAGTTACTGTCACTAAATTTCCATTTTCAAATTCTAAATCACTTCCGTTAAAGCTTAATTCACAATGTAAAAGATTACATTTTTTAACTTTAACAAAGTTTTTTAAAAAAGAATATTTTGTATCATTAGTGATTGTGTTATTAATATTATTTTCAAAATAAGTGTTTAAGTCTTCTTCCTTTTTTAAACTAAATTTATTGGATCTAGCAAGAAATATAGTGTTAATGGCTTTATCTCTATAATTATTGATATAATTATAATTTACCATTTTTCCTTATTCACTCAAATTAATTTATACTTTTTTTTTAAAAAAAAAAAAAAAAAGAAAATAATTGAAAATAGAAAAAAAAATTGAAATTAATAAAATATTGGTATTATTTATTAAATATTTATATAAAAATCAATTATAAATAAATGTAATGCAATTATATTTTACTATTTTAAATGAAAACAAAAATGTTAATTAAAAATAATATATATTATGATGAAATTTGAATTATTACATTACTTACAAAAAAAATATTTCATTAAATATAATTTTCAATTATTTTATAAATTGGAATCTTGAATTCTTATTTTATGAATTGATATTGCAATATGCTTTTTTATATTTATATATATAAATTAAAATAGTAATAATAGTAATAGTAATATAATTTAATAAGTTTTTTTCATAAATATATTAAAACATTTATTTCTAATGCATATCAAAATAAAATTTACCTCTTAAACTTGTAAATGTTTTGTTTTCCTTGTTTATGTAAAAATTTTAAAATTATAAAGTGAATTTTATTTTATTTATATACTAATGATGTAAATTCCATCAAACAAGCATTATCAAATTTTTAGTTAAAATAAAAATGAACTTATTTAGAGTATAAAAAAAATGAACTTTTTTTTTTTTTTAGTACTTTTTAATATATTATATATCTTTAAAATATATATATAGATATTAAAACTTTTTAATATTTTAATTATTAAAAAGTATAATGGCTAAGTGTATTTACAAATTAATTAAATTTTAAATAGTTTACTAAATATTTTCTGTATAAATTTTTATCAATTTTTTTTTTTTACCATAATTCTTGATAAATTATACAATTATAAAATGAATTTAAATATTAATAAACTATAGTTGTAATATAAAAAGAATACTTTTCTTCCAATGTTTTACAATAAAGCGTAATATATATAAATAATAGCAGTTTTAAAATGTCATTGTAGAAATAGTAATAATAAAAGTAGAAATAATCTTTTAAAAAAGTAAAAAACTTTTTTAATAAGAAATTATATTTTAATTTATTACAAAAAAAGATATATTAATGTAATATTAATGTAATTAAAAAATTTAAATAATTGAATATTAAAAAAAAAAAAAGTTTAAAATTCTATTTTCAAACTATAAAAATGGTATATCAAAGAAAGATAAAAATAAATAAATACACATTTACTTTTACTATTTGTATAAAGAATTTTAATTTTTAAGTGAATTCTCTACCTATTATTTAATAAAAAGTTGAATATAAAATACTAAAAATAATTTCTTAAATTAATATTTTCTTATTTAATCCAATTAAATATAATATTTCATTCTATTTTATTATGATAGTAAAGATTTAAAGTGTTTTTTTTTTTTTTCCCTCAATTTAAACAAGTTAATTAATAATAATATATCACTATTTATTATTTAGTTATACAAGTATAAAATAATAATATTTTATTATGAATTAATTTGTTTATTCGATGTATCTACAAAATTTTCATAAAAATAGAAAAATGAAAATTATTCAATGTTTGTTGATTAAAACCTTAATAACAATATATATCCTAGATTTTTAGAAGTATTGTAACGGCGGTAATTTTTTAAAGGGTTAATCTCTTATTAAAAATAATATTCAAAAATAGTTTTAATAATATTCTTAGCATCAAATGTCAAAATATTTAGTTTATTAAAATAAAACTAGTCTCTTTTTTTTAATGAAATTCTTTATTAAATTGTTAATATTAGTATATATTATTTATTTTACTATTTTTCATTGTAAAAATAATAAAACTTTTTATTATTGAATTAATGATGGAATGAATGAAAAAATTAAATATTAAATCAAGTTTATTATTTATTAGTAAAGAAATTAAGCTATTAATAATAATAGTTTTTTTTTTTTTTAAAAAAATGGTCCACTTTAAAATTATAATTTTTTTACTTATATTAGTTAAATAAAAAAAAAACTAGGTGAAGTGACCATTTTTATTTAACTAGTATAAGTAAAAAGATTATAATTTTAAAGTAATCATCCTCAAGAAAAAGGAGAAATTTTGTACATCCAAATAAATAAATAAAAAGGACCATAATTCTTAATGATACAAAATTAAAATGTTTTTTTTTAAAGTAATGTTTATATTAAAAAAAATCGATAGTCTTTTTTTATTTCTAAAATATAAAATTAAAAAATAAATGGAAATTAAATTTCCATTTTTATTATATTCATCTAAAAAAAAAAAAGGTAATTTATTATTTAATTGAAAAATATTAAAGTATTTATTTATTCCTTTTATACCTATATATACATTTTCTATTTATTTATAAGAATAAAAGCATTGTTATATTTTTTTTTACATCTTTTTTATCAATAAACAAGAAAAGATAATAATCTTTTTATTACCATTACTTTTAAAATATTTAAATAATCCAAAAGTTTAGAAATATTATGATTATATAAATCATACTTTGTCTCAATAAATGTATTCCAATGACTCATTCATTTTTTCTATTTAATTTATGATAATAGTAAATTAATTTCTTTTGTGTAATAAAGTTCCCAAGAATGGTCTAGGTTAAATTATTATTATTTAAGCTTTTTAATATTAAAATCAAAAGATGAAATAAATTAAAACTAGATAATGTAAAGATTTATTTTATATATAAAAATGTATTTTATGTATTTTATAATTAATTTATATTATTTTCTTTTTTTATTAAAATATATTTTGTTTATTATTTTTAATGATTGACAAAGTACCTTTTCATTTTTTAATTAAAAATTTAATTTATATTTAATTTATAAAATCATTTTTTTAATTTATTAAATTAAAAATTAATATGTCAAAAACGTTATTCATAAATAAGAAAATTTAATTCCTAAAATTTTCCATATTTCTTTATAATAATTATTATTTTTTTTGGTTATAAAATATTTTTAAATAACGATAATAATGATATTTTATTATTTAGAAAAAGGATTCAAAATATTGGAAGATGTCATAGTGATATTTCTAATATTACTATATAATATTATTATTTATTACTTTTAAACCAAGTATTAATAAGAATATGGAATAATAATAAAAGATTTTCATTTCCCAAGATTTTTTTTATTAAATAAAATATTTAATGATTCCCAACTCATATTTTTTTAATATATATTTTTATTATTATAATAATTAATTATAAATTTCATTAACATTATTCCTTATGAAAATAATTTATAATAATAAACATAATAATAATAATAATAATAATAATAATAAAAATATATATTTTATAATAATTTTATAAGTAATACTACTATTATTAATGCTATTATTACTATTGCTACTACTACTACTACTACTACTACTACCACTACTACTACTACTACTAACTACTACTACTACTACTACTACTACTACTACTACTACTACTACTACTACTACTACTACTACTACTACTACTACTACTACTACTACTACTACTACTACTACTACTACTACTACTACTACTACTACTACTACTACTACTACTATACTACTACTACTACTACTACTACTACTACTACTACTATTATTATTATTATTATTATTATTATTATTATTATTATTATTATTATTATTATTATTATTATTATTATTATTATTATGTTTATTATGTTTATTATGTTTATTTATTTATTTATATTACAAAAAAAATAAAAGTATTAAAAATAGATTAATTTGAAATAAAAAGAATATTAGAAATTTATTAATAATTTGAAGGATTATATTTTATTTAGGTTCTTTCAATCCATAAACTATAAAATATTTAATATAAAATATTTAATATAAATTTTAATTGTCAATCTTTTTATAATATTTATTCTCCTTAAAAAAAAAAAATAGCCCAAATGGAAAATATTAAAATGATTCCAGAAATAGAAATTAATAAAAAATTAATAAAATAAAAAAAAATGATCAATGATTAAATATTACTATTAAATATTAAAAAATATTATTATTGAAATATAATTAAGATTTTTTTTTTTTTTTTTGAATATAAAATGATCCATATTTCCTATACTTTTTTTTTTCTTCATTATTGATTTCAATAATAAATAATCCTTAAATATTATTATATTTAATATTTAAAATCTTAATCATCTATATTTAGGTAAATAATAAATATATTTTTATGAAATATTTTTAATACTATTTAAATATATTATACTAATGTCAATTTTATATTAAATAAATAGATGCATTGTGACTTTTAAAGTCATTGAAATATATTATTGTACAGATTACTTTTATCCCTGTTATCTAAAAAAAAAATTTTTTTTATTAAACTTTTTAAATAAATTTTTTTAAAAAAAAAGTTAAAAAGAAAAAAAAAAAATGTTCAAGAATATTTTAAAGTTATTTGTTTTCTTCTCTATTTACAGTGCTGTTAAGGGAGATTCTCCTTTAATTAACAGTGATGCTGCCAAAGGTGTAACTCTTGACTACACCAAGGAAGGTGTTTTAAGAAAAGCTGATGAATGCTCTATTAACTTTGTTAATTATGGTATTAAAAATGATATTATTAACATTAGTGTTAAGAAAGAAAACAATACTGATGGTACTTTCAATTTAAGAATTGGTGAATTAAAGAATGGTAATGAAGGTCTTAACAAATACAAAACTGGTTATAAATTTACCGATGATGAAATTAAAGATTATGTAAAAATTAGTCAAAATAAGAGTGAAATTAAGGATTTCGTTGTAGCCTCTGTTGTTGATGGTAAATATTCCTTACTTGTTAAGAATTTAACTACTTGTGATGGTCTTACTGTTAAACAAACCTACAAAACTCCAGCTCTTATGGCTACTTATTTATACTACTCAAATGTTAAGCCAACCGATATTAATCATGCTTTTGATATTGCTCAATTCGGTCCATCCTCCAACAATGTTCCATACGATGAAATTCATTGGGATATGAACACTGGTTTAGATCGTGTCAGAGAACAATGTCGTATTTACATTAATTACAATGGTAGAGAAAAAACTGGTGGTAATCACTGGATTTGGTACCTTTCTACTGATAATATTAATGGAGAAAATTGTGATAACACTGCATTCTACAAAGCTGCCAAGAGTTCCTATGTTGATTATGAACAAATGGAAGAACTTTTCGGTGATTATTATGAAGGTTATGTTATTAAAAGAGAAGGATCTGATAATGGTCATATGGATGGTATTCTTGTTAACCAAAAGTATTTAATTGAAATCTATCAAAATGGTTGTAGTGAACAAAACAAGGATCAAGTTATTTGTACTATTTCCTCTAATAAGAAACTTTCTTACTCTGAATTCCGTAAGGAATTTATTGATAACTGTTTAAGTATTATTATTGATCAAGATGAAGAACCAGAATGGAAGATTAGTGCTTCTGATATTTCTGCTAAATTCAGCAGCTACTCTCTTGATATTGTCAACTATAATCGTGGTGCTTTACCAAAAACTGAAACTGAATCTGTTACCTACAAGGAATTCAAGGCTGCTAATTCTAGTGGTATTGCTCGTTTCAGTGTTAACTTAAACTGTGGTGCCGGTTCATTTATTGGTGAAAAATGTAGATGTAATGCTTGTCCAGTTAACTGTGCTACCTGTCTTGACGGTAACACTTGTACCAAGTGTAAGGAAGGTAGTATTTTAATTGATGGTCAATGTGTTTGTGAAAGAGGTTTCATTGAAAATGAAGAAGGTGTTTGTACTCCTGAACCAACTACTACTACCGAAGAACCAATTGCTGAACCAACTACTACTGAAATTCCAGAAGAAGAAGAAGAAGAAACTATCATTGAAATTATAGAAACTATCACTAGTCAATCTGATCTTCCAACTGAAGAAGTTGATATTACTTCTGATGGTGAAACTGTCCTTGATATTCAAAGTGATGATGAAGTCAAGGAAATTATTGAATCTGAAGATGAAGTTATGGTAGAAGACAACAATAATGATGAAGAAGTTGTCAAGGTTGAAGATAATGAAGAAGAAATTATTGAACCAACATCTAGAGTCATTACTAAAACTAAAACTGTTGTAATTAAGAAACCAGTTGAACCAAAAACGAAAAAGGTTCACAAATGTTTTGTTAAAAAACACCATTAAATAAAATAGAAAAAAAAAAGTAATATTTTTTAATATTATTAAAAAACTATAAAATGAAATTAAAAAATCAAAAAAAGTAAAATATCAATATTAATAGATTATAAAAAAAAATATACAAAAAAGTAGAATTATTGTCACTAATAGAACAATAATATTCTAAATATATATATATACTATAAAATGTAAATACTATTAAAATATCAAAAAAATACAATTTCAATTTAAAGAATTGAAAATATAGAAAAAAAAAAAGATAATTTTTATATAGAATTGAAATCATATTCCTTATTTTTCTATAAAGAAAAATAGAATGATTTAAAAATAGAGAAAAAAAAGGTTTTTTTTTAAATAATATAAAAAAAAACTAAAATAGTTTTAATTGAAATATACTAAAAAAAAACTTTTTTCTTCATCAATAGAATAATAAAAATTATCTTTTTTATATTTATAACCAACAATACTTTAAAAAAAAAAAAAAAGTATTATAAAACAATATTATAAAATATTAATATAAAAATATTATTATAAAATTAAAAATATATATTATTAAATAAATATTTTAAAAAAAATAGCTAAAAAGCAAAAACAAAAAAAAAAATAATAAATCAAAATATAATGATTAATTTTTTTTATAGTAAAATAAGTACCCTTTTCTTACATATAATTAAAATACATGATGTCCTTTTTTATTATTATTTTTTTCTTTTTATTTTAATATATAATTCATGATAAAACATCATCTTTTATTTTAGATACTCATGTTTTAATACCATATTTATTTTAATTTCAACCATTATCCTTCCAATAATCTAATACTAATAATAGCCTCTTTTCTTTAAAAAAAAAGTAAATAAAAAATTATGGTAAAAACTCTTTTTTTTTTTCTTTTTTATTAAATAATATATTTTATACTATTTTTTAACTTTTTACATATTATATTAAATTTTTATTATATAGACATAAATATATATCTATATAATAATGTTAGAATGGGATATATTTATAGTATTATTATTTCTTGTTTGTTTGTTTTTTTTTTAATTGGTATTATATTAATGTATTATTACTAAAAAAAAGAATTTTGTTTTTATATTTTTATTTTATTATTAGTTTTTTTTTATTTCTTTTGTTAAATAATTAATATATATAGGAATTAAAATATTATTAAAAGTCTATAAAGGAATAAAATTCTTCAATTTTACCTATTATTCATTTTCAAAAAACAGAATAATAAATAAATAAATCGAAGAGTATTAATGAATTTTCAATATTAGATGAATCATTATTTAAATAAATATTATTTATAGATTATTTTATAATTATTTTAATTAGAAATAATTATAACGAACCTTAATATATTTAATATTTATTCATTCCCTCTCTATATATAAATTTCATATATTTTATAAATTTTATATTTCCTTTTTCTTTAAGTATACGATGTCATGTAGAAAATGGGAAATCATTTTATAATAAACTAATAATTAATCAATTTAACTTGTTCAGATGCTTCATCTTATTGTTCAGATGATTTTGATTTTTTAATATAGCAAGCTTGCTTTTCTTCAGTGGTATTTGGTTCATTAGTTTGGGTAGATGATTCTTTTTCATCTGCACTATCTTCTTCTTCATCTGCGCTATCAACTTCAACTTCAATTTCAACATCACTTTCAACTTCAATTGGAGCTTCATCGTCACTATCAACTTCAATTGGACTTTCTAAATCACTAACATCTTCAGTTGGTTCTTCACCTGGAACTGTAACTACTGTGGTAGTTTTAACAGCTTCAATAGTAGTAGTTGGTGGAAGTTTGCTAGTAGTAGTTGGTGGAGCCTTAGTAGTTGAGGCCTTAGTGGAAGTGGCTGGTGGTGGAAGCTTACTAGTAGTGGTTGGTGGAGCCTTAGTGGTTGAGGCTATAGTAGAAGTAATGGCTGGTGTAGTTTTAGTAGTTGAAGCTTCAGCAGAAGTAGTAGCTGGTGGTGGAAGCTTACTAGTAGTGGTTGGTGGAGCCTTAGTGGTTGAGGATTTAGCAGAAGTAGTAGCTGGTGGTGGAAGCTTACTAGTAGTGGTTGGTGGAGCCTTAGTGGTTGAGGATTTAGCAGAAGTAGTAGCTGGTGGTGGAAGCTTACTAGTAGTGGTTGGTGGAGCCTTAGTGGTTGAGGATTTAGCAGAAGTAGTAGCTGGTGGTGGAAGCTTACTAGTAGTGGTTGGTGGAGCCTTAGTGGTTGAGGATTTAGCAGAAGTAGTAGCTGGTGGTGGAAGCTTACTAGTAGTGGTTGGTGGAGCCTTGGTGGTTGAGGCTTTAGCAGAAGTAGTAGCTGGTGGTGGAAGCTTACTAGTAGTGGTTGGTGGAGCCTTAGTGATTGAGGCTATAGTAGATATAGTAGCTGTACTTGGTGGAACCTTAGCACTTGTACTTGGTGGAGCTTTTGTAGCTTTAGTGGTAACTTCAACTGGAATTGGAGTTGCCATTGCTGACATGGCAAAAGCAATAAAAGCTACAACAACACTTAAATTTTTAAATTGCATTTTGTATTAATTATTAGTTTATTCTATTTTTTGTGGTTATTTATTTTATATTAATTGTTATTTTTTTTTTTTTTTTTGACTTTTTGTATCTATTAATGAATTTTTTTTTCTTTTGTTTTTTTTTTTTTTTCTTTAAAAAATTATAATAATTATTTAGTATTATTATAATTTTTTATATATTTATCTAATTTTTTTTCTATAATAAATAATTTAATAATATTCTTGATAAAATAAAAAAAAAAATTTTAAAAAACAACAAAATAATTTTTCTTTTTAAATACTTTTTTTTTTTTAAATTACATTGTTAATTCTAACCAATGAATCTTTAAAAGTTGTTTCTATAGATTAAAAAAAATAGTTTTTTATTTAAATGAAAACTGCTATAAATTATAATAAATAAACTTTTTATTGTACTACTTTATATACTTTTATATCAAATATGTAACCAAATTTTAAATTTATTAATTTAGCACATACCAATAAAAATATTAAATTTAATTTTCTAATAATTTAAATAATTTATTTTTATAATTTAATTAATAACTTTAATAACTAATAAATTTTAATTTATTCCATAAAAAAGTCAACCTTCATCATATATTAATAAGAATCCAGAATATAACCAATAAATAATATATTATATGATAAAATGACATAAATTTATGTTTATTCAACATTAATAAAATATATTAAAAAAAATTAGTCATTAAATAAAATTTATAATAATAATGAATGAATAATAATTTTTAATGACTGTATAATAAAAAAAGAAAATGATAATATTTTTTTTTATATGCGGTAACTCTTTCTATATTAGTGAACAAAAAGTTTTACTATAAAAAAGTCTACTTGAAATAAAAGAAAAAAAGTTTATAAATAGGTAAAATAATAATAAAAAAAAAGATCATAGCAGCTATAATAGTAGAAAATTATGGAATAAAAATAATTAGTATTAATTAATTCTAAATGATATTTTTTCTCTTCCATTGTAATTAACAATGTATCTATTCTTTATTTCTTTCCTTTAAAAAAAGGAATTATATTTATAAATATTAAAAGATTCAATTTTTATTGTTTTATTTATATAATGATCTTTTTATGAATAAGCTTTTTTATACAAATATCTTTTGTTCCTTACATCTTTTTTTTTATTTATTTATTCACCCTTACAGGACAATTTTTAAAAGTAGATTTGTTTTACAAATTTTAATTTATACTTTTCTCCCAGACATTAAATAATCTTTTAAATTATTAACTATTATTAAAAAAAAGAGTTCTTTCTTATTAATCATAGTTAATGAGAAATATGAAATAAAAACATCACTTTTTATTCAAGTCTCTTTCTATAGAAATATATATATATATAAAAGAAAAGTTAAAATATACAATTCTTTATTCTTATTTATTATTTTAAAAAATTTTATAAAAGAATAGGTAGAATTCGATTCATGAATACATTTTATATCACAGAAATAAGCAATTGTTGGAATATTAAAAAGGGATACAAATCATATAACAATAACATTACTTTATATTAATTATAAAAAAATAAGTAATATATAAAACTATATATATTTTATATACAATGAATTTATTCTATATAGGGTAATTTATAAAAAATTATTTCTTAGTTTAAATAATAGTATAATATAATATAATATAGTATATTTATATAATTATATATGAATTTTATCAATTCTAATTTAATTTAAATATTGTTTTCCCTTCTATTTTTTGATATGTACTCTTTTTTTATAATTTATTAATATATTAATTAAATTAAATGAATATTGTTGTACAAATAAATAAATATATTAATTTAATGAATCATTAATTTTTTTAAATTAAAAAAAGAACTTTATTGTTTATTAAAAAGAATGAAAAATTTTCCAATAAAGAATTTTAAAGTTTAATTTTTTATCCAAAATTTCAATTTCCATGCTTATTTTTACATTAAAATGTGGTGGGTGTTTTAGGTTTTAATAAAAAATCTGTAAGAACAAAAAAATAGATTATCATGAAATTTAGTATAAGAAAAATAATAATAAAAAAAAAAAGAATGAAATGTCGATAAATACAATAAAAATCATTCTTAATAATGAAAGAAAATTTGCTTAATGATTAGAATAATTAAATTGCAAAAAATAATCATGACAATAAATAATAAAATAATAAAATAAAAAAAAATGAAATAGAATATAAAAATATTGTTTAATATTCTTTATTCTAATACCTTTCTTTTATTTAATTTTATTTTTTTGCATGATTATTTAAAGCTATTTAATTATTATAAAGAATGATTGTTTTATATACCATTTTAAATTTTATCATTATTAATATTACTATCAATAGTAAAGAAAATCTTCAATATCATTATTAATGATTTTAAACCTAATATTCTATTACTATTAATCATACAATACTATAAATGTTGTATATTTTTGTTATCTAAACGATAATAATAATTATTTATATAAAAGGGTAATTTTTATAACATGTCTGGGTTAGATTAACATCCAAGGTTAAAATTATTATTTTTAAAATTTGAATGAAAATAAATTTTTATGAAAGGAAAAAGTTTGGATGAAAATTTAAAAAACGGACTACCGCCGTTTCCTTTTTTATATTTTAATTAAAAAATTTTTTTTAATTAAAATTCTTCCTAATTATAAAATTATTATATACCAAGAAAAAGGTTGATGGAAATTTTACTTTTATTGGCATGGTTAAAACAACAGGATGATAACCTTTTGAAGATTAAGCAAAAAGTATATACATTTTATATTCAATATTTGTAGAAACTGTTCCTTTTTTACTATTCAATTATTTAAATAATTATATATATATTCAACTATATAAACTTATTTGTTAAAGCATATAATAACTTTTAATTAAAAATTCTAGCTAGGGTTTTTATTAATATTTTTTTTTTAATATGGTTTACTAAATTAATAACACTTTTTATCAATAAATATTTATTAAAAATGAATTTCAAAGTTTTTTTTTGTTTTATTTTATATTTATTATTTTATTATAGTAATTATAATTTTTTACATGGTATATAATTATTAATATTATGAATGATATAAAATATCATTTTATATATATTAATACATTATTAAAGTAATTAATTATAATTTACTTTGGTATATTTTCGTTTTGTTTTAGTTTAAAAGGGTATAATAATATTCATTATATATATATATACACCTTGACATTTGCTTATTTTTTATTTTTTTTGCAATTATAATGGATAACTAGCTTATTTGCTACCGGATTTATCTCTTGGTTGCATTATATTATGACCATGATTACCCTTAAAATTGGTGTGTTTTGCTTCTCTAGTATCCTTTGGATGTTGTTGGAAATTTTGCTTTGTTGAGCTTGGCATCTTGAATTTTAATAAGAATTGAAAATGTATTTAAAAAAATAAAAGCTTTATTTATTTAAATATAACAATAATTTATAATATGATTTATTATATAAATTATAATGAAAAAAAAAGACATATTTTACTCTATTTATATTTTTTTCATATTATTAATTATATTATTTAAATATTATATAAAAAAAAAAGTAAATTAAAATTTATATTTTATTAAATAAAATAATAAAACTAAAATATAATATTAAGAGTATATTATAATTTACAATAAAAAAATAAATAATAATTCTATCTATACTTGTCTATGATTACTAATAATAGAAAATAAAAAAAAATGTATAGATTTTACTAAACCGTAAAACTAAAAAAGATATCAAAATTCTAAATAGTAATTAATTAAATTTTTATTATAATAATTAAATAATTTTTTTTAAAGTTACCAGTAACTAAAAATACTTTGATAGTTTTTCCTCCAAATTTATGATTGGAAAATTAGTTTTTAATATCTATTTTTATTTTTTGAGGTTTAGTAAAAAGAATAAATAATAGTGACATACATTAATAATGGATTTTACTAGTAATATATCTATTAACTTTATACTTTTAAAAATACATTATTTATTAAAACTCTAAATATAGAAATTAGGTAATAGCAAAATAAAAACTCTATAAAATTAATTAATATAATAATTCAATTATCAATTATAGTAATTAGTTAAAATATTTAAATAAAAAATCAAATATTCTATCAATTTTATTTTAAAGTATTTATAAATATTATTTCCTTGGCTATTAAATTAATGATTTCTTAATTTTTTTAAGATTATTATTGACTTTATAAATAGTATTTTTATTAATTTCATTTTTGTAGCGTTCATAGAAAGTACATATTGTGTGTTTAATTACAGACATTATTGTTGCATATTCTTCATTATTGTTAATATTACATGACTTAACTTTTAATGAATTATTAATAAGTGTAGAACCCTGATAATGCCCTAAAAGTCATACAACTATGAGAATAATTAATACTAGATGAATATTTTTTTTTATCACTAGAAAGTGAAAGGATTTGACTTTTTGTAATATTAATTGAATATTGAACAGTAAATCAAGATTCGTTATTATTCAATATTATACATATTTTATGAATCATTTGGGGCTTCTAAGAAACATAAGTTAATTGAATTAATTCTTTCTTCTTTTAAATTAATAAAAGTGATATTCATTAATTCTTCATTAAATATTAAATAAATACCATTTAATTTAATATCGTATTTATTTAATATCAATTCCTATTTATTTTTTCATATAAATAAATATTAAAGATAGGTTTATTTTTATAAAATATAAAGTATTTTATTAATATATTAATACATTTTAGATATGTACTTTAAATAATTTTAAATAATCATCTCATTCTTTATCAAAAAATGCCTTGTTTTTCTTTAATATTATTAAAGTGAATTTCTTAACCTTTTAAAATTATTAATATATTTATTGAATTGAATGCTTTATAATTAAATTTCTTATATTGATTCAATAGATCATAACCACCATCATCATTCCTTAATTTTATTCAAAGACAACAAAAAGTTTTTTGGTTTTTTTTTTTTTTCTAAAATATTTATTTTATAGAATAGATCAAACTTAACCATCATCCTTAATTTATATTTAAACACATAAAAAAGTTTTTTTTCGAAAAATATAATTTACTTTATAGAATATTAAATAAAATAATAGTATTAATATTACTATGTATTATTATTGGTTTTAATTCTACATAAAAATATTAAACTTGATATATGATTTATTCTATATTGTAATATTCCTTTTTTTTTCTTTTATTTTAGATATATGATTTATTCTATATTGTAATATTCCTTTTTTTTTCTTTTATTTTAAAGTTATTTTGTTTAAATCATGATATTATAAATAGTTCTAGAGTTTCCAAATTCTCAATTATTAATTTTTTTAATTATATATATTAAAAACATTAGCATTAATTTAGAATTAATTTAGAATTATTATTTCTTTAAATTTTATTTTTTTTTTATTTTTTCTATATTTTATATAATATTAATTTTAAATAAATATTTGGTTTTTTATAAATTATATTATTTTATCTCTTAATGAATTAATATTAATATTTATCTTTGATTTTTTGCGATTTTAATCAGACTTTTTGTCCAGAAGAAATTCAATCTTAGCCAGCTATACTAGGAAATTTTCATTATATAGAATTAATTAGAAATGTTATATAAAATATAAAATTTAACATTAAGAGTTTTCTGGCGTTTTAAATAATTTAAATATTATTATAAACTTTTATTATTTATAAAGTTTGTATAAATAAAATATCATCGAAAAAAAATTGTTAAAATAATTCTTCACTATTGGGTTGAAAATACTTCCATATCTACACTTTATAAAAAGAATAAAAGCAAATATTATTTTTATATTTATAAGATGATCTAATCTGAAATAGATAGATATTCCTTCTTCTAATTAAACTTTTTGTATTTAAATATATATTATCATTATTAACTAAATATTTTAGATATTTTTTTATACACTTTTTTCTTTCATTATATAATATTTAATATTCAAAAATAAAATATATACAAGATAATTTTTTTTTATTTCTAAAATAAAATAATATTTCAATTAAATTTGTAAATGCTTTAATTAGAAAATATTATTTGTTTTTTTAGGCAAGGTTAAGAATACCAACTCTATAACCGAGGTTATCATAATAAGTATTATAATTACCGAATTTAATATCAACACCTGTTCTTGGATCATGAACATTAAAGAAAATAGTGTAGCTTTTTCCCTTTAATTTTGAATATTGTTGACTTAAATCAACAGAAAGAGTAACTGTTTTGACATATGTATTACCTTGTTTGATAAATCCCCATTTTCTGTTATCGGATTGTATATTTAATTCTATTTCTTGGGATGGTGATGTAGATCTTAAAATAACCTTAGTATTAAAAGATACATAGGCAGGTGCGAAACCAACATTTTCAACAACAATATTTAAAACATTTGTAGAAAGTAATTTACTACTTCTAATAACATATCTGTATCCTAAATTGTTAGCAATATATTCTTTACCATTAAGATTCCAATTTGGTTTGTTAACATACTTGGCTGTAGTTTTAGCCCAATGATTAAATAATCTTTGGTCATATTCATAATTTAAATAGGTTAAATGAATATTTCTTGCATGAGCTTCAGAAACATAAAAGTTAATATATGTTTTAGGAGATTTCAAAATTGAATTAACTGTGTTTAAATCAGAAACGTTTGTATAACTATCAACAACATTTGCATTAAATACACCCTCACCACCGTTTGGTACAGTTAAACATAATTCATTTTGATATTGAACTTCTTGTGATCTGTAGGCATTAACATCACCATTATTAATATTGATATCAGTGTTACCATAGGTACCATAATCAGTTTCACTGTAGAATAAACCATCATTATATAAACCAGCTCTGCTTACAAAGGATGAATATCTAGATGATGTTTTCATATTATTTTTGACACCTCTGTTAAAACGTGGGGTTCTTACACTTAAAAAGATAGATGGATCAAAGTTTCTTTCAATAGTTTTCATGATTTGAGTTAAACTATTTAAATCAAGATAATTTGAATGATGCATTTCACCAAAAGTACCAACAAAAGAACCTTGATAAATATAAATTAAGTTTTTGTATTTATTAACTATACTTGCAAGTTGAACAATATGAGTAAAAATAACATTGATATCGTCTGGTTCGATTTCATAAGTAGTATATAATTGACAACCAGTACTTGGCTTGAATTGATAAATACAATATGTGTTAACTACTTTTTGTTTTATACATTTTGATGAATCACTAGGTGATTTTTCGGTACATTGATAGTAAGAAATTTTTTTAAGTTCCTTGGCTACACTAAGATTAGATTTACTTAAATCGCTAACAGTAGCATTTTTAATAATAAAGTCATCTCTTATACTAGCTCTATTTGATATTCTATTATTTTCAATCAATCTTGTTTTATTTAATTTGTCATTTATAAAAACGGAATTTTTAACATAATCTTCTAATTCTTCACGTTTAAGATTTAATTCATGATATTTGTTGTAATAACGTTCATTAAGATATCTTTCTTTATATTCTAATTTCTTTTGACTTTCTTCATCTAATTGAATTTGTTCAGCATTGTTGAAAAGGACAAGATCATTTTCATCATTAATATAACCAATTTCTTGCTTATTTTCAACAATATATTCAATATCTTCAGTTGGTTCAGTTTCTTCATCTTCTACTTGCATAACTTCAGCGGTTTCTTCTTCTTCTTCGGAAATTGGGCTTTCATTAAGAATATTTGGATTGTATATTTGTTGAATATATTGGAAATCTTCATAACTGACATGTAAATGACCATCATCTACTTGACTAAATTTACCTTCGGTATCGGAATCATTTTTTTCATCTTCATCTATACCTGAAATAATTGGATCGAAAGAATCAGATTTTGTTTTACAATTATTCTCACCATCATAATAGAATCTTAAAATAACTTGTGTTGTTGGATCTATGGTTTCTTGTCTTTTTTTATATTCATTTAATAAATTATCTAAAGCTGCAAGGGCCTTTTCTGAAATTTTTCTGTCTCTAAATTCAGCTAATCTAACACCAAGATATTGTAATCCTTTATCATATTTTTGAACTTGATGGAATCTATTGATAAAGTTACAATCAAGTTCTGGATAATCGTTTAAATCAATGGTAACTGCACCATGGAACCATCCTCTGTAAGGGTTAGTTAATTCTTGATCATATTCACCCATAGTAAGTGGTGTGTAATAAACATTTTGAGTTGAAGAAATTTTTGTAGTTGTTGTAGTCTTTTTAGTTGTGGTAGTAGTTTTTTTAGTTGTGGTAGTAGTTTTTTTAGTTGTGGTAGTAGTTTTACTTGCACTATAGTTTGATGAAAGAGTTGTAAACTTCCAATGTTGATATAAATTTGAGCTATTACAAATATACATTTTTGTTTTAATTACATAAGAATTTCTTACTGATGCATCATTAATATATGATAAATCCTCATCTAAAATACTCATACATAAACTATTATTATCAGTTGTCCAAATAGATTCTTGACTTTTTGAATTTAATATGTTACCCATATTAGTTTTGTATTTTGAACATGAACTAGTATTAACTGTTCCATTATCCTTTATATATAAACAAACATTGGTATCATATTTATTTACATAATAACCACTTCCTGATTTTGGTACAATCCATTGTTGTCTTATATCACTAGTATTACAATTAGTAAGTCTGGCTGTATAGTCTAAAGCTTTATAAGCTAAACAAAGATTTGTATTTGTGTTTTTAATGTTTACTACATTATTACTAGCACTATAATATTCACAGTAAACATTATTTATAAATAATGCACATAGAGAAATAAATGTCACAGATTTATTAATAAATGAAAAGTTCCACATTTTCTAATAATTATATTCAATTATAAATTCATTTAATATTCTTTAATAATTTCCATAATTTTTATTATAACTAAATATATAAATTATTAGTTTAATAATTTATTATATTTATTTTTTTAAGATTTTAAAGAGAAATATTGGTTCTTATATATATATATTATGAGTATTAAAATAATAATTAAAAATAATAAAAAAAAAAACTTTTTCTTTTCTTTTTTTTTTTTTTTGGAAATATACTCTAAAATTATGCTACTTTATATAATAAAGTTATATATAGTTTTTAAAATAGAAATAAGAATAATTAAAATTGATTTTACTGTTATTTTTGATAATGTATCTAATTTTAAGTATTTTATACATTTTATAATGTTAAAACTCAGAAGTAGTTGTTCTTTTATATTAGAGTAGTAGCCAGCTTTTTAGCTTTACTATAATAATACAATTTTTATTACATTAAACTTTTCAATAAAGATAAAAATATAAATAAAATATTTAGAATTAAAATAAAAAATAATAATAATACTATACTTTTTTTTTATTTATAACTGTTTTAATAATATTTTTGTAATATAGAAAATTTATTTTATCCTTTTAATACTACTACTAATAATAAATTAATGGTGTACCTTTTTCATGATCATATCTCAGAACTTAATGAAATTATTTTTTAATGCTAAAATACTATATAGTTGAATATTCGATTTAATATCTGAATTTCATTTTATTATTATTTTGAAGTTTTAATAAAAAAATATATATATATATAATTAATAATAAATAAAAAATTATAATAATTATAGATATTACTAAAATTTATATAAATAATATGAAATAGAATTACTCTCTTCATATAAACTTTTAAATAATAATTGTAATGTCTTTTATTTTTATAAGATTTAATAATAGTAAGATTATGAATTAAAATAACTAAAAAAATGAATATATTTAATCGATCTTAATGAATAAAGTTTTGAAAAAAACTATTATAATCATAATAGTATTTTTAAAATTTAATAATAATTAAAGTTTATTAAACATATTTTTAATAACCATAAAGGTTTCTATAATGATTATATATAAAAATAAAAGTAATAAACTTTTTTTGAATGAGTAACCTTAAAATATAATTCATTTTATTTTAAAAATTAGAGAATAGACTACAGAGTTTTTATATTTATTTAATATTTTATATTTATGAAGTGCATTTAGTTCAAGTTTACTTTGTTTTTTCAAAGTAAGTTCATTTTATCACACTTTTTTTTTATACTATCAAAAAGATAATTCATATATTTTAAAATTTTTATTCATCTTTACCTTGGTAACAATAATGGGTTTATGCATCTAATAAAATAATTAAAAGGGAATAATGTTAATTATTAAGAATACTTTTATATAATAAAATTTATTTAAAGATTTTATAAATAAAGGTATTAATTATTAAAATAATATAATGATAATTTTTAAAAAAAATATTGTTAATAATAAAATAAAACAATATTAAAATATAAAATAATAATTTTGGAGTGAAGGGGGTTTTTTTTAAAGAAAATTAAAAACTGAATATATATTTATTTTTTTGGAACAAATATTTATTAACTTTATTTTAAAATATAAAATAGAAATTTAAAGCTGTAATACCATTTTTTTAACATATGCAATTAATATTTTTTAGAAACAAAATAATACATCATTAATAAAATGATAAAGACATACATTATTATTTTATAATAACTTTATTGAATTTATTTTATGTTTAAAAATTACATGAATAAAAAATATATATATATAAATATTTACTATTTTCATTTTTCTATAACCAAATATTAATTATAAGTATAAAGGTTGAATATATTAAATATATTTTTCAATTCATAAATAAATTCCTAGAATTATAATATCAAAATAAGCAAATGCAATAAAATAAATATAAAAATATTATTTTTATTTTATAATCTTTAAACTTTTTGAATTTAAATCACATAATAAAAATAATATTATATATTTAATAATAAATATTTTATTTATTAATTAAAAGTTTTATAAAAACATTTCTGTTACTTTGCATTATTTAAATATAAGATGTTTTATTTATAATTAATAAAATATTATATGAATATTTTTTTTTAAAAAAAAAAAGTGATTTTAAACATTTTTTATCTAAATTAATTATTATTTAATAAAAGAGAATTTCTTTTTTCCATTAATAAATAAAAAATTTTTAAAATATTTTATAAAAAAAAATTATTTTGTCAAAAAAAGACTATAATTTATAATGTTATCAAAATAATGTCTACAACAAAATAAACCGCATCTCAAAATATTTTGTGTATCTATCTGGTTTGAGAATGTATGCCACCTAAATGTAAATAAAGTTGATAAACTTTATATTAAAAAAATAGAACTCATTCGAATTTTTATATTTTATATCTTCTGTGTCCAATTTATCAGAATATTTTGACCTTGAAATTGGTTATTTTACGGTCGTTTGTTTTTTTTTATTATAAGAATGTCCATTTTTTTTATAAACAAAAAATTATTAAACAAAAACATTATAATTCCTGGCATCCATAAAACTATATTTTATTATTATTTTTAGGTAAAAGAGAACTTAAATTAATACTGAAAATAAAATATTCTTTTTTTAAGATAATTTGTTATATCCACATTTATTATAAAATTTTCTTTTGAAGATATTTTCATTGCATAAAAAAAAAATTAATTTAAAAATGTAACTTAAAAAATGGTCATTCGAATTTTTATAAATAAATGAAAATGGAAAAATAAATGTATATATTTTTATTTTTGCTTTTGTTTTATTTTATTTTCTTTATAAAATAAAAATTGTTAATAAAGAAATATTTGTACAGTATAAATATCTTTCTATTATTATTTTCATTGTAATATAATAGAAAGTATCAAATATTAATTATCTATCCTTTTTATCTTCTTATTAAATGAAATAAAAATGGAAAAGATCATTAAATTATTAAAAAATTTTGAAGTGGAAGATGAAAAAGGTAAAATTAAAGATATTAATTTTGCCAAAAAACTTTTAAAGAAAAAGGCTTTCTTCAAACAATTACCTATAAATAACTCTTATTTACCAAAGACAGAATGGTATGGAATAAATATTGAAAATGAAAATGATGAAAGTGATGATGAAAATGATGACAGTGATTATAATATTGTATTAATTCGTATTTCTGACCTTATTCCACCACTTACTTATTATGAGGAACTTATTCAAAAAGAATATATACTTAACAAAGAGTTATTAGAGTATGGAATTGTTTCAAAATTCAAGGGATATTCTATATTTAATAAAAACAAAGTTGTTTCTATTTTTTATAGTCATTCCCATAATACTTTAAAAGAATATGCAAAAAATAAAAAATTGATAGATGTTGTAAAAGAACTAATTCAAAAACTTTATTTATTACATCCTGAAAATAGTACTTGTTACTTATTACCTACATTATCTTCAGATAATATTTTATGGTCCAAAAATGATATGTATACTATCATTTTCACAGAGATATTTTTGTCTATTAATTCTATTGATTCTGTAATCCGTCTTAAAGAGTTTCCTTCATCAAAATGGCTAATCCCTGAATTAAAACAATTAGATGAGTCTAATCAGTATACATTATCGTATTATTCATCTATTCATTCATTTGGTTATGTTCTCTTTTACTTATTAACAAGAAAAGAACCATTTAAATCTGATGATGAATGGAAAAAATTTTTTGAAGAGAATTCTGATGATAAAGAATATACTTTTTTCAGAGACATTGTTAAAAAATGTATTAATGCAAGTGAAAAGAAACCAGTGATGTTTTCATCATTGTATATGGAACTTGAAAATGCAAATATCAGTATTTTCAAAAAATCCACATCATTTATTCAACAAAATGTTGTTAATTCTAATGAATGTTGTATAAAAAAGACCCCTGAAATATATAATGAATCAAGCATGCAATCAATTCAAAGCTATGATGATATGACTTCAAGCGAAAGATTTAAGTATATCTTTAATGATTATGATAAAGAATCAGAATCAATCAATAATCAAAATAATAATAATAATAATAATGATGATGATGATGTTAATAATAATAATAATAATAATGATGATGATGATGATGATGTTAATAATAATAATAATAATAATAATAATAATAATAATAATAATAATAATAATAATAATAATAATAATAATAATAATAATAATAATAATAATAACAACAACAACAACAACAACAACAACAACAACAATAACAACAATAATAATAATAATAATGGTAAATTTATTGTACCAAATGATAAATATTTAGATGGTTTTATTTTTAAAGATATTAATGACAGTATTAAAACATCAATTTTCTATATACATATTGAAATTAAATTAAAAGATAAAATAAGAGATGAAATTGAAGTATATGATATATACAGACCAAATGGTTCAGGATATAAATTAATAAAGTATGAATATGACAATGATGACGATACGAAATATTTTTCAGTAGTACCACATTATATATTTAATGGAATTAAAACAATAGAATTTGGTGTAAGAAGTTGTTTAAATATTAATAAAAAAATTACTTTAGCAGAACCAAAATCATTTAATAATAATAATGAATATTCAATTAAGCTTACAAATACAAAACCAGATAGAAATATTAATATATATAAACCAATTTATAAGAATGAGTTAAATTATCTTAGACAAGTATCTTTAATTAATCCAAAAAACTATGAATATTCTTATCAATACATATATGAATTAGTAAATTCAGTATCAAACAATAATTTAGTCGATATAATATTGAAAACTGGATTTAATTCTTTTACTAAAATTTTAATTAAAATAATAAAATCTAGGAATTATTCATTAAGTGATATATCAGAGTATATTGATTCTAATTATAGTATTAACACACAGGAATATAAAAATGCACCAAAGCTTATAAAATTATTAACAGAGAAAAAAAGAACTAAAGATATTGAACAAAAACCAGAAAATAATAATGTAGAACAAATAACTGTTGGAAAAAGAGATGAATTATTATGTGATATGGAATATTTGAATCCACTTGAAAATAAAACTGACCCCGAAGGTGATATTATTTCAGATGCTATTAAAGAGATGGAAAAGAAAAAAAGAAATTTAATTGATTATATAGATGAAAAGTCATGTATGGAAAAAATAGAAGAATATAATAATTCTTTAGAAGGTCAAAAAAGAAAATTAACTTTAATTCCAACACCTGAAACAATTAAGAAAATAAATCAAATTTATCTTGGATTATTAACCAATACAGCCATAATTATACAGGGTTTTACTTCAGCTGGTAAAAGTTTCATTTCTACAATAAGTTCTGTTATTTGTAGAGGTCAATATCCAATTTCAACAGCACTTTCAGAAAATACAACAGTGGAAGATTTATTAGGAAGACTTATTATACAAAGAAATGAATCATCAATGATGTCTTTTGTTCAAGGAATATTATTAAAAGCTTTCACTCAGGGATTAATACTTATTTTAGATGAATGTGATTTAGCTAATCCTGAGGTACTTTCATGTATATTAAATTCAATATCTAAGGACGAAATTACAGTAAATAATAATACTTATAAAAAAAGGAAAGGTTATAATGTTATATTAACTATGAATGGTGAAGCAGAAGGATTTACTAAAACACAAAGAAATGAACTTACTTCAAATATTTTATCTAAATTTGTCATTGTCAAATTTGATAAAATGAGTAAAGAGGAATGTGAAATCATTTTTAAGGAACTTGTACCAAAAAAAGATAACTATAATAGTAATGTTCCTAATTTTGTAAAATTGCATCAAAAATTATTAGACTATTCCCAAAAAACTGTAGATCCAATTGTTACCTTAAGAAATTTAAAAGCATGTACCTATTTATCAAAAGTCAATATACCAGTTAGAGATGCAGCTGAAATTGCGTATTCAAGAAGATTTCCAAAGGACGAAAGAGATATATTCGAAGATATTCTTAAAGAGTTTGGAAATGATTTTATTGATAATGATATTAAAGATGAAATAATTAATAAACTGAATGAAAATAATTTATATTATGATGAATCATATTTAAAATGTGCCTATTTAGCATTATCAGCATGTAAAGCCGGCCTTCACCCACTCCTGATTGGAAAAAATGGATCAGGATTAACAGAATTAGCTAGATTTGTTGCTCGTAATTATAATATTAATCATGATTCGTTTTTAAAAGAAAGTCAAAGAGATCATATAGAGGAAATTCAATTTTGTTCAGAAACATCATTAGATGATTTATTAGGTTGTTTTCAACCAAGTACATCTGGAGGGGAAGAAGGAAACAAAAATAATGAAGAAAATATAGATTTAACTAAATTTATTTCATGGGTAGATGGTCCTGTTTTAAAAGCAGGAAAAAGTGGAAATCCTGTAATATTAGATGAAATAAATTGTGCTAAATCTCAGGTTATTGAATATTTAAATCCATTATTAGATGGTAACTCAGTTTTCAATAATGTTCAATTTAATTTAATAGAGAAAGATAATAAAGAAGTGATTAATATAGGAAAAGGCTTTGTTATAATTGGTACTATGAAAATGGAAGAAGAAAAAAAATTAACAATATCAAAGGCTTTGATGAACAGATTTGTAGCAATCTATTTAGACAATTTTTCGTTAAATAATGAAGCAATTGAAAAAATAACAGATTTAACAATTCAAAAGCTTAACACTAGTATTTATAATACAAATGAAAATGGAAAATTTTCAGATAATGAAAATGAAGAAGATGATGAAGAAAGTCAAGGTATCTATTTTATAGATTCATCCGATGAAAGTGAAAGTGATGGAAGTGATGATAAAACTTATTCAAATATTTCATATAATGAAATACAGGAAAGTCGTACTCCAAATTGGTATAATATAGATAACTTTAATAATGTAGATGTAAATGATATGAAGGAATTCATTAAGAATAATAAATTTGATAATATTAAATCACTTATAAAAACAATTACTCAATTATGTTATATAATTCAGAGAACCAACATGTCCATTTCTGATTCATATACATTATTAAAATTAAGTGAAAATATTTTTTCATTAAAAGACATTAGTGATTTAATATCAAAAATGCTACATAAAGATAAAAGTGAAAGTAATAGATTTTTATATGACAATGAGAAACCAAGTAATGCACTTAAAATGATAATATCATTAATGACATGTGATCTTTCTGGTTCACATATATTTATTCAAGGTTCACCAGGATCCGGTAAATCTGTAGCAGCAAGACATTATGGTGCATTTAGAAAATTTAGAAATAGAAATCCAATATTATCTATTAGTTGTAATTCTGAAATATCTTTTGAACAATTTGTAGGAACATTTAGTTTTAAGAATACATCTTTACAATTTAATGAAGGTCCATTATTAACAGCTATGAAGTATGGTGAACCAATTCTTATTGATGAATTTAATTTATGTTCTGAAGAAGTTCTTATTAACTTACTTCCATTATTGAAGGCTAAGATAAATGATTATGTACAATTAAAAGGAGTTCCATATAAAGTTCAAATTAAGCCAGGATTTCTCGTTATAGCAACTGGAAATAATGATAATGAATCTGGAAGAAAAAAAATTCCTCAATCAATTTTAGATGAATTAACTGTTGTTAAAATTTCAAATTCTTCTTTGGAAGAATATAAATCATTACTCAGTGAAATAATAAAAAATGAATATAATAATTGTGTAGATTACATAAATCCTGATATGATATGTGATATCGTAAAAACAATAGAAACATTAGCACAACAAAATTTTACATTAAGACAAATTAAAATTTTGTTAAATAGAATTAATAGATTTTGTGTTGGAGAGTTAACAGATCCTAATATATCATATGAAGAGTATAGAAAAATACCAGTAGCATACGTTATAATAGGATTCATAATTCCTAGCTTAAGAATGAGCTATGAAAGAATAAAAAATATAGTAGAAAAAATAGGAGAAATTACTAATATAGACAGTAATGAATTATTAGAATTTATAAAATCTGATGTTACTATAGTCTATAGAAATAGAAATAAACAATACATTAAGAAAGGAAAAATAATCTTAAGTACATCTTTGAAAAAAGATTATCCACCAATTATATTACAAACTTATTTTTGGATACGAATGACATGTTCATTATATTCCGATACACCTTCAAAGGAAACTTTACTTTTGGTAGGTGAAACCTCATATAAATCATATATATTAGAACAATGGTTGGATGCATCAACAGGAAAGGATTCATACGAAGAACATTTTGTAACACAAAATACTGAAACACAAGATTTAATAGGTATTTCAACTTTAGATAATAAAGATAAATTATCATATCTTATTGATTCCCTTATAGAAAAAGCAATACTCTACTTAAGTAAAATAAGAGAAAGTATCGAAAGAGGTCGTGAAGAAAAACTTAAATTAATTATGGATGAATTAGAGATAGATGAAAAGGGTATTACCAAGAAAAAAGAAAATATTTGTCTAGAATTTATCTTTAGATGTATTAAAGAGTTAATACAATTAGAGGAAAATTATGATAAGTCCAAAGGAATAAAAACAATTACATCATTTAATTTAGGAATTGTGTCCTCGGCTTGTATATTTGGTAAAACATTAATTATAAAGGGGATAAATCAAATATCACCATCAGTAATAGAAAGAATAAATTCTGTATTAGAATATCCAAGAAGTCTTGTTTTAACTGAAGATACTCAAGGAATATTTAATAACCAACAAATATTTAAAGATTTATATAATAGTAATAAAAGAAGTATTCCAATTTCTGATAACTTTACTCTATGTTTTACTTCAAGAGAAGTAGTTAATGGAAGACTATCAGAAGCATTTAAGTCAAGATGTACTACAATAATTTGTCCTAGTTACAACAATAAATTGTATTTAGGTATTGAAATCAATATAATAAATAATTATCGTTCTATTGCAAAATCAATTATTATTAATAATGATGAACTCCAGAATGAATTAATTAAATTATACAATAAAATTTGTAAGAAACATAGAATTCCTGTATTATCATTTATAAGATGGTGTAATACAACAAAAAGAATTAATGAATGTATTCAGGATACAAATATTAAACATATAGTTGGTATTGCAGTTCTTAGAAGTATATTTGATGGATATGAACCAAATATTAGAAAGAAAATAGTTGAAGGTTTATTATTTGACTATTTACCAGAAAAATTATATAATTTATTAACAAAAGACTCTAGAGATGTTGTTTGTGAATCCCCATTCATAATTAAAAAAGAAAGTAGAAATGTTACAAATGTTGTATCTATTTACAGTAATATTAAATTACAAGTATTTAATTCAAATATAAACAAATTAGAAGAAATAAATTGGACTAAATCAGCTGCAGATATGGCTGATTCCATATTGACTTCAATTGCTGCTCATACAATGTTAATATTTGAAGGTCCACCTGGAAGAGGTAAAACCGCCATTTCAATGGCAACATTTGAAGTTCTCGGTATAGATTATAAAAGAATTAATTTATCTCCTTCTACTACAGAAGAAGACATTTTTGCTAGAATAATTCCAAACGTTGTTAATGAGGATAATATTAAAACTGAAATTCAAGAAGGTCCACTTTATCAAGTTTTAAGAAAAAGTTCAAATTCTATAGAATATTGTAAAAATGGATTATTATTAGATGAAATAAATCTAGCATCCAATGAATTATTGGACCAATTATATTCATTTTTAACATCATTATTTTATAAAAAAATATACTATACTCCACAAGGTGAAAGTTATGAAATTGGAAATATTGGTGTAATTGCAACGATGAACGATGCAAAGTTATCTAATGCAAGAACAACATTATCATCAACTATTTTAAATCTTAGTCATACATTTAAATTACCTAATTATGAACCAGAAGAGATGATGATATTGGCTGAAAACATATTAGGCAGAGAAAAATTATTCAAAGATAAAGAATGTATGAAAAGAGCTTTAAATTGTTTCTTTAGCTCACAAAAGTATAAAAGTAATAATAACGAAACTGGAGGAGTTACATTAAGAGAGATATTAAAGTTAAGAGAAATAACTAATAAGTGTCCAGATGTTCCTCTGGATACATTATTAGATTTGGTATTATGCACAAATATGTCAGAAGAAGATGCAATAAAATTTAAAAAAGAAAATCATTTTACAACTACATTAAGTAATATAATACCTGAAATAAAGAACAATAAATTATGTTTTAAAGACTTAATTGAATTTGATTTAATAAGATCTAGATATGATGGTCCAATAAATAAACAATTTACTTTACCAGAAAAGAATGCTTTGATGAAAATTTTAATAGGCCTTAAGGCTAAAAGAACAATTTTACTATCAGGAAATATTGGAACAGGAAAAACATATATTGTGGAATCTTTGGCTGAAATAATTGGTATAAAATTAAATATTATTCAATTTAATACAGAAACATCATCATCCGACACAATAGGAAGACTTGAAATGAGTGTAGATTCAAATGAAGTTTTAGATATTAAAAATGAAATGAATAAATTAATGAATTTATTAATAGATGATGAATGGTCCAGAATAACTTCATACATCAACTTTATTAACAAGGAAAAATATAATTATGAAGGATTTAAGAAATTTTTTGAAGAGATATTTAAAGAAAATCCGTTAAAACAAGATGCTGCCGAACAATTAAAAATATGTTATAATAAAATGAAACACTTTTCTACATTATCATGTACTAGTTTCGAATTTAAAAAGTCATTGTTAATTAATGCAATGGAAAAAGGAGAATGGGTTTTAATTGATGATGTTAACTATGCTCCACAAGAAATTGAAAGATTAATGTCATTATTAGAAGAAAATTCTTCATTGACCATCTTTGAACAAAATCCTCCTGTAATGTATTCCAGACACATTATTGAGGATACTAGTTTTATGAAGTATAAACAAATTCATAAAAATTTTAGACTTTTTGTGATTACTTCTAATGAAAGTACATTATCCTCAGCTATTAAATCAAGGTGTTTATGTGTCAAACTTCAACCATTTATGGAAGCACAACATTATGCAGAACTCATGTTAAGTTGTCTTAATAAATCAAATCTTTCTGATAATGATATTATATCTACATCAACACATATTGGAAAGGCATTTTCTGATATTATAAAATATGAAAAAGATGATGATTATATTCTTAAGAATTATAAATTAACTTCTGTTAATTTAGTAAATTTGTCAAATATTTTATTAAATTCTAGAGAATATAATGGAAAAACATTTTCTGATGGTATAAACTTTAGTATTTTTTCAATGTTTAATAAGAATGAACAATCTACAAGATTTATTGAAGGTTTATCAAAAGAAATTGATTTTAATATCACCGCCAATATTAGAATAATGAAGGATAAAAAACATATCTTAAACATGATAGAAAAAAATATATTAGAATACACTAAAATAATTTTAAAGAATAAAAATAACTATAAAAAAATAAATAAAAAAATTAATACTAAATTAAGCTTCATATTTGAAAAACTTTATAATAAAAAGAGAATGGCAATACCATTAAAAATTAGTAACAAAAATAAAAGTGAAATTTTTACATATATAAAAAATTCAAGAAATAATTTACTTAATAATCTAGAATCATTTACTTTAGCAGATATTGAAGAATATAAAGATTATATTGAAGAAGTTTTATGTATATTAAAAGAATTAGTTCAAAATAAAAAAGAAGAAATATATAATTATTTATATTATCTTGAATTTTTAAGTTTATTATTTATGGAATTAACTTCAATTAATAATACAAAAATTAAAGGACTTAAATTAAATACTATTGAGAATTCACCTGAATTTTTCTCACAATTTGGAGATTCATCGAATGAAGCAGAAAAGAATGCTAAAATTATTTATTGGTTCAGAAACGTATTAAATGGATTTAACATACTAATTCCTGAAAATGTTTCAACAGTTGATTCAAATTTATCAATTATAGCCATTTATTATAATTATTATTATGAAAAATATAATGAGGATGTTACAACAATAAAAGGAATTTCAAAAGATTCATTCATATATCTAAAAATGCTAGAAAATGAAAAATTAAGAAAAATACTTAAATACTTTAATTTTCATATATTAAAAAGTAATGTTTGTAAAGTATTTAATATTTTGGTAAATTATGAAAAATCAATATCTGTAGAAATAGGTGAATCAGCAAATGAAGAATTGACAATTGAAATAGGTGAAAATATAATTATTAAATATAACAATGAGAAATATTATTTGGATAAAATAGAAGATATAAATAATCTTGAAGAAATTTTGGGTTTAGATAATTATAATAATAAAATAACTATTTATAAAAATAATATTAATGAAGATATAGATTATATAATCCCGAAATGTTTATGTAGCAATAAAAATTCAATAGGAGGAAATTTATTCTGGTTTTACAAAATTTTCGCTAATGAATATCTTTCACCTTCAATTATAAATAATATGATGCTATGTGAATTTAATGATGCAATCGAGTATCTATTAAAATTTAAAATATTTAATTCGGACAATTTAAAGGGTATTTGGAATATTGAATTAGAAGATATATTAGAAAAGGGATATCATTTAATTAATTCTTTAAGATATTTAAAAAATGATCTTTGGGAAGATAAAAGTAATGATGATAAAAGAAAGAAAGTAAATCAATTTATTGAAAATATAAATGACATTAAAAAATATTCTAAATTATTTAGTTCATGTGAAACAGGAAATATTATTATTGAAAATATAATTAATTTAATAGATAAAATTAAAAATTATTTCAAAAAATATGAAATAAATATATGGGAAAAAATGGAGTTATTTACAGTTACCTGCAAATCATATTTAGAAGAAGAGATATTAAAAGAAAAATTTAAAAAAGAGAAAATAGAATATGCTAAAAAATTAGAAAAAATTAAAAATGAAATTAATGACATATGTAAACCAGAAAATAAATATAAATTCAATTATATTTTTGAAAGCATTAAAAAATTAGAAAACCAATTAAATGATAAAAATACAGAAGAAATAATAAATTCTATAAATGAAATAGAAAAACGTGTAAATATGGCTAAAATAGCTAATGAAAGTAGTATTAATGATACCCATTTAAAAAAATCACAAATATTAAATCATAATAATAATAATAATAATAATTTTACTTATAATAATTATGATAAATTTTCAAAAATATTAAAAAAATATTCCATGTTATATGAAATTATTGATAATATGGAAACAGTTAATGATCAGCAAGCATTCATAAATTGCATGTTTAAAATTTGTGATATTACTGCTCTAAAAAGCTTTAATAATATATACGAAAGTTTATATAAGACTGAATGTTTGAATAATAATTATGTTTCAGAATATTTAATTACAGAATTAAAACATTTAGTAAATTCATTGTTTATTTCAGATATAATTAATAAATATGATGATTTTAGTGATTTTGTAAAGAAAATATTTTTAAATGACAAAGCTTGTATAAGATGTATTGGAAGTCATTTTGAAGATGATAATTACATTCATCTACCAAATTTCGATATTCTTGATTTAAAATATTGTGTAAGATATGGTTTAAAAAGGAAGGAAAAGGGTTCATTAATTGAATTATCATATATTGATAGTGACATCGAAATTCGTAATCCATATGAAAATGAAAAAATTGAAGATTATCTGATTTACTTAATTTCTTGCTTTATTAAAAATATTGATAATTCTAAAAATATAGATGATATAATTAAAAACCTTAAAGAAAAAGAAAGAAAACAAGATAACATAATAAATACAGTTGAAAATTTAAAAAATGCAGTTAAAATAATAATGATATTCAAGGATATTGAATATAAATATAATTATGATTGGCTTTTGAAAAATATTGACGAAATGAAAAATGAATATTGGAAAGAACCAGGAAAGATTCTTGTTAAAGATAAATTTAATACATGGCTTCAATTTAATGATAGTAAAAATATATTTAATGGAAAGAAAATTATTGCAAAGTCTCTTTATGCAACATATGAAGCATCAAATTTAAATATAATTCAATATAAAAACAGAAACTTACAAGATATCCTATCTAAAGTATTAAAAAATATTTATGAAGATACAGCAAGTACTTATGACTTTGGTTACAGAATTATTTCATTTTATAAGAACTGTATATATAAAGATAATGTTGCTGAAACAATGATCACAATAATATATTCTATATTTGAAATTTTATCTAATAAAAAAATAACAGAAGATAAACAAATTAAGAATATAATAAAAATGATAATAAAAAAATTTATTATATATTGTATTGAAAATGAAATTCCAGATTTTAAAAATGTTGAACTTATTAATATATTTAATATACTAAAAAGCATAATATACAATAAATACAATAAAGTATATGAAATACAAAAAAAAGAATTAGAAGATAAAATTAAAAATAAAATAGAAACATTTACGAATACATTACTAGAAAAAGAGGAAAAGATTGAAAATGAATTAAAAGAAAAGATAGAAGATTATGAAAATGAACTAAAAGATTATGAAGAAGAAATGAAAAAACTTAGAGAAATATATAAACAAGAGAATAATATTAAAATATATATTATAACTAAATATAATAACTTTAAAAAATTTTTTAGCGGTACTGTAGATGAAGAAAATAATGAAGAAATAGAAGAAAAGTATAAAAAAGAATATGAGGAATATATAAAAGAAAATACAGAAGAACTCAAGCTAAAAGAGTATTTTAAATGTCATAAAAAGAAACCATTTAATAGCAAGTTTGATATAAAATTAAAAACATTTAAAGAAAAATGTAAAGAACTAAAAAAAATAAATCAGCTCAAAATTTCAGATTGGAAACATATAAAAAATATTATAAATGATAATAAGAATGAATATTTAAATAAATATAATATTATTAATAATAATTTAAAAGATTGTTTAGTAAATGATATAGATCAGTATTTTATAATTATTGATGAGAATGAAAATTTAACTAAAATTCAATATCCTCAATACATTAATACAGAATATAAAATTGACGAAGAAGATATTAAGATATTAAAAATGTGGATTAAAGAATTATTAAATTGCGAAATAAATATGGATATTAAAGAATATAAGGAAAATTATTATGAATCAGTAAATGATATAAATAAAACTTTAAAAAAATATTCAGCAAATACAAACTGGATATTTGACAAAGAAAACGAGCCGAAATTTTTATTAGATCGTATTAATATAAATTTGGGAATTTATATTTTAAAACATGTTTATACAAATAATATTGGCTCTATAACATTTGATAATAATTGTCCTTACCCTGTTTGTTATAAATTAGAACAAGTTAAAACAAATGCTATTATTGCATATAGTTCTGGAGATAAATTACAGCAAAATGAGCCAATGACTATAAGATTTAGATTAAATAAAAACTTAAAAGAAAACGAAACAATTAAATGTGAATTCTATATCAAATTAATAAATATTAATAATGAAGAATGTGATAGATGTAAAGTGGTAACATATTTAAATGTAATTCCTTTATGTTTGAAATTTAAATTAAATGAAAAATATAATATTGATGAAAACAAGAATATCAATATAAATCATTATATAAATTTGTTAGAAATAAAGCATCAATATCCAGGAAGTTATTCATCAAATAGTTTGGGTATTATAATAAATGAAAATTCAGATAATAGGTTCAATAAAATTAAATTTGAACAAAATCAAGGAAAAATAATATCAGAATTTGAAGCACAACTCAATAATTTAAAATGTTCAAATGTTATTAACATTAATTTAAAAGAATTAGAATTATTCCATTTAAACCTTAATTTTATAATTCCAAAAGATATCGGTCTTATTGTATGTAATAAAAATGGGAAATGTATTGATTCAATTGATGTAATTGAAAAAAATCCAATATCATTCTTTTTATTTAATATGAGCATTGATCCAATAAATATTAATTATGCTTTTAATATAGAAAGTATAGATATGAAAAAAAAAATACAAAGTATAAATCCCGGAGAAAGAAAAAAAATAGTATTTAATGTTTTGAAAAAATTCAATTCTGAAAATATTAGAATTAACGACAAAAATATTAAAATTAATATCATAGGATTACCTAAATTAGATAGTGATTATAAAAACAATAATAATTTTAATGAAATTATTTATTGGGCTAATTCAAATAAAAATATTCAAAATAAGCTTTCGTTCCTTATAATAAATAATAAATATAAAATACAAAGAGAAAAAGAAATTAAAAGTGTGAAACTTAATAAAATTTACTCCTGTTATTTACTATTTAACAATAAAATTATCGCTCATAAATTTAGTATAAATTACACCAATATAAATAGTGATAAATCATATTGTAAAGTATATGGATTATATGATAATAATTTATGCGACGATAAAATATATAAAGATGTTGATATAGCGCTATTAATAAAAGATAATAATTCACATATATTTAATATATTTAGTGAAGATCAAAAGAAAAAGTTTTTGAATATATTGAATAATAATGAGTTTAAAAATAATCTTTTATCTGACAGTATAGCTGATATAGAAAAATCAATAAATAAATTAATAAAAAGAGAATTGCCACTAAATGAAACTGAAACTATCAATGAAAATATTAATAATCTTGACATTACTGGTGAAAAGACATCCATTGATAATATAATAATATATCTTATGAAAATGTCAATTACTTATGAAAATGAAGCATTTATCAATCAATTAAAGAGTTGGTTAAAAATAATGTATAATAGAGAAATTTTACTTCCATATTTTGATGTAAATAATACATTAAATGAAACAATAAAACAATTTTTGGAAAAACTAAGTTATATTATTAGCTTTGTAGACACAGTTGTAAATCCAGGAGTTTTAAGTAATGATATTATAAATTATATTAATAAAGAAGCTATGAAGGAAGAAGAAATTCCTTTTAATGATAAAGAATTAATAAATAATTTTAACAAGTATTTTAATAATGAATCCGATAATGAAGATGAAGAGTTAATATATTATAATAATAATATATATAAGCATTATAAAAATGATGCTTTCGATAATTTTAATAAACAAATAGAAAATTCAAAGCTTGATAATAGTAATTATGATAAAGAAAAAATTAATCAGTTCTTACAGACATATAAAAAAGAAATCGAAAACAATAAATTTAATATAACTAATAATAAGATTAACTTTTCAAATTTAGTTGATACATTAGATGATTGTATTAGAATAATTTCAAAATGCCCGTTAATATTATCTACAATAGAGGAAAATGAAGAACTAGAATTTTGTATTAAACATTGTCAAATAATCTATGATTTTATATCAAATTTAACTAACTCACCTATTTACAAAACAGAATTTTCTGAGATAATTAATTCATCTCTTAATGAAGTCCAAAATATTTTATCAAAATTTGAATTCTTTAATTTGAATTTCGATAAAATAAATAATAATGATTCGGCATATAGAAAAAATAACGGAGTAATAGTTCAATGTGAATTACCTTTTGATAATAGCTTTGAAAATAATTTAGCGAAAAAAAAAAGAGAGCAAGAAAGTAAGAATCGATTTGTTGATAATAATAGCACAAGAAATGTACATTTTAATAATTCACAATTTACTTCTAAGAATAATAAAAATTACAAGGGTGAAATTTCTAATAATACAAATTACGATGATAACAAGCAATTTATGAAGAAGCAAAAAGATAAAGTTAAACATAAAATAGAAAGTATTAGAATTTTAACCGATGAAGAAAGAAAAACAATTTCAATTCCATTTTTAAATGATAATCTAGAACAGGGAAACGATAATAATGACAATAATGATATTTTAGATAATATTAATGAATTAGATTATGAAAATTCAAATAAAGAAATGAAAATATCTATGGATATATTGGAAAGGAAGTTAAATAAAACAACACCAACAGAATTTTTAATAATGTTACTGGAAAAAATATCCTACAAAAATCAAACATTATCTGAAATTAAGTCTTCAAAATTAAAAAAGAAAGGTTTATCCGAAAACGGAACATTTAAATATGTTGATGAATGTTCTCAATCATCATCATTTATACAATCAACGATATCAAATATTATAAAATCTAATATTAAATATATAGATAATAATGAAATATTGCCAAATTGTTTATTTGATAGTTATGTTGATATTGCAGTTGATATTACACATATGTCACCGATTCAAAGAATCACAGCTCTTGTAATATCAACAGGAATATCTCTTTCTCTATTTAATTATGGAGTAAATATAAGAATTTCCGTTTTTGGGGAAAGAAATGGTGTTTGGCTTTTATCGGATGATTTTAAAACAAATGTTGAAGTTCAATTAGCAAGATTAAGAGATGCACTTGCAAGTAAAAAGAGATATATGTCTTTCCCAGGGGACGCTTTATGCTCATTAAAACAAGATTGGCTTAAAAGATTTAATCAAAATCAAACAAACTATACATCAGTATTAATATCTTCATTAATTTCACCTCAAGTTATTAATAAACAAATTAAGTGGAGTGATGAAATTTCAAATAACATAGTTGTATTTGGATTAAAATCCGAATTTGATGAAGCAGTTGTGAAAAAATATAATATATATGAAGAGTTATTACAAATTCCTTCAGAAAATAAAAATAAAATTACACAAAAATTTTTAGATCCTAAAAATGTAATAGGTCAAAATGAATCTGAAAATGAATTACTTGAAATATTATGTAAATCATTGGTAACGTCTTGTATTTACAAATCAGGGAATAAGGATAACTTTAAAGAAACTAAAATCATTATGAATGATATTAATGAAATTATAAATGAAAGAATACCTTTAAAAACTATATCTGAATTTATTAATAAAAATAGAGAAGATAAATTATATTTTGCTCAAAATATTCCTCATATTATGACAGCTATTTCTAAAATTAATGAAGAATTTAATCCCCCTAAAATTCCGCTTCCTTCAGCAAATGAATTACAGAACATTTCAGTCCAAGATAGTAACTCAATTAGAAACCTTAAGAATATTGTTGAAATATTTTTAAAATCTCAATTTGGTTTAGTATTTGCTCCAAATACCTCTTCCGGAAAAGTACCATCAGCATCCGGAGGCACTATTTCTATAACAGCTATTAAAAAGTGGATTGTTTCAGGATTCACATACAAAGAAATATTCTTAAAGAAGGCAGGTAAAACAAAGAGAAAATATTCAATAACAATTGTTATTGATTTCTCCTCATCAATTCACTTATCTTGTAATTATTCACATGCAATTTCAACAATATTGTTATTATTATTAGCCCCATCAATATTACAAGATAATGAAGAAATTAAAATAGATGTAATTATTAGTACTAAAAATGGACCAAAGATAATGTATTTATCTTCAGAAGCAAATACGTTTCAATCTCTTTCTTGCATACAATTAATTCTTGATGTAATTGATAATGAAATCTCTAAATATTGTACACCAGGTAATACCTTGAATGCCGCATATCAATTGCAATTACAAAAAGGTGGAGTAGGAATGGGTAAAAACATATTTTTCATTACTGATGGTTATGTTACTTCTAAAAAAGAAATAAAGTTTGCAAATTCGATTATTAATTCATGTGAAAATTCTGGAATTGATCTAATAACAATAGGAGTTGGTTCATATCCAAATGGAATTATACAATTATATCCAAAATGTTGTTATGCCCCATCTTTAAGAGATCTTGGAGATGCTATTTCATATTTGTTTTCTATTTCTAGAAACCCAGTAAGTAATGAAATTATACCACAAGTAATTATAAATAATACTTCAGAAGAAACCCAAATAAAACTTACGGAAATGATCAAACAACCACCAAATAATAAGGAATTACAAAGGAGTATTGAAAACAAAAAAATGAACTACATTGAAATGATGGGAAATAATAATATAATGACATTAGATGATAATATATTTATTCATGACGAAAATCCTGAAATTGAACCATATTATGATGGATTATTTAAAGGATTTAATATTTTGGTTGTGATTTTATATTTGGGAGGATACGAATATCAAGGTAAAAAGAGAGATCAAAATATTACAATAGAACAATTTGAATCTGGAACTGGAAAAGCATTAAAAAGAAAGGGATTTAGGTATAAATTAGTATTTAGTTATGGTGACACTATTAATGAATTAACAAAATCTATAAATGGTAGATGTCCATATATTGAAACATGGGTATTCTGCAGTGGAGCAGATGGTACTTTACCAGATAAAGCAATAGATAAAGATTCAAATAAAATTATACCATTTTTCGAATGTATTACTGAATTTAATAATAAAGGAGGAGGACTATTACTATTTTGTGATAATGAGCCATATACTTTAGAAGCCAATATATTACTTACCGAATATTTGAGGTTTAAAAATGAAAATGGATTAAATGTAAAACCAAGATTTATAATGAAAGGAAATTATAACCAACCAGATTTTAATAAAAAATATATTGTATCCTTAAACCCAAAAAATATAAATGAAAATAAAAACGGTAAATTTAAACCAGATATAAAAATTCCACCTCCGGGAAAATGCAAAGATAGAATATCACTAAGACCTGGTTTAAGAAAATTTAGTGAAGGTATTACACTATCATATGCTGAATGTGCAGATAAAGGAAACAACTATTCCCCATTTATTCCATTTGCATATTTAACAGATACAACAAAGGAAAGACCATTTATTCTATACTATGATCCAAAAATGAATGATGGTGATATTAATCAAGGACCAATAGTTGTACATGGAGGATTTACTTCTGCATTCTATGATTTCTCATTTGATGGAACAGGTCGACTTGTTACTTCGATTGCCTGTTGGCTTGTAAGATATGAGGAAAGGTTTTATCGACAAGTACAGTGTGATTTAAAAACTGAAATAGTTAATAATCTACCTCTTATTTCAATTCCAAACTATAATGGTAGAGCTTTTACAAAATGGGTTAATAAAAGTAATTCATCTTTATTATATTCTATTATGGTTTTAGATGTATCAGGTTCTATGAATAATTATTATGATTCACTCATTAGTATGGCTAATAGTATTATTAATAATCAAATGAAAAATATAAATAATCATGGAACTATAATTTTATTTGGTGATAGAGCAAAAGCAATAATAAAAGATAATTATAAGTTATTAATAAGAAATGATATATCAAACGCTAATGTTGGTGGAGGAACTAATTTTTATTTGGCTTTTTCAGAAGCAATAAAATATATTAATCCTTCTGGAGTTTATGATGACAAAAGATTACTATTTTTAACCGATGGAGAATGTAATGTTAATGGACTTAATCAATTATGTGACCAAATATCAAATGCTGGATTCTCTATACATATTCTTGGATTTGGAAGTGAACAAACTTTCAATCACTTAAAACCATTTATCAGAAGGAATGGAACATTCCAAGTTTATAGTAATTTTAAGGATATTGCATCCTCAGCTGCAAAAATATTTGCTGCAGAATAAATAAAATAATATTTTTTTTTTACAATTGATAATATATTGAATATAACAGTAATAATAAAATTTAACTAATGTAATAAAAAAAATTCAAAATATATAAATATAAAATTAATGTAAATTTTTATGTTGAAGCATGTATATAATTATTTAAAATAAAAAAAATAACATTAAAATATACTATTTAATTAGTTTTTTTTTTTTTAGAATTATAATATTTTTTTTAAATTTTTTTACATATAATCTTTTAATATTTTTATTTTTTAAGGTAAAAAAGCTTTCAAAAATTTAATGCAATACTTTCAACATTCACTAAAATAATTTGATTATAAAAAGATGATTACATTAAAAATGTAGTATATAATTATATATATTATTTGTAATTTAAAAAAAAAGTATTAAATAAGATAAATTAAATTTTGTTTAAAAAACATGTATAATACAAACTTTTTTATATATATTTAATATATCAAAATATTTTTCTTTATAGAACACTTTTTAAAAAATATGTTATGACTAATACAATTTTTTATTACACTCTGGTTAATAACAAGGGATATTAGTTTTTTTAATTCATTCATATATGAAATATAAAAATTAAAAATAATAATTAAAAATACTTTAAAAAAAATTTTTTATTAATTTATTCTTTATTTTATTGGATCAAATTCTTATTTTTGTTTTTTTACCTGTCCGTTTTATTAAGTTTATTAAGGAAAAAAAAAAAAGATTTATTTTTAACCTTTTTTTTCTGTCTATTATTCTTTTTATTTTTTTTTTAAATAAAAAAATTTCATTCATAAAAAAGATAAATTAAAAAAAATTAATTAAATATTTTTTTTTAAAAAATAATTTATTAATTAAAAATAAAATAAATGAATAAATGTAAAATAAAATAGAAAAAATCAATTAAAAAGTAAAGGTATAAAACTATAAAATCTTAAATATCATTTTAAAAATAAATATAAAAATGAAATTTTTAATTTTTTTCTTTTTACTTTTTAAATTTTAAAATCAAAAAAAAAAAAAAAAAAAAAAAAAAATGGAAAATAATATATTAGAAAATACACAACAAAATCCCTTTGATGATGAAAAATCAAATATTTTTGGTCATATTTATCTTGCCAATGTTCGTAATAGACTTAGAGAATTAGAAAATCCAAATGACATTGATTGTAAAAGATGGATTTGGGAATTAGTTCAAAATGCAAAAGACAGTATTTCTGGAAGGTCTGATAGAACTAGTGTAGATATTGAAATTATTATTTCCGGAGATACTTATACTTTTAGACACAATGGATCACCCTTTACCATAAGTAATCTTACCGCCTTACTTTATAAATATAGTAGTGGTAAAACCAATGATTGTGAAAGTACCGGTCGTTTTGGTACAGGATTTCTTACCACTCATTGTTTATCAAAAAATGTTAAGATTAGTGGAGAAGTTATATTGCGTAATAAAGCAGAACCTCAAGGATTTACTGTGACTATGTATAGAGAAGGTGAAGATGAACAACTTTTAGAAGGATTAAAAAATACAGAAAAAAGTTTCCGTACACCAATCGAGGTTAATGGATGGACAACGTATGTCTATGAAGCTGTCACAAAACGAAATAAAGAAGCTGGTGATCTAGGCATTAAAAATTTCAAAGAAAATATTTCCAAGGTGATGTTATTTTGTTCTGAAATTAACAGTATTCAACTGAATGAAAACGGAAATGAGTATAGCATTACCCGAGATATAGTTATAGAAAATCTTTCAGGAGGATGTCAAATGCTTTATTTTCATATTCATGATAATCACAGAGAATATACCAAAAAGTTTTTATGTAATAAAGTGGATGAACCAAACGAATTATTATCCCAAAAATTTGGGAAAAAAAGAAATTTAAGGCTGTGTTGTGCCATCCAATTGGATGAAAAGAATGATATTCTTATTGAACCGGAATGCCCATGTCTTTTTTGTTCCCTTCCATTAGTTGGATCTGAAAAGCATGTCTTACCTTTTATTATTAATAGCCCGGATTTTGAACCTGATTCGGAACGACAAGCTATTCTACTGGAAGGTAATAAAATGAATGAAAAAACCCAAAAACTTTCGGATCCTGGTGTAAATATGATTATTCTTCATCGAGCTCAAGAAATGTATGTCAATCTACTCAAATCGGTTTGTTGTAATGGCGTTGGGAAAAGATATCATTTAACTCGCGGTCTCTGTTCCACTCCATGTGTTACAAATTTCTTTGATAAAAATTGGTATAAAGAGAATTTTATGCAACCCATGAGAACTATTTTACATCAACATCCAATAGTATGGAATGGGAATTTCTATAGTAGATTAACCGAGGTTTACCTTCCAAAATTAAGTGCTTATTATAATAAGGAGGTGACCAAAGATGATACCAAACAAGCCTATCATTTTATTTCGAAATTATATATAGGTGAGGTACCAGAGTATGAAGAATCGATTCTTATTGAAAACAATATTTGGAAAAAGGATTCGAGATTAAAATTTATTAGTATTGAAGAATGTGTTTGTAAAATTGAGGAATGGGGGACGATGGATAAATTAAATACTATAATGAAAGATGATGATGCCTGGGCATGGTTAGATGATTTTCTTGTCTTTATAAAAAAGCATCATCCAGAATATCTCGAGAACCATGCCATCATTCCAAATATGAATTCGACATTTGTTAAATTAACCAAGAACCTTGCATCCTCCAAAAATGTATCGGAAGATATGATTCATTGTATTGAAAAACTAGGTCTTTCATGGAAGGATAACCATATTCATAAAAGTATCTTAAACTATACCTCCGGTACGGATCATGACACAAATTATGCGGTTTCGAAAATACGTGACCATCTGACAAACTGGTCAAAACATTTCTTGACCCTAATGCATTATATTCCCGATGATCAAGATCAAGAGTTTATCCAAAAACGTAAAGCTATCTATGAATTTTGTTGTACAGTTTGGAGTGATACAATGGAAGAAATGAAAATAATTCAAACTTTTCCAAAGGAATTATGGAATGGAATAGATGATATCATTTTCAAACATTTGATCAAAGAAATATCAAACTACGGGAAACTGGATGATCATCTGTATACTATTGATTTTATGATTCAATTCTTAAAATGTGTCTCAAAATATTATCCGGACTATCGTCATTACCGATTATTCCCTAATCAAAATGGTCTATTTTGTACTATGGACAAGATCTATGAGGATAATCATATTCCAGATATTTTTAAGGAATGTTTAAAAGTTTGTTTTGACGATGACATTAAAAAGGAATTACTTGATCCAAGAATGTCACCCATAAACTATTTACTTCCAAAGGATAAAAAAAGCATCTATAGTTATAATAATAAATTAAAATATTATTTTGAATTACCAGAGTCGTGCAACCCTAACGCTCATTTAAATAAGGATGGAAAAGGTCTAGAGAATATAGAGTATATTAAAGTAGAAAAAAAGGAATTGGCTGCCACCTATTTAATTAGAATCCTTCCTGAACAAAATTCCAGTAGTAGTGCAGAACAAGAATCGAGTTTGCATTTTGACTATACTTCCAGTGCCTCATCAAAGCAAAGGAAACTTTATCATTTATATCAACTTTTTACAAAAACCAATGATATCACACAAACCATTAAAGAAAATGATCAAAATGAAGGAATTTGGAAGTATTCTAATACCTATATTTATCGATTTATTAGAAATGAAATTGAAAAATGGGAAGACCTTGATTCGTTATCCAAAGCTTTAGGAAAATCGGATCAAGAAATCTTGACCTATCTCAAGCAATTTATTCATCATTATTCCAGGGAAGGAAGAGTGGTCCTTAATCAAAATAATCATTTTTGTAGAATTGACGAATTACAAAATGAAGAATGTTTCGATGATCGCCCTATTCCAGAAGTATTAAAAGATATAAGTAAACTTTTAGGGGATGATGTCAAGAATTGTCTTGTTCATCCATTGATGGGAAAGCCATGTATAAAAACCATGTTTTACCCACAATTTTGTCTTAAAATTGATAAAATGGTAAAAGAATGGTACGAAAAACCACAAAATCATTCGAATTCCGAATTTAAAGAGGCCGCAGGAAATTTAATTGAAATATACTTTAACGATATTGGGAATAAAAAAGCCAATGAATACTTCCCCCTCACCTACAACTTGAAAGATCCGATTATTTTAAATGTCATTTATGATAAAGAAACCCGACAAAACATAACAAAACTTGGACAATACGGAAAGGATGCCATTAAGAAACTTGTCCAAAATCCAAATATTATAAAAAAAATAATAAGTGGTGAATTAGACGACAACCTATTTTCTTCTATTACCCACTACGATGACCATAACGACAATGTGTGTGTGTTACGAATAACAGGGTATAGTAAAATTACTAAATTTAACATTCCGTGTAATGCATTTTTTTCCTTTAAAGATATTATAGAATTTCTCCATGAATATGTTAATTATTTAAATGATTTTAAAGATTCCGTGAAAAAAGAAATTATTATTTATGGTGAAATTTACATTTATGAGTATCTTTGTAATTCTGGTTTATACAAAAATGTTAGATGGAATCGGTTAAGTCACGAAGAAAGCCAAGGTGAAATAATTGAATATAACGGAAAAAAATATTGTATTACACCGGAAGATTCACTATCCCATTGTGGTATTATTGTTGAAACCAATGATCATCAGACAATATATGTTGATGTGAAATCAACAAATAGTCAGTTTAACAGTAAAATTCCATTATTTTTTGATGAAAAGAAAATTTATAAAATGAAAGATCAATATTCATTCAATCAATATGTATCAGCTATTGTTTATAATGTCAAAAGCAAACCATTACATTTCTTTATATCATTAAGAGATAATCTTTATCAAAAGATAATCCAATAATCCAGTGATTATAGTATAGTAAATAATAAGAAAATGTAGGCATTATATTATAGTGTGATTATTAAAACAAAAAGCATTTAATATAAAATAGATTAGTTTTTTTCTCGTTCAGTAAAATATTTTACATTATATAAATATAGTAATAATACTAATATATTATGGATATATCTATATTTTTTCTTTGAATAAAATATTAATATTAAATTAAATCAATATAAAAATTTTTATTCTTTTATATATCTATTTTACAAAGTGAAAAGAAATATTTAAATGTAATTTAATTTTTATTTATATATTCAAATAATTAAAAAAAAATAATAACATAACATACCATCTATAAAATATAAAATGAAATATTCTAAAGCTGTCACGCTTTACATTTGATGTAACATTATAACTTTTAATCATCAAAAACTATTTTAAATAATAAAATATAAATGAAAAAAATTTATATATCTTAACGTCCAGTATATTTTATGAAAAGTCTATATAATTTATATATAATTTGTTATAATGTAGTAGGTAAAATATAGTTTTAACATTTATATTTTTTCTTTTATTTTATAGAAACAAACCAAAAAAAATATTATTCCATTTTTATTTTTATATTTAAAAATATTAATGGATTTACAACCATATTATTGGTTAATATTTAATTAAAAGATCAAGTTCATGATCTAAAATGTTGTCAAATAAATTAATAAATTTTAAATTAAAAATTCTAATTAAAATAAACTTTAATGATTAATAAAAGTTTGTTTTTTTTTTTAAACTATTGGTGTTGTTGCTAAAAAACTTTTTCATAACATTTTATTTTCATCAATAGTATAATCTTTATTATTACAACTATTAGTATAAATATTATAAAAATATTTTTTGATATATATATTAAAAAAATTTACTTTTCATTACATTAAAATATTAAAAAGTAGTATGAATTATTTTCTTTTTCTTTTTTGTCATTTTGTTTTACATAGTAAATAACAATTAGGACAATGGCTATAGATAGATAACAACAATAAAAAACAATAATATATTTCATAAAAGTATTACTGCTTTCTTCTGGTTCATTTTGATGAACACATATTTTATTTTTTAAACAATCAGCTAGATCACCACATTCATCATCCTTTGTACATTTTTCTTCAAAAGTTAATATGAATTTAACTTTAAAATTCGGACCTTCTTTAGTCGTTCTGCAAATATAGGAAGGATTATTATTATTTATCATACATATACCCTCAACACGAATTTTTTTCACAAACTTTTGTATTATATTTTTATTACAAGATAAAAAAATTTTATTTTCATTGTTATCTTTAATATTTGAAAAGTATTCACCACCTATACTAACAATACTAACAAGGTTCATTTTTATGACAAATATATTGAAATTTACAAGCAGAAAATTCTTCATCATTTTTATTGACAAGTGGTACTACGTAATGACGTGAGCTTTCTTCCGGACACCTATATGTATCATTTCCACTTTGTTAAAGTGTTTGATAACTCATTTTTTAAGTGAATGTATATTGATATAATAATAATAATAATAATAATTTTTAGATAATATTTTTGCTTATTTTATTTTATTTTATTTTATTTTATTTATTTTATTTTATTTTATTTTATTTTATTTTATTTTATTTTATTTTATTTTATTTTATTTTATTTTATTTTATTTTATTTTATTTTATTTTATTTTATTTTATTTTATTTTATTTTATTTTATTTTATTTTATTTTATTTTATTTTATTTTATTTTATTTTATTTTATTTTATTTTATTTTTTTTTTTTATTTTATTTTATTTTATTTTTTTTTTTTATTTTATTTTATTTTATTTTATTTTATTTTTGTTTTTGTTTTTGTTTTTGTTTTTTATAAAAAATAATTTTATACTTTTTCAAACTAAAACTCATTCTATTTAAATAATAATCTTTTTTCTTATTTCTCTTTCCTTTTTAAACTAATAAATTCAAGCATTCTTTCTCTTGTGAACGAATGCCAAAATTAAAAAAAAAAAAAAAAAAAGGTTAATGACTCATTAATAAGTAAATAAATAAATAATGAATAAATAAATTTATAATAAAAAATGGATGAATGAATAACTAATTTATTAAATAAAAACTAAACTTTATCTTTTATATTAAATTTTAATTTTTGTTATTTTAATTAGGAATATGAAAGTTGTTTTTATTCTTTACACCATTTTACCATTCCAAAAATATAAAACCATCGACCATTTTATTTTTATTTTTTAATAATTTATTTATTTTATTATTATTTTTAAAAAGTATTAAAAGTAATCAAAAAGAATCTTTTTATTATTATTATTATTACTATTATTATTATTATTACAAATAAAATTATAACGATTAAATTTTTAAAATGATTTGCCAAAAGATTAAAAAGAAAAAAAAAAAAAAAAGGAAAATATAGAATTAGTTAATATATGACATTTTATTTAATTATTGGTATAATTCATATAATATTAAAAAAAAAAAAAAGAAAAAAAAAAAAAAAAACATGGCCAATATTGTCATCTTTTAATTTCAATCCAATCCCACAAAGATTAAAGTTATCAATGTAAATCTCACCAAAAAACATCAAAATTTATCATTTAAATTATTGAATTTGAAATTGTAAATATTTGTTTTATTTTGGTAATTCAAAGGAATGTGTTCTATTTAAAATTTCTTTTTTTTTTTTTTCTGTTATTGATTTCTATGATTTAAATATACTTTTTTTTTAAATTAAAAAAAAAATAGTATAAATATAATATTCTATTTTTTAAAATATATATATATCATCATTAAATAATATTTATGTTATTATTATTTAATATAATATATATTATAGCATATAAATTAACATGATTTTTTTTTATGTATATTGTCAATTTAACGTTTTTTTTTTTAAAAAAAAAATAAAAACTTAATAATAATAGTAATTATTTGGTTGTTTTGGATCTGGTAATCTATTAAAACTTGGGTAGTTTGAATATTTATTGTAAAGAGATATACGAGGTTGTGGTAGAGAAGCCCAACTATTGTCTTTATTATTATTATTATTATTATTATTATTATTATTATTATTATTATTATTATTATTATTATTAAATACTTTATTTTGATGATGATTTTCTTCTTCATCAATTTCAGGAGAGTTAAATATGATTTTTTTTACATTGACATCTTGACTATTAAGAATACCTGTATTATAATTATCTCCAGAAGTTTTATCTCCCCTAAAATAATGATCCATATCTAATAGGTTATTACCATTATTTTTTGAACTTATTAATAATATTTGGTCAATGAAAATAAATATGTATTGAACACTGGTTACCACTGCTCTAAATTCCTCAACCGAGCAATCAATTTCCTCTTTTCCATTATTGTGGAAATAAATATTTATAGTAGATACCACAAATAAGAAAGGAAAAGATAGAAGAGCAATCATTGCAGAAATAATAATTCTAAATTCAGAGATTAACCTAAATTTTTTCATTAAGCCGTACTCTTCTGTTTTCCTGGTTTTATTAAATAATTCTTTTTTCAAAGTTTTATAAATTACCCATTCATAAATAAAAGTGGTAAAAGCAATAATAGCTTGTAAAACCCAATAAAAATTATAATATTTTGTCACGAATTCATTATTAAAACGTTTATCCATATACAATTTTGATGGTGATACATACAATTGTGATATGGGAACAGCAAGTTTTGAAATATTATAAATTATACATGTGATGTATAATAGTTTTAAATTATTTTTATTTTTTGTTACTGCTTTTGTACGAAGTAACGGATACCAATCCCCGATGATTTCTCCTATATACCAAAAAAAGCTATTAATTTGACGGGTAAGAAACCATTTTAAAGGATGGTGTTCTGCAGAAATACATACGCTAACACAAGAACCATCACGACTTATTGCATGATAATAAGGTAATAATTTTCCTAATTGTTCTATTATATCACCGATAGCCCTAAAAAAAATTTTTTTTAAACATTTTAATAAATAAAAAAAAAAAGACATAAAATTAATTATTTGTACTGATAATAATTAAAATGGTTTTACAAAATAAAAACCAAAAAAATAATTATTTGTATTGATAATAATTAAAACGTTTAAATAAACTCGGAAAACCCAATTATTATTATTAATAATAGTAATTAAAAGTTTAAATAAACCTTGAAAAAACAAATACTCATAAGAATTAAAATAGTTTAAACCAAAAAAAAAAAGGATAGTTTATTCTATTTAATTAATAAAAGGAATAATCAATTCATTTCATTCATTTTTAATAATTCTGTTAAAATATATGTATATATATTTTCTATAATTACCTTAGGGTATAATGGTATAAAACAAGTTTTATTATTGGTCTTCTAGCATTAAATTTATACATTATTAGTAATAATAAAGTCCAATAAAAATAAGGAGATTGAAATGGTTTTAAAAATGCATAAAAGATATTTCTAGCAAAGTCTATTTTATCATTTATACGTTGAATAGAACTATCTGTTTCGTTAATGAATTGAATATAACAATCAAAACTTGTTCCTTTACTCGATAACCATTGACCTAAAGTTCCACTATCATTTTCCATAAAATATTTATATTCTTTATCATATAAACTTTTTATTTCTTGATCTGTTAACATTTTATCATGACGCTTTATATATATAAATGTATTTAAAAAAAGTATACTTTTAGTTATTATTACTTTTCTTTTTTTTTTTTAAAATATAAAAAGTGTAAAATAAAAAAGAAATTTCTTGTTTTTATTTATATTCTTTTTTTTTTTTTTAATTTATTTTAATTAAATTTAATTTATATTTGATAAATTAATTACTTTTTTTTTTTTTAATCATGATTTATTTATTCTTTTTGTTAAAAAAAAAAAAAAAAGTAATTAATAGAATAATAGTAAATATTGTTGTTGTTGTTGTTTTATTCAAATAATTACTTTTTACAATCTTTAATCATTGTATTATTGATATATTTATATATTTATTATTCTAAAGAATAAAAAAAAAACTAATTATTTTTCATATGAAGGTAACATTTAAAAAAAAAAATTTTTTTAATATTTCACAATATCAAATAAAATGAAAATCTTTTTTTTATATATATATATATATAAATATAAATATAAATATAAATATATAAATATTAATAATTATTAAATATTAAAAAATAAATATTAAATAAATATATTTATTAAATATTTATAAATTATAAATTAGTATTAACTATTATTATTTATTATTATAATAATTATTAATTATTAACTATTATTATTTATTATTATAATAATTATAGGTGATGATGATGATATATTTTAAAGGTGATAAAATAGAAATGGGTAGAGTAAAATTGATATATAATTATTATAAAAATTAATAGAATAGTTTTACATACTTTTTTTTGTGTACTAAATATCGAATACTTTTTTCTTTATCATTTTAATATCTCCTTTTTTAATAGCCTTCAATAAATAATATAATATTAACAATAAAAAAATAATAATAATATTTAATAATAGGAATAATAATATTAATTAATAATATTATTATTATATTATTATTAATAGCTATTATTATATATTATTATTGTTGTAGTTGTTAGAATATGTGAAACGTTATGACACATGTATTGAAATACATTGAAATATATTGAAACGTATTTGTATGTATTGTATTTGATTAGATATTTAAGTCACAATATAAATGTATCAATTCAACATTAAGTAGTTCTTTATGGACACATAATTTTATTTATCTATATCATATATTTATGGACACATGTAACTATCTTATAAAAACATAAACATGTATTAAAGTGTTATAGAGATAGTTATTTTTTATTTATTTTATTTTCTATGGTCACTTGACTATCATTCTGATACGGGTTAATTTTATGTAGAAAGAATTAAACTTTAATTAATATATATTTTATTAATAATTTTATTTATAACGTTCCAATATTTCTATTCTGTCTAAATACTAAAACGTTCTGTCGTTGTCAAATATTAAAATTCTAACTAAAACAAGAAGCCCTTTTTAATAATATTTATTCTAGTCTATTTATACTAATGAGGCTTACTTAATAATTAATTGTCCAATTATAAGGCTGGAACTATATGGATCATTCATTTACAATACTCTTTTACATTACATGATATTACATTTGTCATACATTTACATTATATTCTTATAAATTGTAGAAATAATTAATATTATAATAAAACTATATAAATTTAATATTAGGAAAAATTACTAATATAATAATATGTTCAAGTCACATATTATTTTTATATCAATTCTGATATATGTTTCTTTTATGGTGTAGTCATTTAATATTAGTTTATTTATAATTTATTATATTAGGTGAAAATATTTTACTCTTATTATTAACTTCTCTCTTATTAATACTTTCACTTATACTATTTTCTTATTAATTATTAAAACTCTTCTCTCTAATTATTAATTATTTTTATATGAATATTTTTATATTATAAAATTCCTATAAAATAATTGAATATCAATTATATAATATAGTGCATTATAATATAGGAATAATAATTAAATAGGATATAATATAATATATTTTACATTTTAAATGAAGGCACGTTCCCAAGAGGAATCAGTTTCGTTGTAAAAAATAACTATAATTATTATTATATTTTTGATCCATATCTTTATCTTCCATTTTTTTATTTTATTTTTTTTTTTAAAATTGAAAAAAAAAGTTCTATTTTTATTTATATTATATTAGGATAAAAAGAAAAGACACAATGACAATAATATAAAAGTATTAAAATATGAATTAATAATTTAACTATTCAATAAATGCGATAAAAAATTAATATTATATTTATATACAAACTTCCGAGACTATTTCAATATAAAGTATACTTTCAATTATTTACTATTTCGTGATTTTCATATTAGGTAGTTAATTTAATGAAAAAAAAATTGATATAAAAAATAGTTTTTTTATTATTTAAAACATTCATATTTAAAAATTTATGTAATAAGTGATATATATTATAAAACATTATTTATATAGTAATTATAGAATATATGTACATTAGTTTATATATATTCATTACAAATTGTATTATATTACATTTTTATTTTTATAGGTTATATATAAAAGTAAAAATTTCGTTTATATATATTATAAATAAATTATGAATATACTACAAATTTTATTTTAGGAATTTTAATAATTAAAAAAGTGCAAATTATTAATAAGAAAAGTAAAGAATTAATAATACCGCTCACCTAATATAATAAATTATAAATAAGCAACATAAAAGAATTATATATCAAAATCAAAAATCTGATCCTATAATTAGTCAAGTAAAATATAAACCAATTTGTGAAATATTATTATATTTTAATATCACATATTATTTTATATATAAATTTTATTCCACCCCACATCCGTTATTTAATTTAGTTTTCAATACTTTTTCATCATATCAATTATTATTATTATTATTATTATTATTATTATTATTATCTCTTTAATTTATTATTATGGCTATAATTTATTTATTACTGTATTACATATTCTTTGTAATACAAGAAATTAGAATTAGTCATTTACTTAAAATATATATATTATTCATTATTTTTACATAATTAATTTATTTATTTTATTATTTATTTATTCATTCATTTATATTTATTCCATATTATTTCACCACAATAGAATAATATTCTCCTTAAAATATTTTTATAATTAATTTAAATATTAAAAAAAAGTGAATTTTGAAATTCTAAAATTAGATAGGAAATTGTTTTGTATTGTTTTACTACTAATAATAGAGTAATATTACAAAACAGATAATAGCAATAATATTGAATAACGGATAATATTAGATTCATTTCTTTAATAATATAGGCACTCTTAATTATGTATATATACAATTTTTTTTTACTTTGCGTTTCTTTTTATTAATTCTATTAACAATATAAAAAAAAACTAAATAGTAACAATGAATTTAATGCTATATAATTAAACAAAATTAATTTAAAAGATTAATAAAAACACGAAAACCTTTTATAAAAAAACGTATACTAATGCTTTTTTTTTTATTATTATTAAAAAAAAGTTCATTATGAATAATTATTTAATGTTTTATATGAAAAGTATATTTATATATTATAATAAATAATTATATTTTTTTTAATAGAATACTAACATTATGTTGAAATAAAAGAAAACTTTATGATTACAAAAAAAAAAATACAATAGAATGTTGAAATATATATTAATTTTTTTACATTGCTTTAATCAATAAAAAAGAAATCTATAACTTTAATATTGCAATGAACACCTAATATTATTAACCCTTTTAGTTCATGTTTATACTATGTACATTAACAATGATTTGTATTTACTATGTAATATATAATGTATTTAAAAATTGGAGAAAATTTTAATGTACATATATTTACAAATTCATACAATAATCCATAATGTAATTTAAATAAAAATAATTATATGACTAATTATTAAAATTAATATATGAATTAATTACTCATTTTATTTTAAAACCTATAAAAAGAGTGACACTATAGCAAAAAACAAAACAAAACCTTTTTTTTTGATGTAATAATGAAATTAGTATAAAATAAACCTACCTTTCTTTTTATTATTTATATTTATTAATGAGTATGAAAACTATTAGATTTTTTATTAAAAAAAAAACCATTATTGAATAAGATATAAAATAAAAAATAGTATTATTAATATAAATAAACTTGTGTATTAATATACATATGATATATTTATATATTTTATTAATAATTATATAAAACAAAATTATATATATATTTTTTTACTTTTAGTGGATTATCTGTTAGAAAATCATAAAAATGTCATTTTTCAATGTGGTACATTTAAACATTTAAACGCTACATTAGTGGTGTGATTCTACTGGTTTTCTATAATTTCTCATTTTTTATGTACTTTAGTATCATATATCTTTTTATATCATAGATTTATATGGCATGTATGACAAAAAGAATTCTAATAAAAAAAAGTTTAGAAATCACCACTAAATTATACTTTCATTCAAATAATAATCATGATAAAAAGGTAGTAGTAATCATCAGTTAAATGTTTTATGCTATACAGACGTCATTGCGGAATAGGGTGCTACTTTAATATTGTTAAGTTTTATTTTACAAGAGGTTTAAAAAAGATAAAAAAAAAACTAGAGTGGGGGACAAGCAGAAATAGATTAAATACAATGTCAACATATTGCTTCTTTCAGTAGTATAACATGAAAAAAACCACCACAAACTAGGATGCGAAAATTACAAAAATAAAAACATTATATTCATTTGCCAAATCATAAAATCTTTTAAAAATAATGAAACATTTGTAAATTAAAAATAAAGATTTAATTTAAAAAGTCATCCTTAAGATAATATGATTCCCATTTTTATTATATTAACAATACTATTTATAACCAATAAACTCTTAGAATAACTCTTTATTTAAATGATGATGTTTTTTTAAAAAATGAGAAAAAGTTTCAAAATAATTTCATCTTTAATTTAATGTCTAACAAATTTCATTATTTAATTATATTTATTGTTAAATATATATGAATCTATAATTAATTTATTTATTTATAATACATTATATTTACTAATATTATATTAATTTACCATATTATAATATATTCATTTATTAATGTTATATTTAATTTATCTTTTATTATATATTTTTTTTGTTTTATATTAATTTTAAATTAATATGTTATACTAAATAGATTCATCCTACCATGATACTTTCTCCATAAATTATGGATAATCTTTTTAATATCTTTATCTTTATTTTTAATTAAAAAAGTATTAAATGTATCAATTTTTTAAATTAATTTTTTTTAATCTATTGTTTTAAAACACAATGTAAAAGATAATACCAAAATGATATATGAAAAAAAAACAAACAAAAAAAAAGTACCAAAATAAAAAACGGTATATTTGAAAATTAAAAAAAAAAATGTTTTAAATATAAATTAAATATTAAAAAATAAATAAAGTTGAAATTGGTACAACCTAAAAGTATTATTTTCAATAGGGTTATTAAATCATGAAATGATAAATATTTAATATTTTTTTTTATTATATATTTTATATAATACATATAATTTATATGGCTTTTTTAGTATTAAATACTATTTTTCTATTTATGACATTCATAATCATACTAAATTCAAAAAAAATATATAAATATCTTTTACATAAAAAAAAAAGTAATAAAAATGATACTTTTGTGTAAATCTTTTATAAAAAAGTGGCGTAATTAAATTTATATAAAGTAAATTACACCCATATAAAACTAATTAAATTAAACTAATAAAAAATGAATCATAAAATATTTATTAAATATTACACAAATATTATTAAATAAATTTAATATATAATCATTTAATATAAAATGAACCTAAAAATCTTAATTAATAATATGATTGAATATTACTCTAAATATTATATAAACATAAATTAATGTAATATTAGAATAGATTATAATGTAGTTTTTAGTGCATTTTATTTAGTACATTAATGTATTTATTATGTTTTTATAAGCATGTGATAAATCAAGGTGTTTATAGTAATTAGAGTATTTAATAAGATAAAAATAAACAAATTTTATAGTTAGATTTTGGTATAAATTAGAAGAAAATATAGTAAATGAGTCTCTATCTAAGAATATAATAATTAGGAGAAGATATTCTTTCGGTTATATAATATTAAGTATGTATTTTAATCATTTATAAACAAATATATAAGTCATCCCACAAATCCTGAGTGTATTGAACCGAGTTGTATCACATTATGCATCATAAATAATTTATTTTTTTTTAAAATAAGTTTAAAATTAATGATGCTTAGGATGATGCTAACTAATTTTGTATTATAAAAAGTTTTTGTTCTTAAATTAGACAAAAAAAAAAATTTTTTTTTTTCATTAAAAAAAGAAAAATAAAAATTAATAGGCTTTATAAAAAAATTTTTATTACCCATTATTATTAGTGATTTCGATTTATTGAGGTAATAAAGAAAAAAGCCAATGAATGATTTTATAATTTGCTGTTATTATTGTTTTATTATTTGATTTAAAACGTAAATTATTGAAACTTTTATGATTTAGGGGTTTATTTAAGAGTAATTTTTATTGTTATGAAAAATGTGCCAATAATGATGCCTTTTACTTATTTGACACTTTTTTGTAACCCATGAACACAAAAATTATTAATTTATCGATAAAAAAAAAAGAAATAACAGTTTAAATTGTAATATAATACATTATATTTATAATAAATATACTAATATATACTAGAATAAAATAATAATAAATTAAATTATTTATTCATATTATAATGAATATAATGAATTCAATTATTATTTATTTTTTAATAAATTAAAAAATTTAAAAAAAAAAAATGAATAATTAAAAAAGAATATTAAATTTTATATATATCAACCTAAATAATGATATATTATCCATATATAATTATAAATATTACTATTAAATCATTATATATATTTTATTATAAATAATTAAATAAAAAAAAAAAACATTTGTTGAATGTTTTGAATAAATAAAAATCTTAATAATTATTAATACAAACAAGATTTGTATCAAAATTTCATATTTTTTTTTAAACCACTACTATATAATAGTTAGTAGTATAGCTAGTATAGATACTGATATAGATACTAACATACTCTTATAGATACTCATTATAAATACATATTAGTTAAATACAACTTTAATGTTTAAAATTTAAATTTTATTATTTAAGAAATATTTTTTTTTCTACAAAATATATAATATTAAAGTATTTACCATTTTATACATAGTACATAAATTGAAATAGATAAATTAAAAAAATTATAATACTATTATTAATCAAACTTTATATCTTATAAAATAAATTAATAAAAAAAGGGATATTTTTTTGGGTATAAATATCTTTAAAATTTCCAAAAATTGTTAAAATTTGTTTATTTTCAATATAAGAAAATAGTAATAATATTGTAAATAAATTAATAATAACAACAATTAAAAAATAAAAAGAATATAATACCTTTTTTTTTTTTTAAAAAAAAATAAATCATCGAAATACTATAATATAATATTTATTATAATTTATCTTTTTTTTAATAGTTGTAAATAAATAATTTATTCAAAATGAAGACTTGCGCTATTTTATCACTTGTTGCTTTATTTTTAACTTCAAAGGTTTCAGCTGACTGTTGGTCAGAAAGATTAGGTTGGCCATGTTGTAGTAACAGTAACGCTGAAGTCGTTTATGTAGATGAAGATGGTGATTGGGGTGTTGAAAACAATGATTGGTGTGGTATCAAGAAGGAACAAGCTCCATCTAACAATGCTGCCAACGACAACAACAACCCATGGGGTGGTATGGGTAACTGGGGCCAACAAGGTAACCAAGGCGGTAACCCATGGGATCAAGGTAACCAAGGTGGTAACCAAGGTGGTAATCCATGGGGTAACTTTGATTTCGGTAACATGTGGGGAAATCAAGGTGGTAACAACCAACAACAAGGTAATCAAGGTGGTAACCCATGGGGTGGTATGGGTAACTGGGGCCAACAAGGTAACCAAGGCGGTAACCCATGGGATCAAGGTAACCAAGGTGGTAACCAAGGTGGTAATCCATGGGGTAACTTTGATTTCGGTAACATGGGCAACTGGGGTCAAGGTGGTAACCAAGGTGGTAATCCATGGGATCAAGGTAACCAAGGTGGTAACCAATGGGGTCAACAAGGTGGTAACCAATGGGACCAAGGTAACCAAGGTGGTAACCAAAACAACAACAACGACAACCAAAGCAACAGTTCTCCAAGTATTGATTACACTGGTGATGTTGACTGTTCTGGAAAGACTCTCAAGAGCAACACTAACCTTACCATTAACGGTCGTAAGGTAATTGTTAAATTCCCAAGCAACTTCGGTAGCAAGCCAGCTCCACTTCTTATCAACTTCCACCCAATTATGGGTAGTGCTTCTCAATGGGAAAGTGGTTCTCAAACTGCCAAGGCTGCTCTTAACGATGGTGCTGTTGTTGCTTTCATGGATGGTGCTCAAGGTCCAATGGGTCAAGCTTGGAATGTTGGTCCATGCTGTACTGATGCTGATGATGTTCAATACACTCGTGCTTTCATTAAGGAAATTACCCAAAAGGCTTGTATTGATCCAAAGCGTATTTACGCTGCTGGTTTCTCCATGGGTGGTGGTATGTCTAACTATGCTGGTTGTCAACTTGCTGATGTTATTGCCGCTGCTGCTCCATCTGCTTTCGATCTTTCTAAGGAAATCGTTGATGCTGGTAAGTGTAAGCCAGCTCGTCCATTCCCAATTCTTAACTTCCGTGGTACTCAAGATAATGTTGTTATGTACAATGGTGGTCTTTCTCAAGTTGTCCAAGGTAAGCCAATTACTTTCTTAGGTGCTAAGAACAACTTAAAGGAATGGGCTAAAATGAACGGTTGTACCGGTGAACCAAAGCAAAACACTCCAGGAAACAACTGTGAAATGTACGAAAACTGTAGCGGTGGTGTTAAGGTTGGTCTCTGTACTATTAATGGTGGTGGTCACAATGAAGGTGACGGTAAAATGGGTTGGGACTTCTTAAAGCAATTCACTTTATAAACTGCTTAAATAAAATACTATTCATTTCCCTTTTATTCCAGAAAAAACTATAGTTTTTTAAAAGAAAAATTTCAATAATCAAGTTTTTAATTTATTATTTTTAAAATATTTTGACATATGATGTATAAATATTTTTAAAATTTAATATATCTTGTGTATATATATATATAAAAAATAAATAATTTAAAAAGAAATAACTATTTATTGAAATTTAAAAAACATATATCAGAGATATATAAAAATAATATTTGAAAAAAAAAAAGAAGAGGCTAGAACCTTTTTATTGTAAATATAATTTATTTAAATATTGAAAAACTTTTTTATTTCCTCTATATTAATAAAAAATTATTTGAAAAAAAAAAAAAAAAATTATTTTAAAAAAGCTTTTGGAATAATTATAATTTAGATTTAAAAAAGAAAAAAAAAAATGTCTTTTTAAAAAAAATAGGAAGGAGTGATTTAAATCGATAGAGTAAAAACTAAATTATTTGGTAGAAAAAAAGGCAAAATAATTTGTTAATGATAATAATAAAAAGGGAATAATTATTTTATGTATACTCATGGTACTGAGAGAGTAGAAAGAATTAAATCCAAGTATTGCGTAATGGATGCTTGGTGCCCTCTTGGGAACGTGCCTTCATTTATTTAATAAATGGAATTTCTCAAGGGGGTCTACTCATGCTCATGGTACTGAGAGAGTAGAAAGAATTAAATCCAAGCATTGCGCAATGGATGCTTGGTTAGTCTTTATTTAGAAATATTATTAGGACTAAGCTCATGGTACTGAGCGATTAAAAAACATTTATTCATCGAATTTAAGTATTTGATGAATAAGTTGAATGTTTGATATTCAGGTAAGTTTGTATAGTATTTAATTAGAAGAGTAATACATTTTGTTGTATTTTTTTCTTTTATTCATGTATTCATGTAGTACTACTCTTCTCTTGTAAGAATCCAATGTAGTCAACTTTAGCATTTGCATTGTATTTTTATATTTATGTAGCTATTGTTGTATTGTTTCTTGTAAGAGACTGATTCACTCTACATCATGTAAAAATACTATTCACAAGCTTTCTGGTGTCGACATTCTTGATTCAAATTTTTTACCAATTTAAATATTTAATGAAAAGTAAAGTCAAATAATTTAGTGTCAAAAAGCGAATCGAATTTACTAACAACAAACCAAAACTAGAATTTACAAAGAAAATTTACAACTTCAATTTCAAAAAAAAAAAAAGAAACTATAATCAAAGCATCGTAACAATTTTTGTACTATCCAGTACTTTTAAGAAGAGAGAGACAGATTTTTTTCCATATACGTTATATTTATAATTTTTATTATATTCAATATTTTTTAATTAGAATTAATTATCATGTCAGTCCTTTATATTAAAGAAAAGAATTATATCAGACGTGATACCCGCTCTTATGGTATCCCCTTAGATGATATTCGCTCCTTCTTTATCCGTGGTATTCGATCATGGTCAGTAAATATGCTATGGGAAAAACTCGAGGTTATTCTAGAAGATAAATTTAATTCAGTTATTAGTGTTAAATATTTTCAGACTTTCAATGATCACTTTTTCTTAGTCAAGGTTCATGGTTCATCGAAAGATTGTATTAAAATCTTACACATGTTAAAGAAGAAACTTTCAGTTACCTCAATTTCCTTTTCAGCTCGTAGTAGAAGGAATCACAAATACACTTTTTCAACACTCAAACGTAAAATTTTAGTTTCTAATAAACATCAACATTCTATTCAACAATCATTTCAACAATCAGTTCAACAATCTCATCAACAATCCGATCTTCAACAAGTTTCCCATCATGAAAATATTCCAGATCTACAACAAACACAATTTCAATCTCAACATTCAACAATTAATTCTAATAGTTCTATCAACTCTGATAACAGTTCAATGGTTGATAGTTCTTCAGTTTCACAGCTATCTAGTAATAGTCCAACTTATCGGATGCGCCATCCATTAATAATGATAACTTTAATAATAGCAACGATTCTTCCTCATTCAACAAGCCTGATTACTTTTCTTTTTGTCTTAGTTGGAACACCAATGGGTGGAATCACGAAAAGAGAGATAGTATTAGCTATTTCACAGCTACTTTCAAACCATTATTTTTATGTTTCCAAGAAACTGGTAATGGTTCTGGATCGAATACAGAGTATCCTTGTCGTGTTACTTTACGAAACTATAGGCACTTTTTCAAGAAAGCTGATGAATCAGTTCCTGGAATGAGAGGCTTATATTTAGGTTTTCACAATTCGTGTCAAGCCTCACTTGAAAACTTCTCTGGAAAGTATATTATTTCTATTTATACTTTTAGTCTTTGGAATAGATTCAAATGCTCGATTGGAAATGTTTATATGCCTCATAGTCATCACAACATCTATGTTGATCATGCAAAGTTAGAAGTTCGCTTGTGGTTACAAACTCATTCATCCCATCCATCGATTCTTGTTGGTGATTTTAATATGTCTAAAGTAAAATTATCCAATTGGTTATCAACTAATGGATTAGGAGATTGGGAAGTTCTTCCGCTTAGAGGGTCGACTATCTCTTGGACTCGAGGTGATCAATCTTCCGACATTGACCATGCTCTTATCAATTCGAAGATGAAAGATCTTATTCACTCAGGATCATTTATAAATAATTTTTATCCTGTATCAGACCATAAGCCACTTCTTATTAATGGTAAAATTATTCCTATGGAAGATTTTTCTAATGACTTTAATGTTCCTAAGAAAATTCTGAAATGGAATAGATTAAAATGTATTGAGGAAAAGGAATCTATTCTCAGTCATAATAAATTCCAAATACTTTCAGCAAAATTCAACGATCCTAATGTTTCTACAGATAAACTTTCCAAAGAGTTTACTTCAACTGCTTTTTCAATTGCAGACGAGCTCAGTATTACCTCAGCAAATAATGTTATAAAGTCTTCATTTCATATTTCACAACAAATTTTTAATCTTCAAAAAATCAAAATGAAGTTGTATAAGAGATTTAAAAAAGAAAGAATTTATGATATAGATGAATTTATTAAAAGAATTAAAATTTACCGTAAGCTCATCGATTACATTCACAAAAGATGTAATGAATTTAGGAAACAAGAATATCTTCATTGGATTAAAACAGGATGTGAGTATATGAAGAGTCATAATCCTAAGAAGGCGTGGAAATGGATCAAGAAAACTGCAAAAATTGGAAAAGATTCTTTCTTTATTGCTCAACCAATTAAAAATAAAAATGGAGAATTAGTTGTTGCTACGGAAGAACAACTAGAGGTGTGGCATGATCATTTCGAAAATCTTGCATCAGATCCAAGTGGTGTAAGTCTTGATTTGGAGCATTGGTATGAAGAACCAACGAATAAACGTTTTTCACTTCCTATGCTTGATGAGTGGGATATCAACCAAGATATTAGTATTGATGAAGTCAAGTCAGCTATCCTCTCTACTCCAAATTATAAAGCATCAGGTCCGGATGGTATTCCAATTGAATTTTACAAAGCATTAATTCCATCAAGTAATGATTCTAATAATGCTACAGATAATAATTCTTCTGGTAATACCACTTCAGATAATGATGCTTATGGTTTAAATTTTATTCTTAAATTATTCAACCGTATTTGGGATGGAGACTTCCCAAACTCATGGAATGAATCCAGTATTGTTTCTATTCCTAAGAAGGGAGATTTGACAGATTGTGATAACTATCGAGGTATATCACTTATCAATAATGGCATTAAGTTGATTTCCAAAATTGTCACCACTAGAATCTCAGAATATGGTCTAAAGAATAATTTCATTAGACCTGAACAATTTGGTTTTCGAAAAAAGGAAGAAAGTATCAGTCTTTTCATTTCAATCCAAGAAATATGCCGTAGACGTCAATTAGATAATAAAGAGACATATTTGGCCTTTTTAGATCTCAGGAAAGCATACGATTCAGTCCCAATCGGTAATATTCTCCATAAATTTGATTGTTTAGGAATCCGAGGTAAGAGTTTACAATTTATCAAAAATTTATATTTAACATCTAAGGCTAATGTCAAATTAGATGGACAATTCTCGAAATCTTTTGATGTGAAGAAAGGAGTCCGTCAAGGATGCCCTCTTTCTCCTATTCTCTTTAATCTCTTTATTAATGATATATTTAGAGAGTGCGAAGATCTAGGAGTCAGTTTAGGTGACACTCGATGCTGTGGTGGACTTTTTGCAGATGATATAGTTATTTGTGCTCCAACAAGAGGATGCTTAAAAAAGATGCTTAGAAGAGTTAATGAATGGGCATTGTATAATGAAATGGAATTTGGTATCCAGAAGTGTTCAACGATGGTGATTCGTCCTGAATCAATAGAAAATCAGAACAAGAGAGATCCAACATTTTACTTAGCAGGACAACCCATTCCAACTACTGATTGCTATACTTATCTTGGTGTTCCATTTGATAAGAATCTGTCCCTTAAACCAGTAATTAAAGCTCTTAATAACAAGGTTTTGAAAGGGCTTTTCTCAGTCAGTAAATTCTTAAGAAATCCTAATATTCCTATTCCTTTCAAAAAACTAGTACTTAACTCACAAGTGATTAGCAGAGTTTCATACTTTGCACCATTACTTGGATCCAACAAAGCTAGGTCTAGGATTGCTCAGAAGCATGTTAACAAAGGAATACGATGGGTTGCCGGAGTTCATAAAGCTGTATCGTTTATATCTTTATACTCTATTTCAAAAGATTTGAATATTCCTCCATTGTCAGCCAAATGTGCGTTAGCTCAGGTTAGATGTTTTAACAAATGGAAAAACTCAAATTGTATTATCTCACACCTTGTCAATTACATTCCTAAATTTAGAAAATCCACGTGGTGCAAATCAAGTAGGACACTTGATAAAAAACTAAAGAAACATGGAGATGTTAAAGCAGTTAAAAACTTTTATTGGAAAGATCTCAAAGGGAATTCAATCAAAGCGCAATATTATGATGATAATAAATTTATTGAAACTATAGATTTTATTAAATTATGATTGACTATAACCCTAAAAAAAAAGTAAAAAAGAAATAACAATTTTTTTTTCATAGTTTTATTATTTTTCTTTAAAGTTAATAAACCACTAGTTTGCAATTTCAATATCATTTACTATTAAAAATTGCTATACAATATAAAGAATATTTGATAAATAATGAGATATTACCCTTAATATTTTCTTAAAATTATTGAAAAAGTATTTTTCATTTTTTTTATACAAAAGAGATTATATAAAAAAATATATATATATAAAAAATGAATTATTGAATATATGTAAATATATGAATGTGATGATATAATTAAGAGTATTACAATTTATTGTAAGAGTTTGTTTTTTTTTCTACAAGAACTACATGAAAAGAAATAAAAAAATAATAGGATAATGTGTATAGGGATTTAAGATATAGTTAAATAGAAATTACCAAAAAAAAAAAAAAAAAAAATTTTTTTTCTTTTAATTATTCTTTTTTTAATTGAAGTATTATTTTATCACAACAAAAAATATTTTATTTTTATAATATTATATTATATATTTATATATTAATATAAATATTTTTTTTCCTAATTATATATTAATACTGAATATCATGAAAAATCTTGAATCTATTTATTATATTTGAATTTATTATTAGTAGTAGTGGTATTGTTATATTGATTCCTCATTTAAAATCTTTCAAAACTCTAATGGAAATAAATATTTTTATTTTAGGAAAAATTCTTTTATTTTATATATATTTAATCTTTTTTTTATAGCATAATCATTATCAATAGTTATATTGGATTTATTTATTTATTTATTTATTAATTATAAAAACATTTATTTAATTAAATAAAGAAATGTTAATGCTTTCATTACTAATTCAGTAAATCAATATTTACATAAAAATATAAAAGAAAAAAAAAAAAGTATAAAAAATTACTCTTTTCAATTCTTATTTCTTATTTTATTTTATTTATTTTTTAAAAAAATAATGAACATTCCATAAAATAAAATAAATATTTCATAAAAGTAAAAAACATATTCTAATAGTTACTTTTAATTATTTTATTATTTTTTATTTAAATTCATTACGTTTATTTTATTTATATACATACCATTTTACGAATTTTGATTGATTTATTTATGTCTATTGGTAAAAAAAAAAAAAAAAAAAACATCTAATATTTTATAATATTTAAAATTATAATAGTAATAATTATTATAATAACTATTATTATTATTATAAAATATTTCTATTAAATAATGTTTTAATTGTTTGTTGATTCATTAGTTGCCACATTATTTAATTCATTATTAGTATTATTAATGGGTTGGATAGGTGATTGCCTATCTTCAACTAATGAGTATGCTGGGGGTTCAATATTTTCATTATTATTTTCATTATTAATAATTGGTGATGTAGGTGTATTATTAGCGACAATATTTTGATTGTTTATATTTTCATTATTGAAATTATTATTATTAAAGCTATTCATCATCATCATCATCATCATCATCATATTATTATTATTAAGGTTCATAATATTATTAGAATATAAATTATTCATTAAAACACTATTATGATTATTTAAATCATTATTATTAAGATTACAATTATTCATCATGTTATTAAGACCATTCATATTGTTATATAAATATAACATATTATTGTTCATATTGAGATTATTCATATTCATATTCATATTATTATTGTTATTATTATCAGTAATATTACTATTATTAACATCACTATTTACAGAAGTATCAGAAACAGGTATGGCTGTAATAATATTATTATTATCAGTATTATTATTAGTATTATTACTGTTATTATTTTTATTAGTATTGTTGTTATTGTTGTTGTTGTTGTTGATAATTTTGTTATTATTACTGATATCATCATTATTATCATTATCAGTATTATCATTATTATTATTTTTGGTATTATTAATGATATCACCATCATCATCATTATTGTTATTATATTGAAATATATTATTAAATATTTGTTATTACATTTCTTGAATAGGACAATTTGGATTGATATCGTTAGTAATTCCATCGACGTATTCTGATTTTACAATTCTACAATGAAACAATAAAATGTTTATATTATAACAAAAAATATATTTGTTTTTTTTTTTAAAAAAAAAAGATATGTTATGTGTATATATATTTGAAAACTTACAAAGATTCTATTTTTGGTTGATTAAACACATTTTTTGTAATTTGGATGGAGTTTTCGTATGGAATACTTGGATAATCCATAATTTCACTATTCATTATTGTTAATATTTATATAAATAATGACATATTATATTGAATATTTTATTTTTTATTGAGTCAAAAATATTTATATTAATAGTTACAGTAGTTTTAATTGTTGAAAAGTCGGGAAATTATTTAAACTTAAATCACTGACATATTTTGAATTACTAATAATAAAAAGTAAGGTAATAATATATATATATTTTAAACGAGAATTATTATTTGTAAATAATATATTTTATTTTATATTTTATACTATGCCATACAAATAAATATATTCTATATTATTATTAACATCACAAACGTATGGATCATCACCAACATTACAACAATCAAAAGATTCATATCCTATAAAATCTGAACCAACTTCACAGTCTCTTGATATCATTTCTCAAGAAAAACAGAAAGACTTAGTGATAAAAAAATTAACTATAAAAAACTTGATACTAAATTTTAAATTTTCATTTAATATTTAGTATTTAGGTTTATGTTTATATATTTTTATTTTTTTAATTATATTAATTATTATATTGACATCCTACTTTAATTACTTTTCTTTAAACCTGTAGAATAGAATAATAACATTTATATTCTTTTTTATTTTACATTTACTTTTATTTTTATATATTTTTTTTAAAAAAAAAAAGTAAAAGTTTCTTATTTTTAATTAAATTTTATTAAAAATATAAAATTAAAAAATTTTGGACATTAACAGGACATTAATTTGTTACACCAAAAAATCGACCAAAAAATAAAATAAAATAAAATAAAATAAAATAAAATAAAATAAAATAAAATAAAATAAAATAAAATAAAATAAAATAAAATAAAATAAAATAAAATAAAATAAAATAAAATAAAATAAAATAAAATAAAATAAAATAAAATAAAATAAAATAAAATAAAATAAAATAAAATAAAATAAAATAAAATAAAATAAAATAAAATAAAATAAAATAAAATAAAATAAAATAAAATAAAATAAAATAAAATAAAATAAAATAAAATAAAATAAAATAAAATAAAATAAAATAAAATAAAATAAAATTAAATGGAAACAAGATAAAGATGAAGAGTTATAAGTATTTATTTGTCTTCCTACTAACTTATATAAGGGATTTAAAAACTTACGTTCGCTATTATTAAAATAGTTACTCAAACAAATTTATCGTAGTATATCACTAGAAAATTTAAGCTTTTTATAAAATAAAAAGCCTGCAACAAAAGAAATCCAAAATTAAAAACTTTCATTTTTAATTTTGGATTTCTTTCGAATTTTTTTTTTTATTTTAAAATTATAAATATTACTGTTTTTTTGTGTAACTTTTAATTTATTAATTAAAATTAAATAAAAAGTTTAAATGTGGAAATATATCCACCAATTAAAATTTTATAAAATAAAAAAATTTATATTTTTATTTTATAAAATAGTCTTTTTTTTTTTTTTTTTAATTTTCAAAGTCTTTTTTTTTAATGTTAAAATTTACTTATTTTATTTTTGACTTTGACTTTTTTTTTTTTATTTGACAAAAAATTTATAATTTATATTTTCCCAATATATAAAAAATTTATATTATTTTTAAAAGAATTAAATAGAAATGATAGTAATTTTTACTTTTATAATTTTCAAAACTATACAAAAAAAGAATAAAAATACTAATATTTTAAATATTTAATAAATATTAAAATAACATTAGCAGTTTTATAATTTTATATTAATACTTTTTTTTATTAGTATATATTTTATAATTCAATTTTCTTGGTTATATTGACTAAATTGTTTTTATAAAGGTAAACATAAAGTATTTATTAATATTAATAATTTATTATATACACCATAAGCAATATTTTTATACTTTTTAAAAAAAAATATTTTATAATTTACTAATTAAATGTTCTAATTGTATTAAAAATTAAATAAATCAATAGTTATTAATTTATGGTAATAATAAATAACATAATTTTTAATTTTGATACTTCAAGCTTTATGTATTATATAAATAAAACAAAAGCCAATTCATGAATTAGATAAAAATTTATAAAATATCATATTAATAAATATACGGTATATAAAATTTTATGTGTATATATTCATTTAGTAATTATATTTATTTTATTTCTTAAATACTCATTATTAATAAATTATTTTTTTTAGGTACAACAAAATAATTACTTAGTATTTTATCATTTTTTATTATTTAATTATTCTATTATCTCTTAGTAATACTAAATATTTTATATAATCTATTAAACTAACTTTAGTAAAATTTGTAATATTGTTAAATTTTTTTATGAATGACTTTATATAATAATAATAATAATAATAATAATAATGAACAATTATTCAAATTATATCATTTATTATTTCTTAGTATAATTCTTTTGTTGTTTTTTTAACTCATAACTAAATTTATATATTTTTTTTTGATATATATAATAATATAATAGTAATTTTCAATTTGAATTAATAACTTTTTATTAATTAATAATATAAATACTATTCTTTTCAATAATTATGTATTCATGTAAATATAAACATTTTTAGTATTTAATATATCTAAAACATTATTATTAAATCAATCAATATTTTTATTAAGTGCATTCTTTTCAATCTTAAAGTTAATCTGAAGAATATTAACAAATGACTATAGGTATTATAAATAATAATATAATTACTTGTTTATATATAGATAGCATTTCTTTTATAATCTTTTTGAAATTAAAAAATTAAAGATATTTCATTTTCTATTATATATAATTATTTTTTTATTAATTTATATGAAAGATAATATAAAAATTCATTTATATTTCAATATAATTAAATTTCAAAAAAAAAAAAAAAAAAAAAAAAAATACAAAATTAAAAATGAGCGTTATAATTAAAAGTGTTTTAATTTAAATTATGAACATACAATTCCTTATTAATTTAATACTATCCCCTTTAGTATTTATCTATTGTTTCAAAAATTAAGCTATTTAATACTATTTGAATATATAAAGATTAATAGAATTAATAATAAAATACAAAATAAGATTATTAAATTTGATAAAAATTCCTTTTTATACTATTCTAGTATATTGTAGAAGTTAAGTACTATAATAATTCGTAAACTAAAAAAATAATTTATAAATGAAAAATAATTATATTCTTTTTTTCACTTTATTTTTAAAAAAAAAAAAAACTTTTAATGGCATGATTAATTGACCAATTTCTTTTCTTTTTTTTTTATTTCATTTTACAGAATTAATTATAATAATAAAAAAAATTAATATATTAAATGATAGTGATCCAAATCATTTTAATATTAAAAATTTAAGATTTACCAAAGATACAATGAACCAATAAAATTTTGTTATTCTTTTTTAATAGGAATGTAAAAGTTTGATAAAATTTATTATTTAAATAAGAAAAATGTTTTTTTTTTTTTTTTTTTTTTAATAGGAAAAGTTAATTTTATATAAGAATAATAAGACTATCATTTAAAATCAAAATCGTAATAAATAGTTTTATTTATATATTTGATTAAAAGAGAAAAATATTTGAAAATAAATAAATAAACTATGAATTATATATAAAAGAGGGATAAAAAAAGTCAAATACATTTTAATATTATTATTGAAATTTAATAAGAATTCAATTTTTATATTGTACATAAAGTATAAAATTATTGGTTTTATTATAATCAATCTTTTTTTTTATATTTAAATATTATAAAGTTGTAAATTCATAATGTAATTAATGTAAAAAAAAAAGTATTAATATACATACAATTTACAATTTACATAAAAAAAGATGAAATGCTTTGTTGTCTTTTTATTAAAATAACTTTTTTTTTTCAAACTTTAAACCAATCATTTAATAAATCTTTTTACCTAATTTTTAATTAGCTCACCTAAATTTATTTAAAGTTACCAAATAAGAAAAAAAAGACAATTTGATTTAATGATTTAATGGATGACTCACCAAATATGATTGAATTTATATAATAAAATATAAAATATTATAAATAGGTGTAATGTAATTATGTATAATAAAATATAATAATATATAATAAACATTTAAATGTAATATAATTATGTTTATATAATGTAGAGTAAAATAGAATAAAATAGAATATTTTTTAAAATTAAATATTGCTTATATAAAGTATCATTATCAAAAAATAGGAAAAAGATTTTTTATTATTAAACTTTTTATAATAACCATTCAATTTAACTTTCCATTTAAAAAAAAAATGGCGATTCCTATTTTATATTATATAATCTTTTTTATCTAAATAACTCTTGTTTTTTTCTTTTATTTAATATTAGATGTTATTTAATATATATTAATATATATTTTTTATTATTATAATATATTAAATTAAATAGGATATCTCATTTATATAAAAATTATCAATTTTAATTAATAATTTTGATATTAATTTTATGAATTTTTTAAAATGTATAAATATAGTAAATTTTCTTTTACTATTTTAATTTTTAGTTATTTTTATTTTAATAATCTTTTTTTTTTATATAAGCATTGATATTTAAATAAATAAAAAAAAGAGTTATTAGAAATATCTTTTAACATTTTATATTTGTTTTTTTAAAAAAAAATGAGAAAGTTTTCAATTAAGCAATTATTAAAATGTATTTTATTTACTTCAATCATTTCAGCAATTTCTGCTGATAATAATGACTCCTATTTAAAAAATATTTCTTTTAATCGTGGAAAAATATTTTCAAAAACAGATTATAATGTTGCAAAATTTAATATGATTATTAGTCAGGAAAATTTTGATATATTAAAGGAATCAGCCAATATTGTATATGAAAATGAGGATGATGAACCTAAAGTTAATGGTACTATAATTATTAATATTAATAATGATAGTGGAAATAAAATGGACGCTCAATATAAAATTGGTGGTCAAAGTACAAGAGGTTCAAAAAAAATGAATTTCAACGTTAAATTGGATAAAAAAAAATTAGGAAGAAAAGATTTACGTCTTCGTTCTGCTATGATTGATCCATCCTTTCTTCGTATTAAAATATCTACTGATATTATTAACCGAATGGGTCTTAATAGTATATCTTCCAGTTTTGCTGATGTTTTTGTTAATAATGAATATATGGGTCTTTATGCACTTATCGATGTCTATAAGAAATCATGGGTTAAAGAATATTATAATTTAGATAAAGATCCTTCCTATAAAATCTTTAAATGTAGAGATGAAAATAGTGATCTTACCATTAATAATATTAATACCTGTGCCGATGAAGATGAAGATAATCCAGATAGTTCTGCTTTACAAGCATTTGTGGAAGCTATTAATGATAAAAAAAAGACATTAGATGAATTAACAGAAATTATGGATGTAGATCTTTTTATTAAAAGCTGGATCTTTGAATGGCTTGTTGGTTCAGTAGATCATATGCTAGTTAATGGTAAGAACTACTATTTATTAAAATATAAGAACGTTTGGATTCCATTGATTTATGATTTTGATGCTAACTTTGGTAATGATATCAATGAACAATTTAAAACATTATATGGAAATAAAAATCCAGCAGAAGTTAAATTTGATAAGTGGTACACAAATCGTTATATTGTTGATAAATTAACTAAAGGTAATAATGAAAAGGTATTCTTAAATCATCTTCAGGATATAATTGATAATGCTTTTAATCCTGATCTTCTTTTCCCACACATTGATTCACTAAAATCATGGATTGGTTCATATATTAAAAAAGATCGTACTCCAAATGAAAATGGTGAACTTCCAGGTCGTATTAATGTTCAAAATAAAAAGAGAGCTCTTCCTGCTTCTGAATTTAAAGATTATACCTATGAAGATTATGAAAAAAATTCTGAATATACTGCAGTAGGTACTGCTGAAGGTCTTAAAAAATGGATTAAATTACGTTACAAATTTGTCTGTCATCACTATAATATTAAATGTAAATCTGAAATACTCTCCTATGACAATACTAAAAATAATAAAAAATCAAAGGATGGTCAATGTGGATCTGACCATGGTAAATGTCCAAATGGTTACTGTTGTAGTAAATATGGCTATTGTGGTAAAACCGAAAGATATTGTAGTATTTCTAAAGGATGTCAATCAGAATTCGGAGAATGTTCTACTAAAAAAACTAGTGAAACTGTTGCTTCTACTGAAGGAAAATGTGGATCTGGTTATGGTAAATGTTCAAATGGTTACTGTTGTAGTAAATATGGCTATTGTGGTAAAACCGAAAGATATTGTAGTATTTCTAAAGGATGTCAATCAGAATTCGGAGAATGTTCTACTAAAAAAACTAGTGAAACTGTTGCTTCTACTGAAGGAAAATGTGGATCTGACCATGGTAAATGTCCAAATGGTTACTGTTGTAGTAAATATGGCTATTGTGGTAAAACCGAAAGATATTGTAGTATTTCTAAAGGATGTCAATCAGAATTCGGAGAATGTTCTACTAAAAAAACTAGTGAAACTGTTGCTTCTACTGAAGGAAAATGTGGATCTGGTTATGGTAAATGCCCAGAGAGTTATTGCTGTAGTAAATATGGTTGGTGTGGTAAATCACCTGATTATTGTAAAATGGATAGAGGATGCCAAAGAAAATATGGTCTTTGCAAATGAAGACATTAAAATTAAAAATATTATTTATTAAACTAAATCTATTATTTATTTATTTTTTATTTAGAATTATTTTTTATAGCTTTATTATTGTAAATTATGAATAAATTTAAATTAAAAATATATGAAATAGTTCTATTATTTTTTTTTTGTGTGTGTGTGTATGTATGTTCATGTATGTGTATTTTATTTTATGTGTAGATACATTGCGTAATAGGTTAGTTTAAGAAATAAATATTATAAAATTTTAAAGAAAAAAATTAATGTTATGTTTATATTTATATATATTAGGTTAAGAACAAAAATAATGAGTATTTTTTGATAAAAATTAATATATTATATTTTTATTTTCCTTATTTATATTTGCAATATATAAGATACGTTTTTTTTTAAATAAAAACATGTTATAAACTTTAAAATTATTAACATTTTCTTTGAATAAATCAATGTTAATGAAGAAATTATGTATAATAGTAAAAATATAAAATAATAATAATATTGCTTTAATATGTGTAGATTTACAACAAAGAAGAATTATTTTTGATATTTCTAAATTCTTAACAGAAAAATTAATACTTAATAAAAATAATAATAATATTTTATTTTAAAATAAAATTAATAGGTAAAAAAAAAGAAAAAAGAATTTAGTATTTTTTATATAGATTTTAAAAAAATATTTGATATTAATAATAATAATAAAAAAAAAAAAAAAAAAAGAAAAGAAAAATAATATTTAAAAAATAAAATATGATCTTCTCTGGTATAATATTCTTGTAAGGACTTTGAAGAGAGCAAATTTAGTAGATTGTCATATATATTATATATATATGTACGTTTTTAATTTTTATCTACATAACCTTATTAATTTCAAAAAGTAGAATAAATAATTTTTTTTTGTGAATATTTAATTATTTTTATATAGTAAAATAAAGTTGTATAAAAGTATAAAAAATAATGTTTGTAATAATTATTATTATTATTTTAAATATTAAAATAGCCTTAAATAAATATTTATACTAGAGTTATTATTAATGGTTATAATAATTTTTTAATACTCTATATTGCTATATTTAAAAAGTATAAAAAAATAATTATTAAAAATAAAATGTTTACGATTTTTTTTAGTAAATATTAAAAATTATAAATAATGAATATCATTTTTTATAATAAATAGTATATAACAATATATATATAATAATCCTTAATAATTCTAGTACTAGATATATATATATTAAAGTATTTTGTTTTTAAATTCAAATAAAATTGTACTTTTTTATATATAATTTTTTATATACAATATATAAATATTTGTAAATAAAAATTTATTAATAAATTATACTAAATAATTACTAGAAGTAATAGCAAAAGTAAAAGTGAAAATAAAAGTATAGAATTAGTAGTGGTGCATATATTCCAAATAATAAATTTTATTTTTAACATAAAGTATAGAGTGTTAATTGAAAATTTTGTATAGTATGCCACCGATTTTGAAGGTTTAACAACCCATTTATAAATATAATATATTTAAGAAATTTAAATATCTTGCAGATATTATGAAATTGGGTTGTATGAATTAGGAATATAGAAATGCATATATTATCAGGACAATTTTCCAGTTTAGTAATAACATATATATATATATATAAATTTTAGTAATATATTTTTTGTTTATTTTTATCTGGAATTTTAATAAAATTATCACTATTATCTTAGATTGTTGAAACATGAACATAAATATTACTTTTACAATAAAATTGTGTATAATAATAGTTATAAATAATAGCAAATATTAAAAGAGTGACTTTAATATTAAATTATATTGAAAACACTTTTTTTTTTCACTCATTTTACAATTATTAATATTCTTTAATCAAATAATAAAAACTAAACAATTTAATATTATTAGTAAACTTTTATATTTTTAAGTTTATAAATAAAAATATATTTATTTATTTTTATCAATAATTATTAATATAAAAGAAAATTTTAAATTTATTTAAAAGTAATAAAAAAAAAGATAAAGGATAAAAAAAAAGATTAATTATAAAAAACTTTTTATTATTCAAAGTATAATTCCTTATAAAATTCAAAAAATAGTTATTCATTTCAAATAGATAATATTTATGGATTCTATAATATTAAAATTTTATTTTTTCCATTCATTTTTTAATAAAATAAAGTTGACAAGTATTAAATATTTTAATAAAATCATGATCGGATAATGGCCATTTCTTTTTGTATAAGAAAAGAAGATTTATAATATAAATCAAGTCATCCAACGATTTTATAACTGGTATGATTTTCATATTGGAATTTAATTTCTTTTCTTTTATTTATGAAGAAATAAGATAACTATTCAATATAATGTCTTCTATTTTAGGAAGGTTTAGTAGATGGCTTGATACACTTTTTAATTTATTATTATACATATCTAATATTTTCAATTTTTTAAAACGAGAAATAAAATCTGGAAATTTTATCAATTGTTTATCACTTACATCCATTTTTGTTATCTCTTTTATATTCAAATTTATTATGTCATAAAAGGTAGTTCTGATAGTTTTTGATTCTTCATATTAATTTACAATCTTATATAATCATCAACGTACTGAAGTGTAGATAAAGAATAACCAATATCTAATCTTTTTAAGCCAGTTAAACCAATAGCTCTTCCAATTGAAATAAATTTTTTATTTCTTTTGGTAATTCTTTAATATTATTTCTAGTTAGATCCAAATATGCTAGATTAATTAGTTGCCCTATTTCTTTTGGTAATTTTTCTATTTGAGTTTTATTAAATTTAAGCATCTTTTAATAAATAGAAATATTTTTATTAAGCACTTAAAGAGTGCAATAATAGTTTGTACATATGATATATAAAGTAATTTGATTGTAAACAGTTTATCTTATTCAATATAGAATAATAATTATAAACTTGTTTTTTTAATAAAATAATAAAAATTATATTATTTTTATTAATATCATATAAAATGTATATATATAAAGATAAAAGTAAAAATAGAAACATATATAATGACATTAAATATTAATAACTTATTTTTCATTAATAATTAGTATTAAATATCATATATATGAAGATTTTTATAAAGTATATATAATGTTAATCATAAAGATTACGAATTCAATTAATTTATTATAAAAAAATATTATATTATATTATATTTATTTATTGAATGAGTGATACTTTCTTTTATTTTAAATTAATAAATTATTATTACTAATAATTTATATTTATGATTTTAATAGGTATTTCATTATTTAGTATCTATAGGTTTAGCACCGTACTGATGAATATATTGAAAATAATAATATATTAAAATATCCATATTTATTTTTAACAAATTTAATTATTTCAAGAATCAATTAAATACTTTTAAACTAATAAAGACAGTTATAGTTCATTCATACTTTCAATAACTAAGGAAATCAAACTTTACTATTCAATACAGTATTGAAATGGGCTTTTAATCAAAACAGAATTGAAAAATAATTTTTTGTAATAATTAAAAATTTTTATTTTTTTTATCTGTCCATTCTAGTCTCAAATATTTAGATGTGAATTATAAAACACCATACTTTTTTTTTTTCATTCAGGATTTCAAACACTGACATTTCAGCAAGTACATAAATTATAATTTGAAAAAAAAGAGAAATGTTAAAATTTAAATGATTAAAGTAGAAATCATCAGAGAGTGATGTAGTAGAGGATTTGATAGATGGTTTGTTTTGTTTCTGTATTATCCATTATTTTTAAGCTTGTAAGAATAAGTAGTATAGCTTTAAGCGGGCACTTTCCATTAACTTTTAGAATGAAATAAATACCGAGTAATTATAAGTATTTTTTGGTATGGGATTAAAAAATTTCATTGAAAGAATGAATAGTGAATATCATTTAATAGAGATTCTACTAATCGTTGTTTATACCATGAATCAAAATCTTTAAATTTGATCCAAAAGAGCAAAGACCACAATGTAAAGTAGGTACAGTACAATTGACATTGTTCATTTTTAAGAAAAAAATTTATTATGAATAAATAGATATTGATATATTGGTGTATTGATATATAGTAAATGAAAATAAAACTAAAATTAAAATAGTATAGTATAAAAAATATATATTTGTAAAGATGAATATATAAGATAATTAATAGATTATTTATTCAACACCATCCATCCATCATATTTACTGCAACAGTATCCTTCTTTACAGGTCCTGTTGTTTTTTCCACATCTATAGGATTGTGATTGGTGATGATGATCATTTTTTTCGTGTTCATATTTATTACAAGTACCAAATTTAGATTGACAGCCTTGATCAATATCACAATAAGCTTTACTTTTACCACACCATCCAAATTACTACAACAATATCCATCTTTACAATAACCATTACCTTTACTACATTTCCTTGATTGATATATTGGAGATGCCTTTTTAGTAATGACACTAGTAGTCTTAGTGATAGATGGAGTAGTAATAGTAGTTTTTCTTTTTATTGTAGTTGAAGAGATGATAGATGAAGAAGTAACAATAGATTTTTTATCATAGCATCTACCGAATTCAAATTGACATCCCAAGTCGATTTTACAATGTTTATTGGTGATACCACACCATCCATATTTACTACAACATTTATTATTACCACAAGATCCGTAACCTTTTCCACATCTATAATCCTCTGGTTTTGTAATAGCTTCTTTTTTATCAGGATTTATTTCTTCTAATATTTTATCTTTGTCCTCTTCATTGTTGGATTTATCATCTGATTTGCTATTGGAATTAATAGGATTATTTTTACATTTTTCACCATTATTTTCCTTTACAGAACTATTCACATAGATATTATTTAATTATTTATTAATAATTATTTTTTTTATTTTTAATTGAATGAAATATTATAATTAAAATATAAAAAAACTTACACTCTATTTTTGAGATCTTCAGGGACAGGTGTTGAAATACAATTATAATCAAGGTTTCTAAAAAAAATTATTTTCATAAAGTTAAAAAAAAAAACAATTATTTTCCCAAATATATATATATATTTAATTATAGAATATTTACAAAGCACAGTTTTTTAATTTTTTAATAAGTTTTTCATGGAGTTCGTTTAAATAGTTATTTTCTAGGTCAAGTTTCCATAAATCTCCAATATTAATTATATCAATAGGAATAGATGTTATTTCATTATTATTTATGAAAAAATATTTTAAAATGTTAACAAGAATTTTTTTAATTAATCAATAAATTTTTCTTAAACTTCTAATTATAATAAAATGCATACAATTTGTTAATATTAGTTAATTTTGTTATTTCAATTGGAATTTCAATAAGTTTATTATTATTATTTAATTCTCTAATAAAGATATTAAAAATTTTTTATATTTTTTTAATATTTCTTTTATAATGAGATATATACAAACTATAAAGATTATGTATCTTTTCAATTACAGAAGGCAATGGAGGGAGTTAATTGATTGTTGATTAAAATCCTAAAAAAAGAAAGATAGATTAAAAATAAAATTAATTTTGTTATTTTCATTTTATTTAAAAAAATTTTTTTATTATTTTAAAAATTACAATAATTCATTTTATAAAAAATTAAAGATTATTTTTTAAATGGTTCAATAGTATATAAATATTTAAAAACACGAAAGTTCTTTGAAGTTTTCAATTTCAACAGGAAGTTCAGTAATATTATTATTTTATAAATTCCAATAAAATATTTTTTAAAATATATTTTATATAATAATTGTTTTTATATTCAAATAATATTTAAATATTCTCATAATTTTTATTCTATATTTACAAAAATGTAAGTTCTGTTATATTTCCAATTTCAGCAGGAATGGTAGTTAATTTATTGTCACTCAGACCCCTATAAAATTTATTTTTAAAATAAATAAAAATTTTGAATGGAAAGTGATTTAGTTTACATTTTTTTATTTTCTTGATTTTATATTATTAATAGATATATAATAATTTTAATATATTTTAGAGATAAAACAATTTAATTAATATTGTTTTTTAATTCATCTAATAATAAAGTAATTCTTACAAGTATTCAAGCTGAATTAAATTTCCAATTTCAGTAGGTATGGTAGTTAATTTATTTCCATATAAATATCTATAAAAAATGTCTTTTCAAATATATTTCATAAATAAAAAAGATAATTATTTTATATAACATTTAAATTTCCATATTATTACATTTTATACGTACAAACTTTTAAGATTAATTAAATTTCCAATTTCAGTAGGAATACTAGTTAATTTATTATTATCTAAGCGCCTATATATATTTTATTTTTTAAAATAAATAAAATTTGAATCACATAATTTTTAAAGTTTTTTTTCTTTATATTTTAATTATTATTAAATTTATAATAATCTTTTATATATCCTAGTCTTTAAAAGTCTTTTATATATATTTAATATATAAATTTCAAAAATATTAAGAATTTTTTTTACATAATTTAATTACAATTAAAAACAATACTTACAATCTTTGAAAAATATTATCTTTTTTTTTACATAATTTAATGACAATTAAAAACAATACTTACAATCTTTCAAGTTTTGTCAAATTTCCAATTGAATCTGAGATTTTATTTATATTGTTATTCTTTAAAAAGTCTTTTATATATATTTAATAAATAAACTTCAAAAATATTAAGAATTTTTTTTACATAATTTAATTACAATTAAAAACAATACTTACAATCTTTCAAGTTTTGTTAAATTTCTAATTGATTCAGGAATGGAAGTTATTTAGGTATTATATAAATTCCTTTTTTTTTTTAAAAAAAGGAAAATATTATAATAAAACAATAAAATGGGTCTAATAACATTATTTCCTAATTTTTAAATATAATAATTTAGTAAAAATATATATATTTATTTAAAAATAGTATCTATTATTCAATATCAATATTTTATAACATACAATTCTTCAGCTTTTCCATTACTATTGTCATTACAGCTGTCATATAATATACTTTTTTCCATTAATTTTTCATCAACTTCCTTACATGATAATCCATAAGATATTGAAATCAATAAAAACAAATTTAAAAATATATTTCAATATCATTTTATATTTTAATATTTAATTTTTTTAAGGAACTATCATAGATTTAAATATTATTTTTATTATTAAAATTGTATTAAATTTATATTATTATTTAAAAGAAAAAGGTAATTTACTCTAAAAACGAGTAAAGAAAAAAGTGGACTTTTTCTCTTTTTTATTTATCAAAAAAAATTTAATTAAAAATTTTTTATTAATTAAATAGAAATTCTTTAATTAAATTTTATTGAAAAGAATTTCCTCTAATAATATATTTTAATATATAGATATAATATATTATCTATATATTAACACATTATTTTTATTGAATTTGATAGGAAGTTTATTGAAAGTTTTTTGTAACCTTTTAACAGCAATTAAAATTGTAATTATAACAAGAATTATAGCAGAAGTTATAATAAAAAGTGAATTTTACACTTGCATTATTATCTACTCAACTCTATATTAATTACTATTCATATAACATCAATTATTATTATTATTATTATTAATAATATTATTATTTATATATTAAAATTTCATTTTTTTTTACTAATAGTCATTTAAAGATAAAATAAAATTTAATGATGTATATTGAAATAACCAATAAGAATTGAGTATTATAATTTAAAACCTATAATAATAGATTATATGTTTTCATGAATTGTACTATCGGTGCATATTTAAACTTCAATCCCGTCAAATAAAGCACTTTTCTTTATTGTAAAAAAAATAAAACTATCAATAATATATATAACTATCTTTTATATTATTATTATTTTCAATGAAAAAAGTCATCTTTTTCGCAGCAATACATTATAATTATTATTATAAAAATAATGTAATGTATCAAATGTAATGTAATTAAAAGAATAATAAGTCATAATATATTAACTAAATTAATTCTATTTTATTATATTATATAATAATATATTTATATAATATATTAAAATAAACTCAATATAATTTTATAATTTAATTTTCATTTTTTGGTTATTTTTAGTGGAAATAAAAAAATGATCAAGAATTTCTTTATTTACTTTTTTTTAAAAAGAAATTTCTTATACAAGTTTATTATCCTTATCATCACTATTTTCATTATTGTATAATGAACAGAATTTGTTGAGAGAATGGTTATAATATTTTAAATTTGTGGTAAAAGAACATATAAAATAAATAATACAAACTATTGTTATGAATGATGGAAGATATTCAGGTGGAATGAAAATCAAGTTGAGCAACTTTTTTCTTTTATTTTTTTTATCAATTTTGATCAAAATATAATATATTAATAATATATAATGCAAATTGGAAAATTATATTAAATATATTATTTTATATATATTACAAATAAATTATTATAATATTATAAAAATTTAAATTAAATATAATAGATTTATAATATATTAAAAGTACAATTATATAATATATTAATTATATATTATGTATTTTACACTAAAAAATAAAAATTTTCAAAAAAAAATTTTTTTTTATTTTCTTTCCACTTTAGAAAAGATTGTTTTGTTTCTATAATAATAATAAAAGGTATAAAGCATTTTATATTCATTCTTATTTTATATTTAAAAAAAAAAAGATCATTTTTATGAATAATAAAAAAAATGATAATGAAGGAATATAATAAAATATAAGGATATAACAAAGTAATGATATAATTAAAAGAGCTTGAATTATAATAACACATAATAATAATTAGAGTAATAATAATAATAGCAATGATAATAATAATAATAATAATAATAATAATAATAATAATAATAATAATAATAATAATAATAATAATAATAATAATAATAATAATAATAATAATAATAATAATAATAATAATAATAATAGCAATGATAATAATAATAATAATAATAATAATAATAATAATAGCAATGATAATAATAATAACACATAATAATAATGAGATATAATATATCATTAACTAATGAAGTCTTTTTTTTTTTTAGAAAAACAAAATATATTAATCAGTAAAGAAAAAAAATGTCAGAAAATAAAAATAATGCAAGTCTTGAAGAAAAACTAAACATTAAACGAATTATGAAAACTAATTCAATTCGTGATGCTATCTTTCTATCTATAGCCATTTTTATTATTCTTCCAGGAGGTTTCTTTTTTATTTTAATTTCTTATAATTTATATAGAGAACGTAAAAATTTCATTAAACAAAATCCAAGTGTAAGTAATAACAATTAGTTTTTTTTTTATTATTTATTAATAAAAAATAGAAAACATATTTAGTGAATTGAAACAAAAAACCAAACTTTAATAACATATATAAACTTCAATTTTATAAATAAAAAAAAAAGTTTGAATATACTCCAGAATTAAAAGACTTTTTACTTGGGATTATTTTCTTCTTTTTTCTTTACATTATTCGTTTTCTTTCAATTAAACATATTTTCCTTAAAAGTGCAGAAAAAACAATTGTTCAAATACCTTCAAAGGATTTAAGAAAAAAAAAAGTTGAAAAGGTACTTATTTTTATAAAGATTGTAAATTTTTTTATATTATTATATGAATTATATTTTACTATATAAAAATATTTTAAATAGGACCTTTTTTTTTGTTTTCTATTTCTTAATATATCATAAATTTTTATTTATATATCAATTGAAATTTTATTTATAAAAATATAATATCGAAAATAAACAATGCATAAAAAGGCTGCTATTGCTAGATTTAGATGTTTATGGTATATTATAATTACCATTGTTGGCTATTACTGTCTCAAGGATGAAGAATGGCTTCCAAAATCTTTAGGTGGTACTGCCCGTTCTTTAAAAGATTTAAATTTATTTTGGGAAGATCTTCCATATCAAGCACAAAATAAAAAAGTAATTTATTACTATATGATTCAATTTGGTTCTGCTTTATGTACATTTGTTCTTCAATTTAAAGAAAGTCGTAGTCGTAACAGTTAGTAAGTATTAAATAAAAATTTTTATTATATAATAGTAAAGGTAAAAAGAAAATGCTAAATATTTTCTTTTGTAAAATCAGAATATAAAATAAAAAAAAATTTATTAAATATTTAAAAAGTATTATTAATTTATTCTTCTATTTAAATTATATTTATTTATGATTAATATAATTAAAAATAGTGGTGAATTTCTTCTTCATGATATGGCTACATTAATGCTTTTAGTTATTAGTTTCTTGAATAATTATATTCGTATGGGTGCTGTTGTTCTTTTTCTTCATGATATATCAGATATCTTTTCATATGGTTGTAAGATTTTTGTTGATACTGATCAAACCGTTCTTACTTTTATAAATTATGTTTCCTTAATTATAACCTGGGTTTACACTCGTTTATACATTTTCCCATTCCAAGTTATTCTTCAATGCTTTACTAATAATATTTGGGCTCGTCCAGAACTTGTTGGTTACATAATTATCGCAATTTGCTTAATAACTCTTCTTATTCTTCACGTTTATTGGATTATTCTTCTCATTAATATCGGTATAAAATTCGTTTTTAATGGTGAATTTGATGATATACAAGATGCAGAAAAGGTTGAAGACTATTCTCAATCAAAATATTCTGAAAAAAGAACTATTGACATGAAAACTGAATCCTCAACAAAGTCTTCTCCTAATAAAAAGGATAATTAAATACAAAAAAAAAAAAAAAAAAAAAAAAAAAAACAAATATAAAAACTAATAGTAGTAAAATAAAACCAAGAATATCTTATGATCTATTTTCTGATCCTATCTATCACTATTTATATATTTAACCATTGTTAAATTTTTCATTGAACCATTCCTATTCAATTTTATATAATATATTTATTATTATTTAGTCAATATTTTATTTAAAAATAGATTTATAATAAAAGATAATTTACCTTTTACTTTACAATTATTCTCGTTATATATATCAAAATTTTCTTTATAATTTTTAATAATAATCATCATCATCTTAAAAATAAAGTATTGTATTATTCATCTTTTCAATAGTTTATAGATTTTTTATAAAGGTTTATTATTTTTTCTAGATTTTTTTTTTATTTATTTATTTAGATGCTATATACTTTATTTCATAAACAATTTCTTTTCTATTTAAAGATTTATTAGATAGTATAAATTAAAAATTATAATTCTTAAGTATTAAATAGAGTTTTTGTTTTCTCTTTACTAACATAGACTTTATTTTTGGGTAACAAATATACAAAAACAATTATAAACCATTGTAACTTTTTTTTTTTTTATTACTTTTTATCCTTGTTGTTGTTGTTGAAATTCTAGGTGAGTCATCATCTCACAGTGTCACTATTGAATTAATTCTTTTTAAATATTCATGTATTTTTTTTTTGTAATCTCTAACATTGACTTTATAATTGATGATTACCAAAATACATATATATATATAAAAAAAAGAACCTTTTTTACTTTCTAATGATTTAATAAAAAAAAAAAAAGTATTTATTTTTTAAAGAAATTCTTTTTAATTTTCTCATATATTAAATTATATTCTATTATATAGAGTATGATATATAATATTAAATCACATTGATGTATTCATAAAAATTTTTGATTCAAACTCATTGTAAATAATATATTAAAAAATTCCTTTTAAATTAGTTAATCTTATATTACAATATACTTTAATATATAGTTATTTTTTTTGTGATTAAAATTATTCTTTTAAAAGAATTCCTAATACGAGAAATTTTTAATTAAATATAAAAATAATATATTATATTATATATTACATTATATATTATATTATATATTACATTATATATTATATTATATATTACATTATATATTTTTTTAAATAAAAAAAAAGCATCAAAAAATGAGTAACAAGAAAAGGTAACTTTAAAGAAATAAAAGAAAAAAAAAAAGACATTCAAAATAGTATTCCTTGCCATTTATTATTTTAAATACAAAAAAGAATTATAATTAGTATTGTCAGATCATTCAACTATTTAATTTTTAAATAATTAAATAGTAGGGATGTAGTTTTACTTATAAAAAAAAACATAGTAATTAATAATGTATACATTATTAGTAAGATATAAATGTTATTCTATTTAAATTATTTGATGCCTATAAAAATTGTTAGAAAATAAGAATAATTGGAATTTTTTGCTTGAAACATTGGACATAATATAATAATTCTTATAAAATAGAATCTTTGATAATAATAAAATAATTATTGAGATTATAAATAGAAAGAAAGCCTAGATTATTGAAATCTAAATATTTATCAAATAAAATACAAGTTTTAATAATCCAAAATATATTTTTATATGAAAATAAAAAAAAAAAACATAAAATATCATTTATAATATTATTTAATATTTATATTTTTAAAAGCTTAACAGGTCTTTCCTTAAAATTAAACCATCAAAATAACTTTTCATTTGAATTGTCAAATTAAATTTGATATTATATAGTAAAATATAGTATGACAAAAAGATTAAACTCACTAAAATAGATCCTAATATTTAATAATGAAAATTGGTTTATCAACTACATTTTAAAATTTAAGGTTTTGTTCTTATTTATATTCATATAAATTTTTAAAATGTTTCCTTTTTATTAATAAATATTATTAATTATATAATGGCTATGAATAGGTTATTATTTTCTTTTCACTTCAATAAAACATTTAATACTTACTGTAATATATTTTAATACAGTTTAATTTAATGTAGTTTACAAAGTTTTTTATAATTAAAAAAAAAGTATTTAAACAACATTAAACCTTTTTATTATTAAACTTTTTAATTATTAAATTTAATTCAAAAAAAGTTTAATAATTTAAAAAAGTACTTTTTTTCTCAAATTTAATTTTAGATTATTATACAATGTATCATTAATCATCACTTAATAGTCAATTAATTGTATCCATTAATGCATGAATTAATTTTAAAGTTTTTACAAAAACTTTTTTTTTTAATTATAAATAAAAAACTTTATAAGCTAATTATTTTTTTTTTTTTAGTGGAAATATTCTAAACATTTCTTTATTGTAGACTAAAAATATAAATGGATAAAAATATATATAAAATAGTTTTTTTTTAAAATGATACTATATATATATATTTTAATTATTTCATATTTTGAAAATTACCACTTTTTTTATAAATACCTCAAAATTTTAAAAAAAGAAATTAAACTTTATTGTAATATTTATAATTTAATTTACATATATAATTGAATGATTAAATAATTATAAGAAAAAATATTGTTAATTTCATTTAATAAAAAAAAAAAGTATATTTATAATTTGTTTATGTACTGGATATAATAAACTATTATTGTATTATAAAAATTTATTTATACAACTATTAAAAACAAGGTAACTATTATTAGTATAAAAAGATTAAAAGTAATATTTTTATTGTGATAAAAAATGGTACTACCAATCGACTGAGGAAGTGAATCCACTTCATCATAAGTAAATATAGAAGAAAATTTTGGTGTAGTATATCCTAATGAACCAACTTGAATATCATCTAATGATTTTGGTATATCCATTGGATTATATTTAAGTAGGTATTTTACTTTATAACGAATATAAGTTTTTATTGGCATCGGTGATGTTAATAAATTTTTTACATCAGTAACACAAAATAGGAAAAAATCAATATTATTAAGCTTTCCGGTTTTACCATTGAGATTCATTCTAGGCAGTAATAAATCCCATTGGACGTCATTATAAATCATTTGAATTAACGATTCTATGTAGGCGTAAAGAACAGGGGTATTAAATGCTGTTTTAATGGTGTCATAAATAATAGTTTCAATCCTCCTGGAATATTCGTTGTAATCAATTTCTAATAATTTTGTTAATGGTTGACGTATTACCTCTATTTCAGTATTATAGGCGGATTGATTATAAAAATTACCTTTAATTTGTTTAGCAAATCCATCCGAACCAAAAGTAAAATGAAAATCTGTACTAATAAAATACCAACGATAATCTTTTTTTTCTTTATTAGCACTCTTATACATATAATAATTACTCGCCCAAAAAAGATAATTATCAACTCCTTGACATAAATAGTCCAATACAAGACTACGTAAAAACGAATCGACATGAAAAATTTTTTTTTCAAAAAAAGCTATATTGTACTTTGTTAGTTCATCTATTTTTTTAAAAAATGGAAGTAATTGATCCTTTTTAGCTTTTTCTTCATAATCTTCAATTGCAATATCCTTTTCTTTACAAAAACTACTTTTTTTTAATTCATAGGCTTTATATTTCATATCAGTAACATCAACATCATTACCATAATATATCATATTACCCACACTAGTCATTACATTGTCAACTTTGAATAATAAGGCATCATCTTTCTTTTTAATTTCATTTCCATTATTTAGAACTTCTTTCATAAAATTATAACTAGAAATATGATCGACCAAAGTAAACAAACCAATACTTTTTTTATTAATAATTAATCGGGTAAAGGTACATCCTTGAGTTGGTATTCCCATTGCATCGGCTAAACTATATACTAATTTTTCGCGAATATAAGTTGGATCTGATTGATTGGCTCTTAATTTTATTGCTTTTCTTTTATATAGTCCCCTCCCATTTTCATCTTCAATATCAGTGATTTTATAACTCAATTTACGATTGGTAATAGACCGATCACCACTGAGGTTAAAGGATACTTTTTGAAATACCTTGACTACATAGGGTGATATGTAAATCATTTGAGCTTTTAAATCTTTATAATCTTTTGATGGATAATTGTGATACTTTTCAAGATTATCATAATTTTGTTGGTTAAATTGAAGTACAATTGTTGAAACAAACCGATCATCAAAAAGCTCGGAAGGCTCAGTGTAATTAAATCGCTCATAAACCCTAGGAATGTATTTATGGTTGTAAAAATCATATCTATTATTAAATACATGATTATAGGTTGAACTTTGAGAAATATTAAAAAAATGTTGCCTTTCAAATATTTCTTCTTCTATCAGTTTGGTTTTACTTCCTTTTTCATAAACACTAAAGTGATATTCAATATTTTCTTTATCCGTCAAAAAGTCTTTTGTCATCGTAAAAATATATAGAGGATAAAAATCAATTTCCATTAAATATTTTTTCCCCTCGTACACTAAATATACATCAATTTCTTCTTCTGTAAATGCAAGTACCTTAAATAAAAATTCATTCTCATTTTTTAAACTTCGTTGCTTTAATCTAGAATGAAAAGAATAGGCATTAGTAATGAGCAAAAAAACCCATAAAATAATATATTTGTTATAAAAATTCATTTTGTAATTGTTTTTTAAAAAATTATTATAAATATTGTATTGTTAAAGAGTAAATCTTTCATTATATAAATCTATTGAGAAAATTTTGTTATATATATTTCTTTATTTTAATTAAGAAACATAAATATATATTAAAAAATTTTTTTTATTATTATTATTTAATTTTATTAATACAAATAAAAAATAATCTTAGTATTAACATAAGGCTGCAATTATGTTAATACAAATAAAAAATAAATTGTTAATTAAGATGTTGATATTTATATTTGTTAATTTAATGGCTATGTAAAGTTTGATATAAAACTTTATCTTATATTTAATTTTATTTTAAAATTTGAATTTGGTGGGTCGATTAATTAATAAATAATATTTTATAATAAAATGATTTTTATTGTTAATATATTATAAAAAAAAAAACATTTTATGTAATATTTTGTTTTATATAATATTAAATTCTTTTTTTTTTTTTTTAACAAACTCAAAATCATTTAAAAAGAATTACTTTTTGATATATTTAAATTAAGGTATTTATTGGGATCAATTTAATATATACTACTAATTTGTATCCATTCTTGAATCTATTGGAAATTTATTTGATAAAATTAACTGTATATACTTTAAATCTCATAATAAAATAAAAATAAATAACTTTACTTAATATTAATAATATTATTAAAAACATTAAAGAAATATAAATATAGTTCATAATTTAAAAAAAAAAAAAACTTAACTTATATTTAAATTTTTTTTTTTAATTAGTATTTAAAATTTTTTAAATTTAAAAAATATAGTTTATATAAAGAAGAAAAATCTTTTTTTTTTTTTAATAAGAAAGTTTATTTTTTTTTTTCATTTAAAATTTATAATATATAATAAATATAGTAATAAAATAATCTTATATATATTATAGAAATTTTGATTTTTTTTTTTACTCTTTTTGCCATTAGATATTCAATTATTAAATCTTAGATAAAAAAAAATTTTTGTGTTAATAAAGATAAAAAAAATCATGAAGTTATTACAACAGTTTAATATTATATTTTTCATTAACTGTAGTCTATATTTAATAGGAGTGTATACAAGTATGTAATAAAAAATAAAAACAGGATTTATTGGGAAAAAAAATTGATTATTTTATTTTATTCACACTATTCATACTATTTATCTATTATATATATATATAAATTTTCATTTATTGAATATTTAATTAAATTATTAGAGGTTTATCAATTTAATGTAGTAGCACCAGTTGAGAGAAATACAACAGCCATAGGGTTAAATATAAATAATAATATTATTAATTTAGATGATACGGATTATCCAATTTGGAAAGGGGAACTTGATATAAATGAAAGGACGCCATATCATTACTTATCTTATTCTGTATATAACAACAATGAAATAATAGAGGAAGAAAATTTTAATAGATCAATTCAACCATTAACTAAAAATTCTAATAAACTATTAAATGATTTTTTTGGAAGAATAAATACTTTATTTCAACATCCAAAACTATACGATAAACGTAATAAATATTTCAGTAATGAATTTAACAATGAAAAAAAAAAATTCTCGGAATTATTTAGTGATCGATATATATCTACCATTTATTTTACCGGTCATTTTTCAAAATTTAAAAAATTAGAAAAGGCACATTACATGGATGAAACTATTCCTTCCTTAAATATTAATGCCACCATCATTACCCCCTATACTGTAAAAAAATATAATAATTTATTGTTGGAGATTAACCTTTATGCCGAAAATATAAATACAGATATATATACTTCATACTATTTTAGTAAATATAAAATTCATGATCATATCAACTCAAATAAAAGCTCTTATTTTCTTACATTTAAGGATTATAGTTCTATTGAATCCTTATCCTCTTTTGACCTTAATGACTCTAATATCTATAATAAAACGAGTATTCAACTTTTATCTTCATCTACAGACCGTCTTTTGATCCGTACTAAAATGTATACGGATATGTGTAATATAATTGGTATCCCATCGGTTGATGTAGGTTATACACGTATTTATTTCAATGATATTCCAATTGGATTTTATTTAATAAAAGAAAATCCAAATATACAATATTTTGAACAAAATTATAATACTTTAAGGGAATATAGTCAAATAGACGGTCATTATTCTCCAATGGATTATGTTGGCGATTTTAATTTGACATCATCAGATCCAAAATTATTAAATAATAAAACTACAGATAATTATTCAAGTTTTTGGTATCAAGGAAAAAAAGATCAAGATATTTTTCATTCAAAAGAAGATATTGCTTCTCTTTTTAAAAATTTTCAACCACCCACTTCTTTAGACGATATTAAAAAGAATTTTGCTGTTGATCCTTTTTTAAAAAATATGGCACTTGATTATATTGTTAATAATCAGCATGGATATTTATATAATGGCACTAATTATTTTTTATACTACGAAAATGTAAATACTTTTTTTTTTTTTTTTTAACATTTTAAATATTATAATTTTTTTATAAGTTCAATTTATTATTTTCATTGCATTATCTAATATTTATTAACTTTTTTTTAATGCTTAATATAACCAAATTTCTTCATATATATTATATTTAAAAACGAAAATATAAAAAAAAAAATTTAAGAATAATAATAAATGGAATTTTCATGAAGGATATTATACTTCACCATTTAATAATTGGAGTAAAAATTTCACTTTAATTGATTATAAATCATATCGTTTTATGGGAAAGGGAGAAATTGATATTGAAAGACCAACATTTGATTATTTAATGTCATTCCCAAATTTACAAAATCTTTTTGAAAATTATTTGAAAAATATTTCATTAGAACTTTTTGGAACTGTAAATTATTTCAAAAGAATGGCTAGTATTTTCAATATGATAAATGATGATTTAAAATGGGATATTTTACTTCATCCTGTATATAATAATACTGTACTCACTGAAAATGAAAATAGAATGTTCAAATTTTTAAAAATTAAAAATGATTATGAATATTTAATGAGATTTATATCCAGTAGAAAGGAACGTATAATAGATTATTATGGATTTTCTATTCCTTTCAATATCTACTCTTTATTTACTACTGCATTTTTAATTTCATTAGTAGTAATATTACTTCACCTTCTTTATGCCGTGCTCATTAATCCTTTTGTATGGAATATCTCAGACAAAAATACACGAGTTTTACCCCATACTTTTCTCAAACTTTGGGCACTTGCTATAGTTTTGTTAATTATTTTGGTTACATCAATTTATTTCTTGATTAGATATAATTTAACTGATAATTTTATTAAAAATATACATAGAAAAATTCATAATTACATTGTTAGTTACTATGGTACTTACAATCAGACCTACATTAAATTAACTATTATATTATGGTTAATTCTTAACAGAGAAAGTTTTCTTATTTTCTTAGGGGCTCCATTTGTTCCTTGGCCGTCGTTTAATAAAAAGAAATTAATTAATATTGAAAGTGATAGTAATAACTCTTTTTATTTCAATAACTTATATGAAGAACAAACCGAAAATAATTACACTACTACTAAAACATTGAGTAACAATTATTCAAGTACCACATTTATCAATAGTAATATTGATTATGAATTAAGTGAAACAAATTCATATAGTTTTGATGTAAATCATAATAAAAATATAAATAATTTTAGTCATTCTGATCCTGATTCGTGTATTTCTGATATGGGGGACGTGTCTATAATAACTGAGTCTGTAAATGAGAAACTTAGTAGTCACAATTATAGAGAAAGCATCATATCAAAAGAAGAACTCTTTCACTCAAAATATAATCCTTCGTATACGGATGAACAATCAAAAATAATTTCTATGTATCAAAATATTAAGCATGGTTTTTTAATTGTTTGTCATAATAGTTCTGATGTATTACCAGCAACCCTGGAATGTTTATTGAAAGTAACTACTCCAATGTGCATATTTATAGCAGAAAATGGTTCCAATCCCGAAGAAAAACAAAAAATGAAAGAAATAATAGATGAATTTAGCATCAAGTTTCGCTTAACTCACCCTAGCTATCAAGGATTAAATATTATTTATGCTAATTTAAATGAAGGCTCTAAAACCTTGGCTCAGTTTTGTTTACTAAATAATTTATTTTGGTTCGGTATAAATATTAAATATATATCTGTTATTGATGATGATGTACTAATTCCGGAAAATTGGGTGGAAGAAGAAATTCTGAGCTACTTTAATGATCCTAAAGTAAAGGCATTAGCTTATCCTATTACTGCAAGTAATCGTCGTGAAGGTATTGTACCTGCTTTTCAAAATTTTGAATATATTCTTTCAATGTATAGTAAAAAAATTCATAGAGATATTGGTACAGTTGTATTTCCAAGTGGAGCAATGGGTACATGGAGCATTCCATTTTTATTAGAATGTCTTTATCTTCATGATACAGTATTTCGTGGAGATGATTTACAACTTGGACTTCGACTTCATACTATGTACGGAAAACCTCGTTTTTGTGATCCTAATAATATTCATGATGGTAATTATAAAATTGAAATGGCTCATGTTACTGTAGATACTTTTGTACCGGGATGTTATATACATTTAAAGGAGTATCTTCCTAACTTTTTAGGAAAGTATCTAAAAGATTGCGCATGCGGTCAATATTCCCTATCACGTCAACGTATTGTGTATTGGGAACCTGCTCGTCATCGTTTTCTTTTAAAATTTTTAGACTGTATCTTCCATAAGTGTAAATTAAATCATCGAGCTACTCTTACAGCTAAATTGTTTTGTATTGACTTTGTTGTTACTGTTTTTAATGATTATCTTTTTATTGTATTATTGGTATATATGTTTTTAATGAAATCCTTTTTGCCTGCTTTAATGATTATATGTATTTGTTTTGCTCTCGCCTATCTTAGTTTAGATATTTTCAATATAGTTATTGCCAGAGGAAAACCAGAAATTAAGCTACCATTTGAAGTTTGTGTCATTTTCCCTATTTGCTATCAATTTGTTTCTACTCTTTTCTATAGAATTTCTACCATTATCTACACTTTATCCTATTATGTTCCTTTTGTAAGAAATAACGTTAAAATTAACAAGAGAGCCCTTAAAAAAGATATTAGTAATATGACTATGAATGATATTTTTACTGAGACCGATTCTGAAAAAGCTATTGCTTACGTATCTGATGTATCTATCTATTTAAATAATAGAAAGAGATCAAAACGTAAAATAATAGATGAAAAGATGTATTTATTTAAGAATAAGTTTACAAAGGAAACAAAAAATATATAGAATTAATAAAAAAAAAATATTTAAAAAAAAATACTTTGAATGTTAAAAGAATAAAAATTCACTAATAAAAATTTTAGCTATTAAAATATTTCATTGTTATAATTATGATAAAAAAACAGTACATTGCTTTAAATTTAGAAAGTAATCAATGAAAATAAAAAATAAAAAATAAAAAAAAGTATTAATACTCTATGAAATATTCACAATATATATATAATATATTAATATTTTTATAGATATTTATAATATTCATTTATATTTATATTATAAAAACATTATAAGCATAGTACCTAAGCCCTATTAATATTACATTATTTTGTAATTGTAATAATAAGTTCTTATCAATTACGAAAAAAATAAGTAAATAATAAAAAAAAAGTGATAAACATAAAAATACTATAAATGCATTATACTTATAATATATATCAAATAGTAGTTTATAATTTAAAAATAAAGATATATTAATATTTGAATATATTAATTAGCATAATTATTTCTTGAATAAATAATATTCATAAATTCTTATATTTATATATATAGAATTAAGCATTTACATTATAAATATTATAACATGTAGTTTAAATAAATTAATGAAAAAAAGACTAAATCATATCATTTATAATTGATTAATATTTTTTATTTAGTACATCTTTTATTTCATAAAAATTAGGTAAATGATTTTAGGAAAACCAGTTTTGAATAAAAAACTAATATTCCAATGTAACTACTACACTTTTTATTAATAATAATAATAATCTTAAAACAAGATTTAGGGTGATTATTATTTAAAAGAATTTCTTAATCCTTTGATTTTTTATTATTATTATTTATATTTATGTATTTAATATTTCATAATTAAGTCTTTTATATGCAATAGATTAATATTCAATAAATTTATAAATAGAATAATAAATAAAACAACATTAGAAAATGATGATTTTAAATTTTTTTGTATTTCAAAACTTAAAGATGCTGATATATTTTCTACTTATTATGGTCACCGAAAAAACTA